>VFFE01007010.1:65985-258679 GCA_008921705.1 Burhinus oedicnemus
CCGGCCGGGCACCGCGCTCCAGCCGCCGCAGTTCACTGCGGTGCCCGGCTCGGGGAGCCCGGGAGGGTTCATGCCCGGGAGACGCTACCAGCCCCGGAGCGGCTCCGGGAGCGGTGGCGGCGGCGGTGGCGGCGGCGGCCGCGGGCTGTCCGCGGCGGGTGCGGGAGCGGGAGCCCCCGCGGATGCTGTTGGAGGGAAGGTAGAGTCCGCGCGGCTCCGGGCAGCCCCTCGCCATCCCCCGCGGCCGCCGCCGCCCCCCGCGGGCGGGCTAGCGCCGGGCTGGCCGGGGGCCGACGGCGCCGGGGCGCGGGGGCAGGCGGCGGGGGGCGCGGGGCGGCCGCGCCCGCTTTTTCTCGGTCCTTTAACTCCCTCTCCCTCCTTTTCTCCCCTCGCAGCTCGCTTTGGAGAGGCTGGTCGGAGACGAGGCGGCGGGGACCGGCGAACTTCTGCGGCGGAGAGGAGGCGGCGGCCGCTCGCAGCCCGGGGGCTCGGGGGACGCGATGTGGCGGGGGCGGCTGCTGGGGATCGCCCTGGGAGTTGCCGTGCTGTGGGCGTCCCAGACGGGCGCCGCCGCCGCCGGGCACGCCGAGGGGGCGAGCGCCAAGGAGAGCCGGGCCAGCCGGGCCAAGAGGCGAGGGCAGGGCGGCGGCGGGCACGACGCACTCAAGGGGTAGGTGCGGGGCCGGCCCCCCCCCCGGGTGCCGCGGTGCGGGGAGCGGGCGTGGATCTGTCTGTGTACGCGTGTGTGTGCATCTATATCCGTTGCCCCGTTGCGGTGGGAGCTGGCGGAGGTGGGAGAGCTTCCCGACCCCCCCCCCCCCAGGGGCTGCCCCTGCCGGGGGCAGCTTGGGCTGGGGGGCGCCGGACACCGCTGGCAGCATCCCCCGGTAGCGCCGGGGCACGGAGCGCGGAGCCCCGCCGCCCTCCCGGGACTTCCCCGGCTGCCGGCGGGGCAGGGTGCTGGGTCCCCTGCGTGCTCCAGCCCTTGTGTCCTTCTTTGAGGACCCAAACCACGACACCTCGTCTCGCCTTTGGGTGGGTGATGCTTCGTGAGGATGAGCCGCGGCAGCTCGGAGGTCGCTCATTTAGCTGTTAGGAAGGACATAGATGAAGGCGCACTGCAGGCTTGTGCATTCCTCCCGCGTCCCGTACTTCTGCTCTGCATAAAGCAGGATAGCGATGGGGCCCGGAGACCATAGCGTTGCCCTTTCCATCAGCTGTCCTCTCTCATCTCCACCTCAAACCTTTTGCCATGTGCATCTTCTCTTCCGCTCAAGTGGACTGTCTTTGCTTATCTGGTGTTCCTTGTGACCCGGGACGGCAGGGGGGAAGAATAGGGACCGCTTTTTGGTATCAGAGCTATCTAGTACTAGTATGAGTGAGCCCAAGCATACAAGAGTTTAGAATCATTATGAAACATTGTGGTGCGTGCTTAGTAGAGTGGTTTTTTAAAGGATGAATCTGTGTCCGGCGAACTGTTTTCCCAATTCTAATGGAACACCTTTCCAATACTAAAATAGTTGTTAAGTCAGCTGAAAGGCATTGCGTGTGTGTGCAGCTGAAAACTTAGTCCACTGTAAAGGTGAAAAGCTTGCAATATTGGAAGAAAAAAGAGGTTTCCTTTTTCAGGTGTTCAGACGCACCTTTTCATGCCATAGCCAGGTTTTTCACTCAGCGGGCAGAGGGCAAACATAGCAAAAATTATATGGAGATAGTTATGCTTCAGTAGTGGATGCAAGATATTTTCTTTCTTTTCCTGATTTCCTCAAAAAGGAGCTATTACAACTTTATTTTAGAGGCCTTGATGAATATGTTTTAATTTCTTGCGAACTTCCTTGTACTCGCACAGTACTTCTTTATATTCAGATTTTAAATCTTGGTCTTTTATGCTTGCCTGATTGGAAAAAGTTTATGTTTTTAGGTCCCCATGCTGCAAAAATAGATGCAAACTATCGGTATTGTTTTTTGAAGGATCCGATTTTGTAGGTTCAGACTCTCGTATTTCATTTCCTAATATCTTGTCACTAGAGAAATAATGGGACAAAGTAGACAAAAACTGTTCTAGGAGGTGAGGAGGACATATAGGGAAGTTTGTGGGACTAATTGCAAGCAATGAAAGACACTAAGGGAAAATTTATCAGAAAGAGCCTTTATTCTTCACGATGTTTTAATAAACTTTCTCATTATAGAACTCTGGGTTAGTATCAAACTGACAAACACCATTTTCTGAGCAGGGACAGAGTGTGCCATCTAGCATATGTGTGCTGACTTGATGGACTTGGTGGGAGTTAGAGACATGTTAGCTGAGAATAAGATTTCTTTGGTGACTGTAACTGTTGCTCTAAAACTGTGCTGTTTAGACAGTAATAATAGTGCATCAGGAGATGATATTTCAAGTATTAAATATTTTTGGAATCTAAAATGAGTTAGGGTGAGTATTTAGCCTCTTGAGTTGATTCTTATGTTTAACTGAAGCCTTCAATTTATTATATACTTTGCAGTGATTCTTCCTTTTATTGTGTATTACCTATGAGTTACGTATCTACTTAGTAATCTGCAAATCTAGAGATAACGGCAGTATCAATTTTGGGTATATCTTGCTCAGTTTTTTGGAATATTCTGAATCTTGAATGAGTACCCTTGGGAAGCAGGTTCTTAACAAGAATATCTTAATTTGCTGGATGATCTGAGATACAGTAAAGACAAATTATTAGTTTGGTTGCTTGTTAGACCTTTTTCTGTAACTCTCATTTGAGGCTGAGTGTAAAGGAGATTGTTAACACACAGTCATCTTTATCATTGTTGGGTGAATCCTGCTGGATATTTCCAGTTTAGAAATTGTGAGCACTTCCTTAGGTGTGGTACAGTACTGTGCAATATGAATAAAAAGAATTGTCATTTTAACAGACAAGGTTGGAACTAATTCTTTGGAAAGCCAGATGGAAAACATATTTTGAATGTACAGGAACTGTATATACATTAGACAAGGAGAATTCATTGTTATTGAAGAACTAAAACTGAAAATATGATTTTACAAGAAGACATACTATTTTTTTAACTTGTTCATCAGTACAAATACATTTGGGAATCTGAGAGTTGTAACACAAGTCATAACAGATGCTGGGAAACTTAGTTTTCATGTTATTGTAGTTGACTAAGAGGGGTTTTTTTTCTTTTTGCAATGAACTCTTGCTCTGACTGTAGGAGCATGGGAATACATTTTTAGAGAAAACCCTTTACATTTAAACTTTTTGTGTGTTTGATTATAATGACTGTTGAAAGTCTTCAAGCATTTAAGGGTATAGAGGATAGTCTCTCTATGAATACTGGTCTTGTATGTTAAAATGAAGAAGCCTAAGATCAGTTTCAATTCTCGTGATTTTTCCCACTTAACATTTTTTTACTGCAAGCGGTTGATTGCAGGAGATGTTTGCTTCATCCTTGTGACCTTTGCCTCATTGTTTATGCCAGTGAGCTGTCTGAACATATAACATGATTCTAGAAGTAGATTTTAATTTCAATAATTATAAATTATGTGGAAATGCCTTTTACATACTCATTTTAAGACTTCAAGCTTGCTGCTTATGTAGTTTGAATTGGTCCAGCTATGAAGGCATTAGCAATGAAGTCCTTGTGATGCCATCTATGTTTGGTCTAAGGCAATGTAGGTTTATGTGCTGGTGCCTGGTGCCTCTAAGTGATCAGAAAGCAATCAGAATACAGGCAGTAATTATTTCAAAATATAACTAGATTCTCCATTCATGGAAATGTTGCTGGAATCCATTGTGATTCAGGAAGTTAAAATAATAAGCTGTTACTGAGACACTTTTATCCTCTGGATCCCCCAAACTTGAACACAAATGTTAATATATTGAATTATAAGGCATCGAGCCATTATCCTGCTACCCCTTAAACACCTAAGAATGTAGTGTCAACTTCTGAACAAATAAAACCTACAAAACTGACCATGAATGGGAATTTCTTTCTAAACAATATATACTTGAAGTCAACCATTTTTATATGTTTCAATCATTTGAATATACAGTAAAAAATAATTTGTTGGTGATTTGACTGGTATTTGAATGAGTACAAGAAGTACAGTGCTTAAAGATCTTAGAATTCATTAGGATTTCCCATTTTCTGATGATGCTAGACAAAGACCTCAAACTCTAATGAGGATCAGTCAGTTCTTAATAATGTTTTAAGCAGTGTTTATCAGTCTCTTCTCAGTATAATGGCCCAAAAAAGCAATTATTTGCCTCACAAATAGCTCAGTAGAAATTTTAAAAGAATTAAAATTTCTTCAAGATAGCTGAATTGTGACGTGACTCTAATTAAGACACTAATTGAATGTATTTGTGTGAGAATGATTTAATTTCTTTGTTTTTACTAAGTTGAAATGGTAGTGAGTATTGCAGAACGGGATAGTTGGCTCCAAAATGATTCATAAAAATCTTGCATTAAAGCTATTCAACAGGGGATTGAGGCTTTTTGGACCAATTTCTTTTGGCCATCCCAAATGAAGTCCACAGGTTTACTGATACGCTTACTTGAGTACGCTTGGTTGAATTTGACCCTTTTTGTTCATCACTGCTCCCTGAAATAAATCTTATAATCTATAACATAATTCCAGTATTCAACTATATAATTAAGGCTTCTGGTTTTCGTTTTAAACCAGTATTTGCCACTAAAAGCCTGCTGAAGAAAAGCAGACTTTCCATACAGGTAAATATTGGTTTATACTGAAAAACCTCAAACATTTTTCTTACCACTTTTGGCCTGCCCACCTCTGGCCAACTGCTTGTGCCACACCTTGTCAGTGTCACTCTGTGAGCAGGAAGCAGCTTGAATACTTGGGAATAAAAATCTTAATTAAAAATACATGCAAGTTGTTGTAATACCTGATGTGCTGGAGCACTCACCTGGCTTCCAGGCGGCATGGCCGAGCTCCTTCCAGTCCTCTGCGTGTTACAGGGTAAAGCCTGTATGGAGGATGAAGAGGGGAAGAACTCTTACGCCAGTGCATCCTAATGCAAAACCTGAAGTCCTTGGCAACTACGCATAGCGATAAGATTCTGCAGCTCTCTGAATTTATTTGCCAATGGTTGCGATACTCTTTTTTTTGTTTTGTTTTGTTATTACACTATCCTTGGAAATCTAATTCTAGAGTGAAATGAGTTCATAGATCTTGGCACTGCCTCTCATGTACATGTTTCCTTTCTTTCAGTAGGACTGTATGATGTGATTTGATGTCAGTGTGGCTTTCTCTGGGGAGCAGGATGTATGGATGAGGAGCAGGGAAAGCAGACAGAACCAAGCAAGAAACCAGCTCAGAATCCGTTCTGTGGCTGGCATTAGCTGTTACTAACACTTGCTGAAGGGCTAATGTTTAAAGACGGAATTATTTTCAGTTCTGATCATATAGATGTCTTCCCCTGGCTGCCACAGTAGGTTTTAATTACACTTTGGAATATACTAGTTTAAATACTACATGTAAATTTTTAAATGTGTTTAATGAAAGCTCTCTGACAATAGTCTGCCCTGGATTGCTTTATCCAGAGCCAGTAGCAATGCAAAGCTCCCATGCTAGCATTCTTGTTGTAGTGCCATGGTGTTTTTCACCCTGAAGGTTTTTAAACCTGAAGGCCTACATAGTCCTTGTGCTCTCCGCTTAGATTTCCAAATCGTGTCATTTGGACACTCTTTAAAAGGCACGGCCTTAATCCAAATTCTGGTTTATGATTTGTGGGGATAGACTTCTGGGCCTGCGTAGTTTGTAGTGCAGAATTAGGACTCAATTCATTTTGGGCATGCCAGTGAGAACCATCCTGTGGTTAAAACTTTTGGTGGGTTCTGTTGTAGTCCCCCTTTCACTGGTGTCTTAGGCACATGTGATTCTGTTACCAACCACTTAGCCAGCTCCCCCTCTGTGATCTTTTCTCATATAGTAGCTGGACACAAATGGTTTTGAAGTGCCCTACGTCTGGTGTTTGAAATTAGAATCAGACACCCCACCCCCTCCCCAATACATTAGAGAAATACTTTTTTCCCATTTGATGGTCGTATGTCACAAATAGAGCAAACAGAGGAAAAAGGCCACAATAAAAAGTATAGCAGCATTCCTGAGGCACTGTATGAAACGTGATTGTGTTGGAAATATTGTAAAATTGGCTCAGAGGACTCAGATGAAGCAGGTTTCCTGTCACCGAGCACCACTTTGCCAAGGTGACCCGTTGAAGATCAGGAGGGCAGGACTGGATGTAGCTCTCTTCTGTTCTTCCCCTCTTTTATTTATTTATTTTATTTAATTTATGTATTTATTTTGGTCTGCATAGCTCTTGGCTATATCGAGCTGGCCTGATATGGTGACTCAGATGCTGCAGGACGGGTCACAGCTGGCTGGTGATGGGTTTGTGCTTCGTGTACAGTGAGTGGAGAATTTCACAGTGAGTTTGCCACTTGTGTCCCGTCATAGGAAGGTACCTTGCTGTCCTCCATCCTGAGGGGTCCTGTGTAAGGCTGATTGTGGCTATGACTTAATTGCTTAGCAGGTTAGAAACACATTTATGCTACAGCTCATACGCAGAAAACAAGATATGTCATGGATTGCGCTTTGTTTCTTTCCTTGTGTTCTAAGTAATAATTTTCTTCCGTGGATATGTGATGGAATTGTCTAATCTTTTGTGCGGCGGCGTCTTTCTGGAAACTTTCTGATCTCAGTTTGTTGGTGTTTAGTTGAACTTTTATTGAGAGGGGATAGGTGATTTCAGTCTTTAGAAACTGGAGGCATAAAGGGTTGGGGAGAGAGTGTGTCTGGTTGCAGCAGGGTACAGTCAGGTTTCTAGAGAGAATTGTTTGGAGGGGGCAGAGGAAGCCTGTGGCACGTGGCTGGGATGCTAACCACAGCTGCTCTTTCCTCAGTCAAGAGCCCACTTAAGGTTTATAAAAGTAGACTTCTCCCCCGTTGTTAGCCAGCACAGGATACATTTTGTGTTCAGTGGTGGTTCCACAAATCCTCCACCAGATTCAGCCTGTTCTGGGTATGTTTGCCTTGTTAACTGGGTAAGCTACTCTATGCACAACTTCACGCTGCTGCGCCAGAACCTTTGGGGCTATACTGCGCTTGAGGATGCAGACTTGAAGTAAGGATGGGGCTGCTCTTGGTTTATTGGGAGCAATGGGACGATCACTGGGTTAGGGTTTGGCAGGGACAGTCCATCTGTCTGCTTCATTTACAGTGATCCTTATTGAATAAAATTGCAGCTTCTGTTTTCCTTTATGCTTATTTTCCTTTCCTGTGGTGTGTTGTTCAGCAGTGCCGCTCACTTAGGACAGTCTTTTTCATTGTCATTCATCTTCCATTCTGCAAACGTGAATGTCTTTCATATGTACTTCAATACAAGTTTTGACAAGGGTCACTTTAAATATGTTCATGGACTCAGCAGCTTGTCATTGTGAGAATAGTACTACCTAGAATGCAAGACCCAAACTATTTAGCCACATGGATCACTAGGAAAACTTCCTCTTGATAGAAGTGTAGTAGACATTGGCTAATAGGAGGCCATCTCTACTTAAACAAGACTTTAGGAGCTAGGGATCTTTGAATGTGTACATATGGAAATAGTAAGAAATTGATCATTAGCTTTTTTGCTTTGCAGCAAGATCACCTTCCATCTTGTTCCTCTTCTTCATCTCCCTGCTGAACCCTAAAGGTGAAGAGGATATAGATACATGTGTGTCACTTTGGTCTTACTCCCCAGACTCAGTAGATATTTTTGTAGGATGGAAAAATTGTGGCCTGGAGTGTTTCTGATTAACCATCACACTGTGTTGGAAAATATATTTGTAGCTCTTCAGTCTTGTATTGTTGATGTCTCCTTTGGTTGTTTTCTCATCCATTCTGACTTTCCCACTTCAGTTTTATTTATTTATTTAAAAAAAAATTATTTCAGACCTACTGAACAGCTTCATTCATGCTCAGGTTGATGTGCAGATAGAGGCATGAGAAGAATAATTTTCTTTTTTATGACAGTTCAGTAAAATTGGGCTCTTCTTTGGAAGGTACATTAGGAGGTAAAATATAGCCTGTTAAACTAAAACCTGTGCCTTCTGGTTTTGCTTATAGATCTTCATTGAAGTATGTAGGAGTTCTAGCTTTTATCTGGAAGAATATTTTGAATGTTGACTTGCTGGAGAGTCTGTTGTTTTCCCTTCTACTTCTCATTTTATGAAATGATTCATGACCATTAAAGCCTCAGAAATACCAAATGAAAGCCGCAGTTCTTTTGTCTACAGTCTTAATCATTTTCATCCTCTTTTTCAAGCTTCCCTCTCTCTCATGTTTTGCTGGAGGACATCAGACTATCCAGTGATGTTCGGCTGAGGTTTCAAACTAAAATTTGTTTCCTTTCAGGAACATTTTTTTCCTGTGTCTTTTCTCCTTCTTTGTTTTTTCCCTCTGATATTTCATCTTTTTCTCTTCCCTGTATACAGAGTAAATTACCAGTCGCTGCTAGGGACAAGGTGAACTGAAACAGTGGGATCTGTATCAACAAGGTTTTCCTGTTGCCTTGTTGCAGACATGCAGTTAACTGGCCTTTTAAAAAGACGGTATCACTGTCCCAGCAAGGAGAGGCAGAGGGTAGGACCCAGTGTGTTGTGAAGGGAGTAGCAGAAATGCTGCTATCTTACTTAAAATAAATCTTCCAGTAGCCTAAAAGAGAGCACTTTAAAACCCAGGTTAATGGCATTGCTTAACACCTAAGGGCATTAACTGACAACTATTGATACAAGTGTCAGGTTTATGAGACTCCCTAAATGCTTGCTCCAAGGTGGGGATGGTGGGTAGCACCAGCTCATCCCATCCCGCAGGCTCTGGGAAAGCCTCGACAAGGGACTGACTAGCCTCGGGGCTTGGCTGGCGCAGCGTGCTCCGTGCCAGTCCTTGCACTCAGTTCACAGCATGGGCTGGGGGAGGTCCTGAGCTTGCCTGCGTGCTTTCTATGGCAGATTGTTAGAGGTCTACCCCCATCAGTAGCAGGTACGTGGTGATTGTGGGCAGTGGTGCGGGAGGTGTAACCTGGTCTCTCTCTGTTCCCCCACTGGAAGTGACATCTGGAGAGTTAAGCATTGCCCTAGCCCACAGTTACATCTGTTTTCCATGGGATGCTATTTAGGGCTACCAGGGAAAGTACCTGCTGGATCCCTCCTGTTTACCAGCCGTGCTTGTTTGGCCCAGCAGGTAGTTTTTGTGGTGGCATAACTGTACTTTACATGTCTTATATAGCGATGTGGATTGGGTGTCGAACTGGACCCACTGACGTTCTCAAGTGGAACAATGAGGGAATATGTGCCAGAAACGCGTCTGTCCCTGGCTATGAATGAGAACAATGCCTGGCTGTCAGGTTAGATGAGTCTGTCCCTGTGAAAGACATGGTCAGATTTTCAGAGCAAGTCGGAAGAATTCACTTAATGTCAAATGCTGTTGTTGGATTGCTGTATTTAGCTGTCACAGTGTGATGGAAGTTAGGGTTAGAAAAGCGTTCAGTGTTGCTGCAGGAAACTTGCATGTCATTTTGAACTCTTGACTTGCACATAGGTTGGAGCCAAAGACACCCGTAGAGCTGCTCAGAATGTTATTTTTTCAGTTGAACTGAGCCAGGATTCTGGGACAGCGGTATCCTTACTGTCAGAGTGAGAAATAGTTATCATATTAGGCTCTCTGCATGGCACAAGCATCCGGGCTCACTTATTGCATGGTAAAAATGAGTACGTCAGATACAATCCTGTGTATGTAAAAAACATTTTTTGCTTTAAAATGCATGCTTAACCTTTCTAGCGTAATAGAAGCTAAATGTTGTTTGCTCTCAGTATAGCATTGCTTCCTAGATTTTCCTTTTATACAATTGAAATAAATAGCTTCAAGAGTCCTCTTAATAATCTTCACTGAATGATGAAAAAGGACACAGTGACTAAAACCATCCTGTTTTCTAATCTTTAGCTAAACAACAGAGAAGCAATCCCTGTTTAAAGTATTCGGGGTACCTGGAAATGAGGCTTACGCATGTTAAATACAGACCTGTCTGTGTTTTTTGCTCTAGCCCATCCACATAGTTTCTTAGTGTGTGGCTGTGCTTACTGGAAGTTGCGAGGTCAAAGGACAACGAGGCTTCTTCACTGGGCTCTCGTGAGCAAAATGGTGTGTGCCAGGGTGGTGGGTGGCTTGGGAAGGCTGCCGGCCACATGCTATAGCCGTTAGCTGCCGTGTCCCACTGGGATCTGGACCTTCCCTTCATGGTTCTGCTTTGCGTGCTCCTTGGAGGCGTGGGTAGGCACCAGCACAGCAAAAGGAGGTGCCTTCAGTATCGACTTCTAATTTGTGCACCAAGTACCTGGCTTCTGTCATCTAGGTGAGGAGGGACCTTGGAAGGCCATGTGGTCCAACGTTTGCTCAGAGCAGGGTGAACTTAAATCAGGTTGCTCGCGGCCATGTCCACTCAGGTTTGGAATACCTCTGACAATGGGAATTCTTGATTTAGTGAAGGTTCCGCTGAGTGAAGCTCCAGTGGAGTCAGCAGAGCTGGGCCACTCCAGGCTTTTAGCATTTACTCTGAGGTGCTGACGGGTTTAGGAATGTACGTAAAGCAAAAGGTATATATCTGATTATGTGTCTCTGGAAAACGACTGGTAAAAGCTGTTCCTCTTCACATTCTGGAGCCTTAGCTACTATTTCTTAGTGTGTTGGTTATATTCAGACTTAGACAACCACGTTTTTGAGACCAGCCTACCATTTTTTCAGGTGCAGTTTGTCATTCTTTGTAACTCCTAGTGCAAGCATGGAAGCACCACTCCAACTCTGTGTGGAAATGATCAGCAAATAATTTTGTGTACAGTTTTAGCAGGTACTGGTGTTACCCATGTAAGAAGAAAACAGACTTCTCTAAAAATAACCGTTGGCTGATGATGTTGTTTTAAATTGTATCTCTTCTGCCAGAAAATTGGGTCCCTACATTATGTTAAACATATGTTAGCCACTGCAGCCAAATAGTTAATAGAAGTCCTTCATTAAACATTTTCTTGCAAGGAAGAATCCCTGTGTGTTTTCCTAGGGAGAGGAAAAGTGAGTTGAGGGAAGGATTAGAAACCCTCCCCAGTATCCCTGTGTCTCAGCTCAGCTGTAAGAGGTGATCAGCTGTCTCTCTTACTCTCAGTTGCTCTCTGCCCACTCTGTCTGGTCTCTCCGTCTAATTTATTCGAGACCCACGCTTTGGGTTTGATTCAGCCTGGGTTACGCCAGCGTTGGCCGGTGCATGGCAGTGCTGCTGACAAAATTTCCGCCTGAAGCCTTGCTCACAGCAATGCCAGAAACTCTTCCTCCCGTGAGAGCTACAGATGGGCAACGCTTTCTTCGGGAGAGGGCTGTAATTTCCTCGAGGGGTCACAGGCAGGGCAGAGCCGGGATATACAGAATTAGCACACCCCCGGGGCAGGCTGCAGCATGGGGCTCCGGCTGTGGCTCTGCCGGGGCCCTGGAGAGGACAGCCACCATGCTGGAGGTGTCCCTGCTGTTCCTGGGCTGGGTGGTGTTCCCCGCTGCCGGCTTCACACAGGGCTTTTGAACACCTCATTCGCTTACCTGTCACGTACCCTCGCTGCCTGGTTATATGTGGTAAGAAGGCACTGCCAAGCTTAGCGTGATTTGCTTCCCATTGTTTTACGTTTGTGTGCCAGCTCCACAAACACTGCCCCCCCAGTTTTGGGTAATCGCGTGCAATTCAGGAGAGCCAGGCAGCTGCGCTTCCTTGCTGGGATGGGGCATTGGGAGCAGGGATAGCAGAGGAGGGATGGACCCTGTTGGTCCTTTCTGTGAGACAATGTAGTGTTGCCCCGAGAAAGGCGAGGGTTTATTTGAGAGTGCGTGACAGGCAGAGGCTGTGCTGCAGCCCTGGCCCGGGGGTAGCACAGCACTGACCTGGGGCAGGACCACCTGCATCCCTCTGAGAGAGCTGATGCTGCAGTCCTGCCCAGGCTCCATCCCCGTGCGGACGGAAAGCACAGACAAAGCTTTACTTCATAATGATGGTGGAGGTTCCCCATGGCTGTTCCTGAAGAAGAGTATCTTCTAGTTTGGTGCACGCAGATGCTGTCAGCCAGACCTATCACTCTCAAGTGTTAGTTATCAGAATTTCTGGATGAACTTTTTTCTCTCTGCTGTTCTAAGACTTTTCTAGTTGATGACTAATGTCTTTTGATAATTACTCAACTCATTTTGCTACTGAATTTGTACTCGCGTATCATGAACCGAAGACATAATTTCTTGTTTATTTTGGACATCTTTGATGAAACTCTGGGCATCAGTCATACTGTCTCTCAGCACCATACCATTACAGAAATCCTTTTATACTTTACAAGTTCGTAAGTGACTCTAAAATAAAGTGAAAGACTTGTCTTTTTTAAATTGCAATGGGAACAGCTTTTTTCCTGAGATGCTTGCTCTCTGCCTCCTCTGGGCTTTGGAGTGAAAGGAAGGTGCTGCGGGCACCACAGGTGGCTTGGGCTGTGTAGATGCATTTTTGCTTATTTTACCATTACAAATCAGATTTTATAACTGAACTCTGTTTGTAGTGCTGTTCAGGAAAACAGTTTTATAAGAATATAAAACGCTTCTTTAGTAGTCCTAGCCTATAATATCAGCAGGAAAATATGCTCTATTAAACACAACAGTGGGTAACTGTTTAAAGTAAGTACCACAGTAGAGCCTTTACAATTTGTTTGATGCTTTCCGTGATTTTACATGAGATCAATTGTTATTCCCTTGAGTACTTTATTTATTTATATATGGGGGTTTATTTCTATAATGTCTGATCACTTCGTAAATAACAATGAATTTAACCTTCAAAATGAATTATTTTTAATGACATTTTACAAATAGGTACAAGTAGAGAACACTCCCTCTCAAAGAAGTAGCGTTCAGACTTTAATATAGGTTTCTTTTATAAGCTAGACAGCAGCTTTCTGACGAAAAAGTGTTCCACTGGAAAATGCACTTGTCAGGCTCAAACTGTTCCATGGAAGCACAGTTTGATGATTTTTTTATTTTATTTTATTTTATTTAAGAAAGCTAGCACGCTGCATCTGAGTTGGAGCTTCTTGGGTGTACAGCTCCCAGGGTCTCTGACTTCATGGTTGCTGGCACATCTAGGTTTTCCAGAGCCCCATTTTGGAAACAGATTTTAAAAGTCGGGTTTCCCCGTGGCACAAAAATCTGCTCCTGACTCTTAACTTGGACCAGATGGTCCCCAAAGCCATGTACTTGCCGAGGCTGAAATTTGACAGAGTACCTAAACATCACTTTATGGCCAGCCGTTTATAGATTCATACCAACCCAGATCGGAAATGGGTGGTTTATGCCTGTAGGTTGTAACAGGTAGCAACAAACTCATTCTGTCTGTCTTAATAAGTTCCATTATTTCTTCTGACTGGAGAAGGTGAAAAGCAATCTCACTTGTCTGCTTGCCAGTCTTACTTGGCAGATGATCGTGGAGCAACATTTGGCATTGATGAAGAGGGAACTCTAGGAAAGTTACATGGTTATAGCCCTGCAGGGAAGTAGCTGACATTACTAAAACTGAATACATTGGAATTATATGAATAAGACTTTAAGCCTGTAACACCAGTTGCAGGAAGGGAAAAGGGCCCTGCAACAAGTCCAATTGTGTTGCTCACATTCACCTCGGTTACTGCTTTGTAATTAGCCAGAGCCAGTGGAAGGTAATGGTGGCGGGTGCTTTGACTTAAGCACTTACTGAAAAGACTAGGTGTCACCGAAGCTGGTGTAATCAGAATACTTGAAATTGCATTAACAATGCAGATCCCTAAATAAATACAGTATAAAAGCCTTGTTAGTTAGAAAATGTGCATAAATAAATGTTTGTATATGTCGAGATTGTTTGTCTTGAGTTGCCTCACCATATGAGGTAAATGTTGTTTACTTAGATATTGCAATACTAGGGATGAAGAACTTTCTGAAAGACCAAGGGCAAAATAATAATAGAAAACCCTTCCTAAAACAATAAACACTTTAAATCTGTCTCTAATATGTATACAGGATTTTAATAAAGCAGTTTCTAGGAAGTACTAGTTTATAGCTAGCTTTAGTTGCGTTAATCTATTGAGTAATTGCTCACAATATTAATAGAGGTTGTAAAATTTTCCTGATAAGATTATTAAACATACAACAAAAGGAGGCACATTTTCCTATCTTTGAAGCTATTCTCACTCGCTTTCTTGCATGGATAGATGCATTAAATAGATAGGACAAGTTAGATTGGAAAAAAAAAAATATCTGTGAAGGTCATAGAACCGTTTCACCTTTTCTATTTTTACCAATAAAATCTTGATAGGAATAGTGTCATGTCCTGTCAGCTTTCATTGTAAACTCTAGCAATATAGTTATTTGAAAGGGTAAATGCGGATGAGAGGAATGGGTTGGAAAGAAAAATTCCTATGGATCTATCATTTAAGAAGTGCATATTCACTTCTCAGGACCCTATCTCTCCACATCCACCCACATCCTTGATTTTTTTTGATAGTAAGTCATTCTTTCTAATGAAACATTTACATATTTTGGCTCATTTATTGGGCTAATGTAATGGTTGACATCTTTCACACATACATAGTTTTGCTCACGCACAAAATGGGGAATGGTGGTAGTGCTTTAGAGTAAGGAAGAGAAAGCAACATGAAGCTTAAAAATTCTCATTTAAAGAGCACTAGATTTCCTCTGTGTTCACTAACGATGATGGATATGTTCCCTCATTTTGTATTTAAATGGAAGTTTAGCTCAAAAACCCGTATGCTACTTTTTCCAGATATGGAGCAATACGAGACAAGGTTTGCCCATTCTGTTCCTGTTGTTCAGATGTTCCTGATTTGATTTCGTGTTTATAATGTAACCTTCAATTTGTAGAAGTGTATGTTACCTAAAAACCTCAACAACCAAAGGCATATAGTTCTGCTAAAAACATACAACACTTCTAGATTTAATTATTGAAATGTATATTGCAGTGATTTACTTTTTCCATTTTTATGCCTCTACGTTTAAAACATATTTCTGAGTGAAAATAAGAATTCGTCCTTTTTTTTCCCCAGACCAAATGTGTGTGGATCACGTTACAATGCTTACTGTTGCCCTGGATGGAAAACTTTACCTGGTGGAAACCAATGCATAGTCCGTAAGTTAATCCAGTTATGTGTTATGGCTGAGGTTTATCTTTGTCCCTCCACGTCAGGGTCTTTTTAATTGTGTACCAGAACTGAAATGTGTTTCTATATGGTTTCAATAGCAGCTGTACATCATTTCTTTACCATTTTAGATATATTAAGCTAATATACAAAGTTTTGTGGGCTACAACACAGTGATGTGATACCAGTATTTAACAAAGAATTAATCTCATCCACATGTTCTGTTTAAGTCTGTGGTAAAGGAATCCAAGGGGTGTGTGGACTCTCAGGAGCGAGTAGCTGTGGAATATGTTAATCTATTTAAGTAAATGGAAGGAGGCAACAGCATCGAGCCAGCAAGTACATTTGCTCTGCTTGTTTGGACCATATCCCTGAAATATATATGTAGGCCTATAAATATATACATACATACATCATGGTGCTGTATGCATATTCATGTGTAATGGTACAACATACCAGAAATATTTGTTAAAGGCACTGCCTAAGGCTGATAAGCCCCTCTCTAGAGATGCTGAGGCAATGTGCTGTCAGATGGGAATTATTATGCTTGTGTGTGTCTGGGGCAGAAATAAAGGGAGCATTGTAATGCTGCCTCAGTGCCATCCTTCCTCCAAGAGGAGTCTGGTAAAATGGACCACAGCTTCACTTTTCCAAGGAAATCTCCCTGTATCTAGTGTGGCCTGTGGCATGTTCCCAGACCTTTCCATAAGAGGTGGTGAAGTTCTAGGTTTTAGCTGTCCCGTGTAGAGATGCAGATGAACAGGAGGAACTGTTTTGGAATCTGTTGTGTGCAATTTAATGATTTTGTAGGTATTTATGTTATGGTGCTGAATGCATACTTTCTGTCAGGTGTTTTTTATGTGTTTGGGGTTTTTGAAGCATATTTTAAAGGCATTTGTGTTTTCTTTCTAGCAATCTGCAGACATTCCTGTGGGGATGGATTTTGCTCTAGACCAAACATGTGCACATGCCCAAATGGTCAGATAGCCCCCTCCTGTGGTTCAAAATCAAGTAAGTATTTCTTCTGTGTCTTTGATATTGCTCTTTTGAGTCTGTGAAGCTACTAAGGTATGTAAGATAGTTCACTGGTCAATATTTAAGACAAATAACCTCTGAGTCATCAGATACTTTTACCACAGGAAAGAAAGTGTAGCCTCCTATGATGAAACTGAAGAATGACTCAGAGACTAGCTATTGGGGACACTCTTTTTTGCCAAATTAAAACCAAATTAGTTTTATTGGAGGATATAGTTTTATTGGAGGATATAGTTTTATTGGAGGATATATTTATTTGCCAGTTTGTACCACTTCCAGTCTTCCTTGCTTTCTGGAGAATGCCTTATCTCTGTTCAGTGTTAGACATGCGCACATGTACAGCACAAAAGTTGTAATGATAGAGACATGACTGTCAACAATTGGCTGGATTTGACTTGTTTTGTAATCCTGCTCTCATTTTGGGGGTTACTAAGCCAGACACTATGCTGTATTTTACATACATAGTCCCACAAGTATTTCCTTGCCAGGCTTAGTATGTATCTTCTGAATCTAATATTGCTGACCTTATTCAGGTGATACTTCTGTAGGTGCTAGAGGTAAAGAACTGGTCAAGGTTTTTAAGTGAAACAGCTTTTCATCAGGAAACAACAGATGCTTTGGAAATGAAACTTTTTAAAGAGATGACTTTTCCTAGAAATGTTTGGATTTCAGGTTTTCAAGGAAGGTTCCCCAGATCCAGAAAAAATAAGTAAAATTAAATTAATTCAAAGAACCAGATAGCTCAATGGCTAAACGTGGGCAGAGTGTCTGATATGAAGTAGGATTTTGCTTGGGATAGTATCTCAGTTCATATCTGAGATGCCAGCTGTAATCTCCACTCTATTCTTATTTGAGTATGGTGCTTGTCTCTTAGAGTGTAGATGATCTTGATTTTTGTATAAAATGTGAAGTTTCTGGGAAGAATTTTGGGGGAAACTGGTTCCAGCAAATGCCCATAACTGTCTGAATACATATTAATTGAAGTCAGTGGAGGATGCGCTGAGCTGGGGTCTGCAAAATAGTCATCCTTTTAATTCTGACTAGCTTTTCAGATTCAGTGTGTGGTCTGCTTTGCCCCTGTATTTTTTACCTTGCCATTTTTTTGCTTTCCTGCTTGATAAGACTTTTCCCACATAACTGACCCCTTCCGCTTGTGGCTTTAGCATCCTTGTCATGCAATAACAGTGGAAAAACAATAACAACTGTGGAATGTAATGGAATGGCATGTACTAAAACGGTAAATATTGTTCTTTGTAGTTCAACCCCTTTCTCAGGCTCCTGTGATGTCTGTTAGGGAGAGGCCAGCATGAGGAGGGTATAGAGCTGTGGAGCTCCCAGAGAACACTGGAAGGAGGAAGGGTGCAAAAGTGCTGCACAAATGTGTGTGGTGGTGTGTTCCTGCCTCGGTTTGCAGCTACTGTTTTACCAGGTGCATGCGCCTTAATCCTGTAAGCCAGTAAGGGAAAGTATGACCTTCTCCCAAGTCCCCTTCAGGGTACAGAAGGAGAGATATATCCTGACATCTGTTTCATGATTTGGTACCTTTGGAAAACGCAGGAATGTGTGGGCCTTAGTATTATCTCATTTTTTTCTTAGGCCACACTGAAGTATTTTATGAGTCAAGACTTAAAAGAAAAATAGAGCATGAGTAAAGTTACAGTTCTTCTGGTGGTTCTTTTTCTGAAATATTCTACCATTAATCTCTATAGTTTTAGCCTTCATTGGAGCTGCACAGGTAAATGGGTGCAGAAGGACTTTACTACAGTTTTTAATCAAGCAGCTTCTAAAGCCTGTATGACATAGCTATTTTGGTTGTTGACAATTACTTCTCCTAGGTATGAAGATTCTACTAATCATAAGCTTTAATCAGTGCTGACGTTATTTTCTTTACATTGCTGCGTAGATTTGCCCCCTTTTAAATGTTGCTTTTCTGTATACGGTATAAGTATTAACATATTACAAATAAACTTAGCAGTTGGCTTTAAAATATATTGTTTATGTCTTGTTTAATCAGTGCAATAATTTAAGATACATTTTGTGCGTGTGGTCACATCACCTTTATTTATTAAAACAAACCAGTTCTAAAAGCAAAAGTGTCTTGAGTTGTAGAGAGAAAAGACTCTACTGTCTCTGTGCACTCTTGTGTAACAATGCTTATGACCCAGCACCTCATTAGGACTTACAGAACATACACTTTCTGTAACTTATTTGCTCTGTTGGCACTGTAGACAAAATCCATGAATACATATTTACACAATAGACCACAATGACTTAGATCTGCTATTAGGAAACAAAGTAAACATAAACATAAAAAATAGTGTTTGACATCAAAGGGTTACTGTCAATTCCCACTGGTAACAGTTAATATTTTGTCAGAATATGCATTCATAAAACCTTATTTTAATTGTATGTTTTAATAAATGAGAAAAAAATTCTTATTAAAATAATTAAAAGGAAAAGTGGATGATACAAGTTTGTCACATTCAAAATACAAAAAACAAATATGAGTGAAAATACTATGATTTCTCAGGATTAAATGTATGGCTTCTGATATGAGATGTGTCTGAGTTGTCTTTTGGATATTTTAAGCTATGTGTGTCTTTAGTACTTAAGGAATCAGTAGCAGGCACAGGTTTTATAGCATGTACAACCATAGGCAGAAATCGAATTCTGGCTCTTACAGACTGGTTGTCTGCTGGAATCAAATAATTAATGCAGATTGGAAAGCATGTGGATTGGAAAGCAAAACAAAGCCTTCAAGTTTGATTCTTACGCAGGTCAGTTGTTGGGACTTCTCTGGTTATGAGTCAACTTTAGGAATCTGATTCGTGGTTGAAATGATGAACTGGTGGTTTTCTCAGCAGGGATTTTGGTGACATCAGTGAACTTGCTGGCAGAGTAGTGGTTATTTCTGTGTAATTAGTGCCTTTTTGGGTATGCTTACAGTAGACTTGGAGATAAGATTGCTAGGTGCGGAGGCATCCCTCCTGCTGGCTCTGACGCGTGGGTGGCTCTGAGGTTGCAGGTGCATGTGTGGGGAGATGTCCTACACGCTGTGCTGCCCCAGCTCTGTGGTGGCTGCTCTGCTGCTACCTGCTGCACTGCCTGGGCCGTGGCTGCCTTGGCCTTGTCTGTTCGTGCTGCAGCTGTGCCCCTGTTTGTGCTGCAGACACCATCCTGCCATGTTGTTGGAGTTGCTGCTCTGCCCCTGTGGATGCAATTACATCACCAAAAGGATTATCAAACATTGGAACAGGCTGCCCTGGGAAGTGGTTGAATCGCCATCCCTGGAGGTATTTAAAAGACAGGTAGATGTGGTGCTTAGGGACATGGTTTAGTGGTGGTTTTGGCAGTGTTAGGTTAATGGTTGGACTCGATGGTCTTGACGGTCTCTTCCAACCTAGACGATTCGATGACTATGATCAGGCAGCCCCTGGTGCCCCCGAGGTTATGGGTCAGGCATGTCTCTGAGCTCAGACACTGGTTTTGCTTCAAACCTCTTTCAGTCAGCATGGCTTGGGCTGGGCTGGACAGGGAAGGTGTTTGCTGACGGGGCTGTCTCTGAAGGAAGGGAGCTGTGGCAGAGGCAGCCAGAGCTGTGGGGTGGTCCTCGGGGTGGTGTGGGAGGTGTCCATTCAACGGCAGTAAAACCTGGAGCTCAGCCCCTTCCCTTCTATCCTGCTGCTCGCAGAGGTGGTAAAAGGTCTTGAATTTTAAAAGTTTCCAGAGTTTTCAAGGCTGCTGAGGGTTTTCTCAGTGCACCCGGCAGGGCTGCGGGCCCATGTCCCATCCCGGCGCTAGCTGCCATCTCTCTCCTGAGTCAGTCACTCGACAGAGAAAGCACGCTGAGCATCTGGGATGCGATGAGGCCGTCATTCCTCCTTTACAGCTCCTGGCAGCTGAAGCCTGGTGTCGTGCAAGGCCGGGGTTGGGAGTGTTTCCTTGGCGGTGGCACAGGGAGACGAGAGGTGGCCTCTCCCCCCTGCTGCTGCCCGTCCAGCCCTGCAGAGAACCCTTGGCCTGCGGTGCTGGGCGAGTGGCTCCCCGGCCCTCCCACCTGAGGATCAGAGAACCTCACACCTCACTTCTTGTAGTTTGGGACGGCAGAACAGATGGTGTGTGTGTTACCTTTCGGCTGCTTGGTGAGCTCCTGAGTGTTCCATGGGCGATGGTGGTGTGATAGTGCTCTCGGTGTGATGAAGTCTGTACTCAGTTTTGCTGAGAATTTATTAAGACAGACAGGAACTGTTACGCATAAGCATGCAGCTTGTTTCGCTTTGATAAACAAGGCCAATGTTGCCCACACACAAAGCGCGTGTGCATGTGTTTGGTCTCGCTGGCTCTTTCGCAGGTTTGTAAAGCTGTGTTCCTGCAGTTACTCCTGGTTTGGCCTCAGAAGTTTCCAGTGCAGACTGTTTACAGATTGGACCCAAAAGAGAAGAATAATTGATTAAAAGCAATAATTTATTAATGTTGTTAACATTTCCTGTGCATGCCAAGGTAAGGCAGAGCTATATGCATTGCTTTACCAGCCTTATGGTAACTCCTGTGCTTTTTCCTTGAGTCTCCGTCAGTGTGATACCTTGGAACAGGTTATTTCATTTACTGGAATATCTCTGCTAACATTAATGGAATTGTTGATATAGCTGAGAAAAGAGACTCTGGACCTGCATTAATATCCCACTTTTCAAAAATGCAATCTTAAAAAAAATCATCGTCTGAGCTCCAGACAGCCTTCGCATGTGTTTCTATAAACTTTTGGAAGGGTAATGTTTCAGAATAGTCTGTATGATTTTGGAAATACTATTTTCAACATTCCCTCAAAAGAGGGCAGAAAATAAATAATTAGTTTTCTGATTGTATGTCACTGATTTTCTTGCGTGGTAATAAGGAAGAAAGCTCATTGATTTGAATGGCTCATTTTAATAAAGATGTCTGGGTGTCCCAGCAGTCTCCCGTAATGATTTTAGTTTAAAAAGGAGGAAGAAATATTTTACCTTGGAAAAGTTCCTTTAAGAAGCAGTAAGACAAATTATGGAAACTTTGTGTGTGTGTTATGTGTAAAACCACTCCTTATCCCAAAATGGGGAAATATACTTTACTTTTACTTGAACAAATAATATGAAAATCATCATATAAGCTACTGTTAACCTTTTTATCTCGAATGTAGTTCAAACTATTTAAATGGCTTTGGTCTTCATGTGGGAATGGAAATTAGCTCTTGGCATAGCTTGCTCTAATTGAAATCAGTTTGTGGTTTTTAAGTTCCTTCCCTGCTTGACAGATGATATCATTTCCTATGCTTTTTGTAATCCCCTCTGTTTTTCTAAGATTGTATAAAGCTAAGTTGAACTACACATTTTAAAGTAACTATACACCTTTTTCTGACCTACTTAGGACATTGTCCAAAAATCTTCACCAGATATTCACTCTGTATTTGCAGACAATTTTACTTTTTGTTGAGGAATGTTAGTACATTTTTGTTGCCTGAATTACTGAAGTACATCCAAAGTAGAACAAAGATGTATCGTTACTATTAGGCACATAAGAAATGTAAGATACAGTTTTTACTTTTATAATTGAAGAATTAGGAGTACCAGTGTTTAAAATGCTAGATTGTTTTAAATCCTTTCTCTAATTGCATGTTTAACTTCTGTTCTGTGGATTCATATTGCTATAGAAGGCAATACAGTTAAAATTATTGTTTCTACTTGAAAATGAAAATAAAATTCCATTCACATACTTCTGAACTGTAAAAAGCCAAATGATGCTTAAGGGCTTTGTGCAACAGGAAAAATTCAGTGGTTGGCATGGCACCTGTTAGCAACAGGCTCTGGCGGGACGTGTAATTTCTATTTTTCAGTCCTGAGCATTTCAGACAGTATGGTGTAGGTATCCGGTGCTCCATCACAATCTGCTGAAACGCTGATCTGACCGTAATCCTATCTGGGGAGGAGCCTTTCATGTGGTTCCTGTTAAGAGGGAAACCATTGCCTGGCTGCTTACTGGAGTGCCTGCCCCAGTTCACAGCTGTGTCGGGGAACGAGACCTGTAAGGAGGACTTAGAATTGTAGAATTGTCTGGGTTGGAAGGGACCTTTAAGATCATCGACTCCAACCATTAACCTAACACTGCCAAAACCACCACTAAACCATGTCCCTAAGCACCACATCTACCCGTCTTTTAAATACCTCCAGGGATGGTGACTTGACCACTTCCCAGGGCAGCCTGTTCCAATGCTTGACAACCCTTTTCTGAAGAAATTTTACTTTGTCGGGAGGCCTGTCTGCTTCTCTATGCCTGATGAAGAGTCTGACATACTTTAAGTTGTTCCTAACCTCTAGTTAAAAAATATAATTGTCCTTATTACTAGCAAAATGCAGCACAGACTTCTACGCTTTACTGGCATGGGACTTAAGCGGCATGTTAATCATGATAAATGGTGGGGCTGTGGCTGAAGAGGGTGTGCTGCTGCTCCCCTGCATCTGCGCTTTGCAGGGGAAGGTTGCTGGCTCTGGGGAAATGCTGTCTGTGAGCTCCGCAGCCCTCCTGCACAGCAGCCGGCAGCAGCTTTACCTGGAGATGGGCTGAGCCAACAGATAGCATATAGAAAGAAAACAGTCTGTTATTTTTCCTTTTCATGCAGGAAGTCCTACCTGGGCAGATCAGCTTCTGGTATTGCATGTTGGCAGAACCGGGCTGTCTTCAGGAGTTTCTTTATATGCTTCCCTTTAATACTTCCCTCCCCAATTGCCCAGATGATAAGACCCTCTTTCTTCTTGGTGGTATCTGCCAGAAGTGTAGTACTTTTTCCCTTATTGATGGCCTTTTCTCATGATTGCAAACTAGGAGACCAATTCTGTAGATTTATGCTCATAGGAAATGCCTTTGAGTTCAGTGAATAAGGGTGGTATCAAATTCTTCCACCATGTCCTATATTCCTGAGGAACCGTAAATCAGTACTATTTTCTGTACTGCCATTTTAAGTATCTGTCCTAAAATACGCAGCCTTGGTTTCTAATACTGGTTTCTAGTTCATAGAATCAATCCCTAAAAAAAATATTCCTTCGCTGACAGTTAAGTGTTTCTGACCGGTTTGATTTAACTGAGGAAAATCTTTTTGCCTTTCAAGTACAACACTGTAACATCCGGTGCATGAACGGAGGTAGCTGCAGTGATGACCATTGCCTCTGTCAGAAGGGATATACAGGAACACACTGTGGACAACGTAAGTACACTTTTATTCATGCAGGTACTTTGTACAGTTAAGTAATTCTGGGATGTGTGGATTGGGCACCCTTTAGCACTGAATTTCAACTGATGCTGAGCTAGTTTTTGATCAGGTACGGTGGAATTTTACAGGAAAACACATGACTTTGTAATGAATGCTGAGTGAATTCTTTCTGATCAGGACTATTAAAATAAACATCATGTGAATTCATAATAATTGGATATAACTTGATCCTGTAGTTCTCACACTACCATAATTCCCATTGACCTCTAGGGCTCTCCACTCACTAGAGCAACAGGGCATACATTTAAAATTTACATGGGATTCGCTTTTCATCTTATAGAGAAAATTAGGCTTTTTAATACAAAGCCTTGTTTTAATTTCAGGGCTTTGCTTCAGACTTAGCTAGTATGCTTTAGGAATTTTGCTCATTTTGATGTTGTCTTACTAGACTTGATCGACATATTTTTGATTTCCTTAATCAGTCCTGAGTCAACAGCATTCCTGGATCCGCTGGTTGAAATCTCTCCAAAACTGACTCTGGTGGTCTCTTGCTCTTCTTGGCTGGGATGTTGTGAAGAAACTCAAATAAGGATATAGATGCTGCTTTTAACCAAGGCTGTCATGTTGCTATCTAGTGAACTATTGGTCTGACAGAGAAAATGTGTTTAGCTCATTTAATGAAAACCTTTTGTGCTCTGTCAAAATCAATGGCACACTGTACATGAAGTGCAATGGGACCAGGAATTTACCCTAATAATCTGGAAGAGGATCACATGGTGAAAGGATTAAGAATTGTATTTCTGCCTTCTCTGTGAAATATCAAGTGGATAAAAGAGGATAAATGGAAACCTTCTTTTTACTAAAGTGAATGTGAAATGGAGCAAAGAATAACATTACTCAATGAGCATCAAATTGTATTTAAAAGCCCTTTTTTCATGTGAATGTTATATTGTCTGATTATTTTTGAGAGCAACTGCTTTTGGAGTTTAATATGAGGAAAAAAGGGTTCTGAATCTGGCGACAGCATCGTACAGGGGAAGAATATCTTGGATTAACTTAGTCAAAATAGATATTGTTTACATTTTGCTGTTCTAGTTGATAGCATGAGTTATTTAACATCAGCAAACATCCTTTTAATACTGGATTGTTTTTCTGTTATGGTAGGGGAACAAATACATTTTCAAATTTACTTCTGAATAGGGAAAAATTTTGAGGATTTAAAGATGAAATTTTCTTCTGCACCTTCTATCTGCAATCTCTACTATTGCAGTGTTTCTTCGCTGAAAATTTGAAAAAGGTGTTATTTTGAAGTTACAGAATTGTCTAGCCATCCCAAAGAGAAAGGGTCTGAGAGGTCAGAAAAGCTGTGATTGTTACTGTGTTTATATTATGCTCCCTTGAAAAGATAAATTTGTGATACTAATGAAGCCAGGAAATAGGAAAAGATCGTAAGTAGATTCTGGAAAATAAAGTATCCTGTCCTGTTATGTTTACCATTTTTACCAGTTTATCTCAGCGTGTCAAGTACACACCTTCATGTCTGTCTGGAAGTAGCTCAATAAAGATTACTTTTGCCTTCCCTCTGATACAGCTGTCTGTGAAAATGGATGTCTAAATGGAGGGAGATGTGTGGCTCCAAACCGATGTGCTTGCACATATGGTTTTACTGGACCCCAGTGTGAAAGAGGTATGTGCCCTAAAACAGTGGAAAAAAATTGATGTTCCAACTTGCTTAATAGTAACTTAAAAATACTTAAATAGTAATATGAAATAAAATATTTAAATAGTAATGTATTATTGCTGTCTGTTAATAAGGTGAAATAGAATTAACATTCTTGTAGAATGCAACGTAAGGAAGCTTCACTGAAAGGAAAACTGCAGTCTAAGAGAACTGTGGAGATATTACTTATGGAATAACACAAATCAAAATGGTAACAACTTTCCTAAATGGCATTTTTAATGAAAAAGAAAACTTCAGCATTGATTTAATACCAAACATTCAATCTTTTCTTCTTTCGTGATTTTTATATATCACAGGCATTGATTTGTATGATTTTAATGGTTTGTTCTTCAGTTCATGGTACGTTTACCAAGTGTTGTTTTCTTTTCCCGGGGCAAAAATCCCCTTTTATTTACTCTAGCAGTAGGGTTGTTGAGCTAATCTATAGTTGAATTGATTGAATTTGTTATTGTTAGTCTCAAGACTGAAAATAGATTTTAATTAGCATTTTTAGCAACATGTGAGCTTCATAAGGATAGAGGCCAGGATGGAACACACATGCAACTGATTAAGGCCTTTCTTTTGTTTACTTTTTTGCTATGAAAACACTCCAATGGAAGAGGTGGCAAATAAAAAATATTGATACGGGGCTTTACTCAAACTTCAGTTTCTAAGTCATCAGAAAATCTCTTTGTATCTCTTACGCATTTGCTTACCAATGATAAGCAGCATCTTGCCTCTGTCTTCGGCATGTTTTGTTTTGGCAGAGTTTATTCAATTCTTCTTTCCATTTTATACAGTTTTATTGGTATCGATTTTAGCTTTTTATTTGCATATCCATAGTGATGATCACAGCTGTTTCCACATGAAAAGACAGCTATACAAACTGTCTTATCTGCTATATGGATTTTTTTCAATTTAATGGTTCATTTGAGAGAGATATAGTAAACAATGTGTAGGTATAATCCTTCTGTTGACTTTTGTAATATTAAAAATAAGACATTTTCATTTGTTAGAGCTATCAATTGATCTGTTTAGTTGAAAATTCATACATAATACTCATACAATAGGTTGCGTTACTTACCTACGAATCTGGGACAGAATAGACATTAATAACCTGATTTTGGGCTTGCATGTAGGGGTTGTGATTAGCACATGAAATTTCTGTCAGTGAGTGTGTAAGATGATCACCACTGTCGGCACTGCACCTGGAGTACAGGTTGAGATTTTATGTGCGCAGCATAGGTGAGTGATGCAGAACAGCAAGTCTTAGCGGACCAAAGCTTTTCGTTCTGTGCTAGAGCAGATGGTAGTGTGAAGCAGGTATTTCCTGCACTCCATACAAAAAATAGAATTGCTGTGTTGGCGGTGTGTGAAGTCTTGCCCATTATCCACTCAGATGTTGTAAAAGTAGTCCAAACTGATGGTGAAGTTTTTCTGAAGATTGAAAAGTAGCTCCATTCTGAATCTTGGGATCTCACTGCTGGAAAGGAGTAAGAGGAATGGAAAATTAGTTTACAAATCCTAAGTGTGAAGAGAATAAAGGCTTTATAGGTAAAGAATGTACTGAATGTTACTGCAAAGGCTTTGAATTTCAAGCAATGACTCCGTGAGTGAAGGGTATGAGCCTTCAGTCCAAGGAAGAGGTGCAAAGTGCGAGTTCAGAAGAAGATTGTTCGATGCTGCTTTTATGTTGCCTGATCTGGGACCGGTTTGACTCCACCTCGTTACAGCAAGTGTCAAGGCTGAAGTCTGCTAACAGCTTCAGTCGTGTCCCTCAGGGCTCCTGCCTTGTGTCGGGTGGAGTGAGAAACTGGTGACACAGAGCCATATGAGCCAAATCATGCCGTCATGCAATCCCATCCATATTACTGAGCACAACTGAGGTGGAAATCTGTAACTTAAATGCCTCATCCTTAGGCAGTTTTTACTTGGAACATGTGTTTGATTCTGTAGTTATCAATAAAAGAGAAAATAGTCATTAATGAGCTGTAGCATTTCTCGCTAACGCTCGCTGCAGTATCGAGGCCAAATGATAGTCCTATCTTCCTAGAAAACCTCTGAAATGTGCCTTTTTTCACAGAGATTTCCTGCAGCCTCTCTACCTAGCTGAGCTAATATGTTTCCCTCCTCTAAAAAGGGAGTGGTGGGTTTTGGTCCCAGAATCATATTATGCCATCAGAAAAACTTTTTCTGAAGATAACTTTTCAAGTATACGCTAATGCTGGTCTTAGAATAACTTGCATTGTTCAGCACATGCACCTGTGTGGTCATTAGGGAGTTGTCTGGCTGCATATGATTTTACACATCTGTCAGCTAAGTAAGAGGTCCATATTTTGAGTCTAGCTTTGGAAAGTTATGTGGATTTGTGACACTCCCTGGTGGGCTTCTGATGTATATGTGGATGGATGCTATCCAGTAAATTGACAAGATTCGTGCCTTGTGCAGTAAAACTGTGTCTTTATTAGAAAAAAAAAAAAGAGGGGGGGCAGAAAGAACAAAATAAACCCAAAGCAACTCTATGCATGGAGGGAGGAAAAAAATGAAAATTACTCAAGAGAAATGGTCTCATAAACTATCCCATTTCTGGAGGAAGCAGGAGAGGCAGATTGTTTTGAAAACACCATTTCTGAATATAAATGCAATGTGAAGTGATACGGTTTTGTGGCATGCACATTCTCCATCTGTTTGGCTGTGGTTTGACTTCTAGGTTATGCCATGCCACAAGCTAACAGTGATGTAAGTAATTTACTGCTGCATATCACGCAGTGCTTTTCTCTACAAGCATCAACTAATAGTAACAGTCACAGAGTGTTTGTGGCACGTATGTCACAGACCAAAGAATATTCCAGCCTTTGCTGCATATGTCGTAGCTTAGAACTGTCTTGAATAAAACAATGTTGGGGCAACAAAATTCATGGCGGTTATTCCAATAATCTGATATGGAAAACAATTAAAATGTTGCAGGTGGTTGTAGCAAAGTTAGAGCCAGTTTCTTACATCCAGAGGCAAGTTGTATAGTTCTGTCTCTACTGTTTTAAGTAGTTTTTCCATACATTTGGTCCTTGTTTGTAATATAAATTAGCCTGATTGGTATTACCTCAGTAAATGCTGACCATATGGTTGCTAATGAAGGTCTGCAAGGATTCTGTGTAGGTCAGTAGTTTCAGGTACACGCACAATGAAAGGGCTTTATCTGCTGGAAGACCTGCTGCTTTCATAGCACAGCAAACTCCATCAAATTTGTGGCGTGAGTACTTTTATGTATTTATTCAGTCATTCATTGACAGGCTGGCTGCTGGCCTTGGACAGTTTTGGTAGTGTTGGCACACAAATTGCTTTTTGTGTGTCTTAGGAAGTGTTAATGATGGTATAAACAGTTGAGTCCCTTGTCTTGTTCTGGGAGTGTGTACCATGTCACTGGTGAGATGGTGCTTCATCAGAGCTGGACTGGTAACTGTAGCATGGTCAGCAGTGGTACACGTGTACGATTAGCTCCTCAGCTGTTGTGTATGGTGTTCGGCACCTTTCCAGAGCAGGGAAAGCCTCCTGGGCATACTGTCAAGTATATGCAGGTGTATCATAAGTACAACAGACCTGGCTTTTCTGTGGAATAATGTTCGTCAAAAAGGTGAACTTGACATAAGCTAAACAGTAAACGTGTAGTGGAGTTGGAAATGCTTCCTACAGCAATTTAAGGCACATTTAAAATACATAGTCCAGAAAGGAAAATATTTCATGGATATTGGCTCAGTTGAAATTTGAACTTCAAGGATTCCTTCTGGAAGGTGCTGAGTTCTCTGGCTGCCATCCAGTGATGGGCTTTGACATGCATTTAAATTCAAACCTGAGATGTCAATATGCTTAAAATTATGCAGGTGCTTAAGGGCCTTGCTGGATTTTGGCCCAAGCTTTCAGAGTCAGTTAAGGTCTGAGAGGTGCACTCAGCTTTTAGCATATCATCTAGCTGTATTGTTAATGAAAAGAAATCACAGGTAACAGAAAATGAAGATGCAAGCAAAGCAAAATTTCTTCTACTGGTTAAAAACTGGGTGCCATCTTTGCGCCATTTGACTTTTAATGATGAATAACTTGAGTGAGTTACAGATTCTGTAGTTCCTTTTACAGTCACTGAAGAGATTGAGAGCAGAGACTTAGCTTATGTTCCCCTGAGGATGATTCAGAACATCAACAGCTCTTTTTATTGTCTGTAAGAGAGCCTAGGGGATTTAGCTTGCTATATGAGATGCCCACATTTGGGTCATGTGAAAACATCCCTATGTCATGAACTTTATTAAAGTCCAGAGGAAAAAGTGATGTTAGGAGCTCAGAGAGATCAGACATCCCTATCAGATTTGGTAGAACTGTGTCCTCCAAACTTGTACATAAAAGCTTTCTTGACTCTTTGAATCTGTCTGTCTTTGGACATTTGGATGATTATACTCTAAGAGGGTGATTTCTATATAATATAAAATTGTACATTGTTGTTATCCTTGTATTGCAAAAATGCAATGAAATATGTTTTTCTTTTTCTGTCTGGATCCACTTAGAGGAACACAGTGGAAGCTTAGAATGTGTTACAGCCCTGTTTGTTTACTTGAATGCTTGTGACAACATCAGGGGCTCAATCCTGCTGCATTTTGGAGTTCTGCCACTCGCTTCACATAGGAGCAGAATTGGGCCTGATGTAGTTCAAATATTAAAAGAGTACCACGTGTGTTTTGTTTTTTTCTAGACTCAGAATATGAGCAAGTGATTGCTTTTTCTTCAAACAGAGTTGTTTCTGTACTGCTCTCTTCATGGCAGGCATTTTTGCATAATTTTTAATTATATTTGGCCATTATTAAAAGTTCCCAGAATTAATGCCATATGTAAAAATATCTTTCCCAGAGCCTCTCTATGAAAGTGCAGCCGCTGAAAGTTGTCGAGAGTAGTGTAGTGCTGTGTATACTTTTTTTCTTTCTAAATACTACAACGGGTAGAATGTTTTCACAAAGAGGACACTGCACCCCTTAGTGTGCCCCGTCTCTGGTATTTAGTCTAAATGGAAAGTAAATAACAAAGTGTAGATAGCAGTAGAAATATGTTCCCAAAGCCTTATGTTGCATTTAAAGTAGTATTGCAGCATATGGTAGCTGGCAAACATTTGAATAAACTTGATTTCTGTAGCTGTCTTCCAAGAAACACATCTGTTGACATAGACATGTAGTTTCTGCAGCCCTGTAACGTGAATGCATGTACAGTATTACAGCAGCAAACTAAAGGATGGCTAAGCCTGAAGGCCTGGAATAAGGGCTCTTGCACACCATTTTCCTCCTGAAAAATTATGAAAAGTGGCTTCAGGTTGCCGATAAATATATTCAGTCACAGAGTGATGTTTTACTGTCTATAAAATAATTTTAATACACGTTGCCACCCTTCATGTCTTTCAGTTTTAAAACAAAAATTCAATATCAGTGTCCTGGATTATCTTTTCTATAAAAGAGGTTGAGATAAATAGATGAGGAGTTTTTTCATTTTTAAAACTGAGGTGCAGCCTCAAGGTGCAGCTTAATGGTGGAGAAGTCAGCCTCTGCAGAATAACTACGTGTCATTTAAGATGGTTTATAATACTTAGTAATATAATCAGTAGATCTCTGGATCAGAACTCAGTACTAAGCTCAGTTTGTTATCTAGTGCCAAAAAGCATTTTTAGGATCTTGTGTGTGTGAAGGCTTTTATCCATTGTTCAGCTCCTTGCAAGCATGCCCTATAACTGGTGCTACGTCACTTGCTCTTTGCTTTGTGCATCTCAAAATATCACATAGCAAGTTTTAAAATGTTTCTTCAGATACATGCTTAAAGCTTAATCAAGATCCATAAATGATTCAGTACATATGGGCTTAGGTCTCTTGTGAGATGTGAGGGCTCCAACTTTTGTACATGAAGCTGAACATTTACATTTTGTTCCAAATTGAGTTTTGATTTCAGTCAAACAAATCTGAATCCAAAGTTTTCATTCAACTATTTGGCAGCCCTTTCTGTATTTCCATGCCTTCTTGATTGGCTGCTAAGGGCACTGACCTTTAGATGTGCAATAAGGTATTATTTGGACTATGTTTTGATTTGATTTTAGTTGTAGCAGTGGAGATGCATACAAATTTAGTCACAAATTGAGGAGCCCATATTTTGGTTTAAATTATAATACAAATATTTGAATGAAATAACTGCGGCGTTGTAATCTGTCAGATTTGGTTCTTGCATGTAGGACATTGAAGGGACACACGTGAGAATTGTGAGATCGTTCTCCTGGTACTGCAGACAGCTTTGCTGTTGAACCTGATGCCTACCTCCAGGTCTGCTGGCAGCCTGAGGCACGTGTTAGCTATGCAAGAAATTCAGTTCTGCTTTCATTGCAGACAGGGTCTGAACCTTGCGCTGGCTTTGCTCATGCATGGTGCTTGAATCTGCCTCGTAGTCTCTTAAGAAATGAAGAGTGGAGGCCCGTGCTTTTATCAAGAGATTTTGTTGGAGTTTGTCCTGATTTGAGGCAGAACAGGACCAATTTTGTTCAGTAACTTTACTTTCTAGCTAGGCCTCTTCTAACTGCTGAAGTTAACAGACTGTTGTGCAGAAAACTGTTCACTCTCAGAGTGATAAGACCCATGTTTATAGTTGATGCCAAGGAATGGTATGCAGAGAGGCTCTTGCTTACACTTAATTGCTATAACAGCCAAGGGCAGCCAACTTTGTTATTTGCCCCATTGGAGGGTCGGAAGCGGAAAAGTGTAGAGGGGTCACCCCTGTGTGGAGGAGCGGACAGGACAGGTGACCCCAAACTGACCAACAGGGTATTCCATCCCATCTGCCTCATGCTCAGTATAAAAGCTGAGGGATCAAAGGGTCAGCTCTCTTTCCTTCAATGGCCAGCATCCTGGGAGGACTCTGTCTCTGCGTCTGCCTTTGATCCCGATCCTGAATCCAGATCCAGAATCCAGTTCCCATCCGTTACTGAATCCAATCTGGGACTTCCCCAGTGCGTGCTGGTGACATGATTGTCATCCTGGGAGCTTGATACGGTTTTGTATATATTTCCTTATTTCTTTTTATAATTATTTTTATTCTTAATATTTCATTGAAGTGGTTTAGTTCCTTCTAAACTCTTAAGTCTCTCTTTTTTTTTTTTTTTTTTTTTTTTTTTTTTTCCCCTCCTCTCTCTCTCCTGCCTCCCTTTGGAAGTGGAGCAGGAGAGAGAGCATCTGTTGTTCCACCTGACTGGGCCAATCATATATTATCATCATATATTATGTATGATTATATATTTTATCATCATATATTATATACACAAAAAGATGTCTACATCTGTTTGGTTATGGGACGTTACATTAATACAGATAGGACTTTTATATACACAGTGCAGGCAGTTGAAAGATATAATCTTCCTTGAATGGCCTGCACTGCCAGATCTGTGCTCTGTGGAGCTGCAGGGAGAACTGGGAAGAATCTGTCTGATGTGTTGTATCATGAAAGTCAGATTTTGTGTGTGTGTGTGTGTAAAGATTGAGTCTGCTTTTATCGATTTTGGTTGTCATTACAGCATGGTGTTGCATTTGAGGCCTTTAGAATGAGCATCTTCAAGCTGTTCTTGCTCTCTTAGTACCATTGTAACATCCCCATTTTTCTAATTTCAGCTACCTGCCAGTTCCTGGGTCGCTACAAAGCTTGTAGAACATAAAATAGCTGAGCACAACTAGTTTCTCATGGAGCTTTCAAAAGAAAATGAGCTTTCAAAATGGTGACTCCTAGAGTTGAATATGATATAGGGAATGAATAAATGCAGCTGAGAACTTAGCTACCAGTACCCACTTAGCCGCTTATGGATAAAAATGTTCCTTCTTCTCTGGGCTGCAATATATTTTGATATAAGAAGGCACAGCTACCTGAAACCCTTTCATTTGTTACAGTGGAAACAAATGTTTTCCTTGTGAATCACCCTGGAATTTTGTATGAATATTTTCCATTCATACCTTTTCTTTCTTATTGAGCTGGTAAGCTGAAAATTTTTGTTACAGTTGCAACAGGAAAAACCAAATATCAGTATGTATGATACCTCAATCAAGTGTGTGTTACAGACTTAATTTTTTCTTTGTGTGTTTGTTTTTTAAAGTGATCCAAAACTTTCATGATGGTCGGTTCTAACAAAGAAAAGAGAACGTCTTTTAAAACATCATAGATCATACCTAATGCAAGGATAAACTGACAAGGGCATTTCCAAGTAAAACAATTCTTTTATGTAGGTCAGCTGCAAAACGCTAACGAAAATGCATTTTAAGCAGAGGTGCTCAAAATGGTCGGTGCAACTGTTTTGTCACATGTAAGTTTCCTTGCAACATACTTGTAACAGAGTTGATGAAATCAAAGCTTTTCTAAAGCAAACTGTTATATTTTGAAAGATATCTCATATCCTACCTCAGCACAAAAGTTGCAAAAAGTGACAGGAATAACTATGTAAGAGCGGCTGTAAGGACAGTCACATTCACACCCTACAGTTGGCCTTGAGAAGTTCACGAGTAATGACTGAGTGGTTTTTATATATATACTTTTTTTTTTCTTTTTTTTTCAGTGACAGCTTGTAGGGTTTGGCACTCTAGAGAAACACTGTAGGAAAAGAAAAGAGGCCTAAATAAGGTCTGAAAAGAAAGGAGCCCTAAAAGAAAGATCACTCTCCAAATTCTCCTCTGCTTTAAAACAGAGGCTAGCTTTGCACTCCTTATCCAGAAAAAAACTCCTTTTGGAAAAAGGCAGAATTTCCTTATGTGAGGAAACCAAGATTCAGTATTTCTCTTTGTAGGAAGATGTGTAAAAGCTAGGGATAAGTAATTAAAAAAAGGCATGAAAGTTATTAGAAGTGCATGTGTGTGTACGTACACACATTTATACACATATGGTTTTATATCTCAAGAGCAGAAATATGAAACCTTGTAAGCACCTGATTTTTTGATTGTGATCTTATACATTTACTATATATCTATTACTCAGGCTAAACTAGCACAGGTAGGTTAATCTAACTGCAGTCTGCTGTGCCATAGTCTAAATTTCTTTTCGTGGTGGTGTAATTCAGATTACAGGTCCCGTTCTGAAGGGGTGGCCTCTGCACTGTTTTCCTTGATTCTGAATGTTTAACTTAGCATGTGATTCTGTTTTTAAAAAGAATTTAACTCAAGTAAGTCTGTCTTACCAAATGATCTTGGTCATGTTTTGTAATGGCCCTGTCCTCATAATTTGTTTTCTGCAAAGTTTACCCAGTGATCGCCAGGAGTTTCAGTACTGTCCCCATTTCTTCCTTACTTTGTGGGTCTGCTGTGACCCTCTAATAATTCTTCTTCCAACACAGAGGTGATGACAGTCATAGGGAAATAGGAGCTTAGCAGAAACCTGCGTGCTCGCAGTTCTTGTCATCTTGGGGAAGTGGTGGCTGGCGGCTGATGCTTTCATCCTGCACCACTACACAGAGCATGGGACAAAGCCTTTGCTCCCCTGTGCTGAACCAGGAGAAGGGTCCTTGCTGGCATTGCAGCAGTGGTAATAAAGTCAGTGGTATTTTATTAGACTTATCATCTTCTTTCTTGTTTCTGTATACACAGCAATCTCTTAGTGCTCTTTGGTCTCAAGATTAAGCCATCAGTTTTTACCGTAAGTCCTTTTACATTGGTCCCACTGTTTACAATGGCTCCATTGAATCTATTGATAGATGAATTCTCAGCAAGGCTAGGGAAATCAGTTCATCTCCAGCAAAAAAAGACAGCACACTAAAATGCACATCTACTATTTAGTGGAGTGACTCCTACCTATCAAAGAACATATTTACATTTTTTTAAAAACACAGCCGTAAGAATTACAGGGGAGAGAAGATAACTTCTAATAGTATTTCAGCTTACAGAATTGGTTAGGGTGGAAGGGAGTTCTTGAGATCATCTAGTCCAACCCCCCTGCTCAAGTAAGATCAACTAGAGCAGGTTGCCCAGGACTGTGTCCAGCCACCTTCTGGAAAATGTGTTAAAATATATGTTAGGCTGCAATTTGTAACACCTCTGACTGTATCATTCAAACCTGCTAGCCATTTAAGGAAGATCCAGTGCTAACATTGTCCAAGCATTCATAATCCTGGATGTTTTGCATTTTTTCTTGTTTGTGTGCTTTACCATCCAGAGGGTGTTTGTCCTGTGGCAGCGAGTGATTGAGTGCTGTGAAATGAAAGCACGTTATGCTGATAATTTCTAGTGTACTTGCCTAATAAAACCCTAAAAATGGAAGAGTTGGTTTAAAAACATAAAAGAAACTTACAAAATTACAGTGGTTCACAGGGTGTGGAATAAGGAATGGTTTTAACTCCTAGTAACACTAGTAACTACAGGCACGCTCTTGGGGGAGTTTTCCTATTTGCACTTGACACTGGCTGCACTTATCTGCTTGTCACTTAAAACAAAAACATGGGGAGACCCATGAGGTACTTGACTGATAATTTCACCTGATTTAGGAGGAAACAGGGCCCCTCAGTAATGGGAGATTTTAGGATCTCAAAAGCTCCTATGTCTGCTTAAGTTTCTGAGAACTACAGCAAGAAATGAAGCAGTAAACATATGGTGGAAAGAGCATGCTGTGCACTTCCTTCAAAGTGCAATTAAGATGGATCTTAGTGAGACACCTTGAACTGCTTCTTCAAGGGCCATTGGACTAGTCTCTGTGCTGGAATAATGTGTCCAGACATCTTAGTTCAGTTGAGCAGTACAGTGAGAGAATACTACTTGAGCTTGAAATGTTTATAAGAGGTAATAGTAAAACCAGCGAGCAATGAATTATAATTGTCCTGCTGGGATATGATGGAAGCCTTTATGAGAATCTTCATGTCCCGGTGGGACAGTATGGGTGGTAGCTTGGAGAGATTTGTAAAATGGTAGTATGACAGCTTTACAGTCAGATTAATACAGGCTTCAAAAGAAACCACAAGGTCAAAAATGACTTCCAGACTGCAGGCTTTAAAGGCAGAAAGATCTAACATTGAAATGGGCAGTTAAAAAAGAGGTAAGTGATACATAGCTGTGAAAGAAGAGTCAATGTTAGACTACTTGGGCTCCAATAACCTTTAAGATAAGATATAATTTAATGATGCAGATACTATGTCTGGAATTGAATTGCACCACACGGTGTGAATTATTCCAGTTACTTGATCCTTGAGGTGAAGAGTAAAGGAGTAATAAGAGGACTATTGGAAGGGCTGAAATAAGGATAAGGTAATGTTTTAATACACGGGAATTGGTTAGCAATATAGGGGTTCATAAAGAAAAAGCAAGAGAAGCAAGTGAGGAGGGAAGACAGGCAAGGAGATCTAGCCAAACAGTTTTCACACATCTCAGGAAGAGAGCGTTGAAGGCAGGTTAAGAAGTTTAGACTGCTGCTTGGGCAGGGGAAACCCAGCGGAGATGTGCATTCCATTCATCTGAACGGCTCCTCTAGTAAAAACATTGCTAGACACAAGCACAGTCCAGGAATGGCAAATGATGAATGACTTAGCAAGCTATCTTGCTGGGTATTTAATCTGTGTGGTTATCTAAATAATTTGAAATGCTTCTCTTGGCCTGAGCCAGGCTGGGCAAAATGAAGTGCCGTGCATTAAACCTTGTGCTATTTCAGCTCTCAGGTCTCAGCAGGAACCCAACAAGATATGGCTCCATGAAAGGTGATACTATATTAAACTAACAGTACAAGTTGTGTCAAACTCAGTTCCAAATTCAATACAAAAATTTGTGTTTTTAGAAGGCATTTTAAATCTAGCACTAGCACTTCAGTCACTTGCTGATGTCAGTACAAAAAAAATGCTTTGTACAGCTGCTGACTGAAAGGAAGATGAGAGGTTAAATTGGGTTAGCGGAAATGAAAGACGTGCAGTGGAAGAAGTATTGGTATCAGAATGTTTATGGAATTTGTCATTAAATAACAGAAGTGTTTAAATTGGAGGGCCAATTTAAAGCATTCCTTTTTATAATTTTTTCCCCATTTATGTGAAATTGAAATTATTTACAAAGGTGTACAAGGAAATATTAATTTTTTCCCCTCTTAAAAAAAAAAATAAAGATGATGGCAAATCCATCTTAGTCTCTTACTGTTCAAGCCTTTTTGAGCTAGGGCCTGAGCAACCAATGTGTATTCAAATAATTCTGCTATTCTTACTACGGTTGATTACAGTGCTCTGTTATAAAGGGTGGAGACACTTGGTTGTTCTCCAAAGAAAGTGAGTAATAATTGACCTAATGTACAGAGCACATGAATAACATATTCTTTTGGTAAGAAATTTATGTTTTACAGGGTGTGCTAGAGTTCACATCCCTTTTTCACATCTTCCAAAAGATTTTAAAATACTCAGCTGCTCTATTAAATTTCTAATTCAACAAATACTCAAATACAAAGTATGCATTAGATAAAGCTCTTGAGTTGAATCCAAACATTGAAAAATCTTTTAATCTGCCTTGAAAACAGCTGTTTAGAATTTTGAATAGAAATAACAACTTCCTTCAGCCTATGTTGTTGATGGCCGCTTCAGGCTCAAGCTGGGAGGAATTTCTCTTTGTTGCTCTGATGCAAAGTGTTGCTGCTGTTGCAATGATTTGACTATCCCCAAAACATACCAGGAGGGGTATCCTGGTCCTGTTTGAAATAAATGGTAGCCCTTCCTTTGAATTCAATATAACAGAGGAGAGACTTACTCAGAAGACTTGAGGTAGTTTTGACACTTAAATTGTAGTTGTCTGGAGTGCAGCTACAGGAGCTCTTATTGACATTTCCCCGTACTAAGAGACTGCTAGTGTTCTTCGTTCTTCACTCTTGATATGAGAATTGTGTTTTTTAATGTCTGAAATAATTTAAACAGATTAGATGGGTTTTGTGTATATGCGCATACAACTTTGATTGCTTGTTCATAAATACTTGGGTAGTCTTCTAAAATGTTATGTAGTGACTCTGCATTAAATACCACAAATGAAATTTCTAGGCAACTTCCCATTGCATCCAAGGAAATACCAAAAGAGTTCAAGATGGCTAACATTACAATGAATATCAAAAGCAGTAATGATTTGCAACTTACTGTAAACTATTGCCAAAACCCTGCAGGGAATGATTTACATTTATTCTACAACTCTTTGTTTTGCTGTGTCCAGAGGGTAGATTATACATGCATTTCATACACACGAGTGTGTGTGTATCAGTTATATATTCAAACATTTGGGCAGTATTTTAAACTCAGAGGCAGAAGTCTTACACTGTTCAGAGAAGTGAAGTCTGGATGAAACTTCTCAGTAACTGTGGAATTGATCCAAAACCTACTCATGTCAAAGAAAGGGACACCCAAAGACTTGGGTGGACTTTGAATCAGGAGTCAGAGTTGACATGATCAGATCTTGTCAGATACGTTTCAAGAAGGTGTGAAAGGTTATTGAGAAAGCAGTTAGCTCTATGCTGCACTACCACGCAATACTATCAATCAGTAATTTTGGATAGAAGTAAGAAGTGCTCAAAGGCATAAGCCACAAATGTGAACGTGTTTTAGCAAGGAAAACTTCTATCTGTGGCTGTGGGGTATGGAAAATACCATTATATGGAATGGTATTTATTTAACAGCGATTTGGGATTTCAAGATGATGAATAAGAAATATTCTAGTAGAGTAAACAGCAAACAAAATACATACAGCCTCTTTCAGTTTTATAATGTAGTGTGCTTTTTCTTTTGGGCGTATGTGCTGCATGCACAATCTTTTGTGTGATATTTCTAAAGTGTTTCTTGAATGCAGGTGTGTTAATGTACGTTGGTTGACACACAGAAGTTTGTATATGTGTCTTCCAGTAGCCTCTGATGAAGTGTAAATAGCCCTTTTAAATCCAAAGGAGATCTTCGCATTCATTTTAGTTGGATTTAAGTTATGCTTAAATTTGAGTGGATGTGGAAGAGTTTTGCACCATCCTTTTTCCATGAGATATTGTCTTTGTGCTGGTTTTTTTGGTTGGTGGTTTGGTTTTTTTTTTTTGTGTGTGTTGATGGTTTGGTTTGATTTGGTTTGGGTGTTTTTTTTAAGTAGTCAGTATTGTGTGTGGTCTGCAGTGGTGTGATATTGATGCAGAGGTATCCTGTGCAGATAAGAGTGAAGCAGAAGGAAATTGCAGGCAGCCTGATGCTCACGTGAAAAATAAGCAAGATCACATTTGTGAACAGGGCTTTTAATCTGCTGTTTAAAAGTTGCTGATCCAATTTCAAGTTCCTAATTAAATGAAACGGGGGAGAGAAACAGATCAGCATGCTGCCAGGCAAGATTTCCAATCCAGTTGTTATCTCATTTCAAATGTGTGGGGTAAATTACATTATCTTCATAATTTAGGCTTATGGTATAGTCACACACTAATAAAAAGTTCATATGTAAGGGCAATTTAACCATTGCAAGCTTATTTTATTTTATAAAACTAAACTATTTGATGCTTTAAAAACATTTTTCTAATATGAATGTTATTTATCACAAGCGTAGTTGAAACCTGAGGCTTAATTATTAAAATAGATGTTCAGGCACTTTCCTGACAAGAGTGATGTGGCTAAAAGACATTCTTTCTGGGAGAAATCTTACTTGCCTTTTGGATATAGTGCAAAATACCTCTGATAATCAGGAGGAAGTTTTCTCTTCCACCCAAGTGTCTTAAATTATGAGCTTTCTACTGTTTTATAAGAATTTTTTTAAAGCCACCTAAAAGTTTTCCCACAGTGCTGGTTTACAAGCAGCTGAAACTAGACACCACTCAGGACAGTCTATTGTTCTATTAACAGTGCTGGGAGTGAGGCACGTGCGTATTGGTGACCACCTAGATTCTTAAATATACCCGTTCTATTAAAAATTAAAAGAAAATGTTTCCTAGATTTTTAAGTACAAGTTTAAATTAGCACTGTAATTGCTAAACCTTGCAGCTTAGACAGATGCCAGAGCTCCCACAGAAGAACTTTAAACTGCATTATGCCGTATTCTATAGGCTCACCCCTTGTAACTCTTCGCAGTTACCCCAGCAGTAGATGGGAGCTCCCTCCTGCTTCCCTTCCTCTCTCTCCTCTTGCCAGTTGTGGGAACCCCAGGGCGCTGCCTGTCATGTACCATTCTCTTGCGCTCAGTCCCAAGCAGAAGTCAGCTTTTAGTACCTAAAGTATTGCCTGTCTCAGCTGTGAATCTGCTTTTGGCTTGAGGGGGCTAGGGAAGTTGGACTACTAGCTTCCTAACGGCTTAATACTTCATTCAAAGCCCAGTGAAGTTAAAAGGAAAAAGATACTCAAGTGGTGTGGATCAGATCCTATATCCAGAAGGGTAAGGTAAGCATTGAGTCATTGCTTACACATGAATTACCTCACTTCTGTTCTTTCTGTGAGTCCTGATTTCTTGACAGGACCACCTCTTAAACTCAGTACCCGCTTTGTATGATGCTGAGTTACAGCAGGAAGACTTGTTGGGGAGATAAAAATGAACAGGATGTACTTTAATGGTCTGGTGACTATGAAATGGAGCTTGTTCTTCTCAGAAATAATTTAAATCTATATCTTTTACTGCTCATTTATTTTCCTTTTTTGAAAGATGAATTTTTAAAGCTAAAGATGGGAACACAATTAGGCCTTACCTTGGTTTATTCTGCTCCGATCAATTGTTCTTTCAGTGTAAAAAATATTTCAGAAGACAGCACCAGTATTTACTATCTGTTAGAAATCCATTAGCTACAGTTTTAAATTTTTCTTTATTCAATACACTTAATTTTATTTCTTTGAGGTGGATAGATAGGAGCTGCCTAATTTAACAGATAAGCAGTACGTTGTCAGTGCTGGATTAGGCCATTCTTCATGTGGTTTGTAACCCCTTTTTTTTCTCTCATAGCCTCATTTATCACCGGCCTGATGTTTGTTTTTCCTGATTCAGGATTATGACATTGAACTATACAAATAACGTCAGGGTACATCATTTGTACCTTATCATCAGCTTGAAAATATCAAAGTAGAAAAAGAATATGGGAATCAACTCTAGAGATGGGAGGAAAACGCCTCTTGGGAAAATCAATGGTTAAGATCTGCAATTTGTGTAATCATTGTTTATTCATATTTGGTTACCCAGTGGTAGCTAGAGGATAATATTTCAGAGTGCATAGCCAGGCAGGATGCTGTGGTCTACCGTGTCAGTCAGATGCTCATCACATCACCGTGACATTCTCGGACATCTTTTTGCTTGGTGGAGCATGAAGGTGAGCGCTGCTAATGCCCTTTCTCCCCTGCAAAGCGTGGTGCTTGCTGCAGGTCACCCAGCAGCACCCGGGTGGATCTGGCACTGCTCCTGCTCTACTCGATGCGCAGATTCCTCTCCTGGATGGCTTTGCCTGGCTGGCTGCTCTCTGCTAGTTGTCTCTCTGGACCTCCTTTTTAACTAGTTAGTTGGCTGGCCTGTCCTGGCAAACCTCCCTCTCCTGGTTGGCTGGCGAAGTTCTCAGGCTGGCTGGCCTTTTCCTTCCCTTCCCCTTCCTTTTCTTCCCTTCTCACACATGGTGTCTGCTGGCTCCCACTGTTTATCTCTCCGTGTCTCTGTGCCTCCCACTCATTTGTTAGATTTGCTTTGATCCATCCCGTCTTTGCTGCCTTCCTGTTTTTCTTCCCTCTGCTCTTTTGCTGTTTTGCTTCTTTGTATCCTTGTTTCCTTCACACTTGTTCCCTGAAGGCTTTCTGCTCTGGCTTTCCCCTTCCTACAGGCAGCATGCATCTTTTCCAGAGCTTGCTGTCTCACTTTTGTCGGTTCACCTGATCTAGCAACCACATTATTTGAAACAGTTACTAACAGAACACTGGTTAGTGTTACAGGTTGGAGAAATGGTTCTGTTCATCGCTTTTTATTTCCTACAGTCATTTTCCTAAGTTCCTTTATAAATCTAGTCTGTGCTTACATGAAATGCCTGTGATAAAATTGCAACTGAAGCACTTTGTCACGCCCCTGTGTCATCTTTCCCATAATTGGGGATTATCAAGTATCTGTGTATTCTCTATAACTCACTGTCATCTCCCTTAGGACTCTCAGAAATGTCACAGCTCACTGTTTTAATCCAGACATCGCAATTATAACTATAGTCTCACAAACACTTGATTATTTTGGTGTTGAATAAGTACTTTTGGGTGATCGCAATGATGGGAAAGGAAGTGCAGGGAAAATTCATGGCAGTTGAAAACCTGCTGCTGAAGACTCTGTGAGAGAGGGCATAAAGTTCTGCGGCCATTCTTTTCCTGGTTATTTCAACCTTTGTTCCAGAGTCCTTATTCAGACACAGTTCCTGCTGCTGCTAATTGAAGTTTTGTCCGAGTTAGGACTAGAGAAACAGATCTCTATTGTTAGATGCTATAGTGTACCTCATGTCATCTGTGGTTAAAAACCCCATAAATATCTGTACTTTTTGTCCCTGTTTGGTTCAAACCTATTTTCTAAGTGCTTCTTTTGTTCTTTCTCTCCACATAGCCAATGTTTTCATTGTCCCTAATTATGGGGTACCTAATATCACTCTAAATCACTCTAAATACTGATTAACAAGTCAGTCCCTACTGGTAACTACAGAACCTTGTCAAATAGAAAATACTGTCATCCCCCTGTATGTGTTTTCTCCTTTCATGACAGAAATATGAATCCCATGTGAGAGGGCATTGTTCCCATGTAGCAGCTACACGTATCAACTGTCCTTCTGTAAGATTTTAAAAGTTTTTGGATTGCTTTTACACATGTGTATCCAGTATAGATATATTTCGGAAAAAAAAATAGTTCATAGCATCTATTGAGTCGGAAAATTAATTAGACGACCTAATTGATTGTGCATGAGTTCCTCTGGGGAATGTGTTCTGCTGTTGCACTCACCCAGCACAGAAAATCTCAGGAGCTAATTCCTCAGGTCTTTTACTGAAAACTGACAATTAATTAAAAATTAAAATAAATTTAAAAAAAACACAAACCAAAACAAAGCCAAAAAAACCCCTTGAAGCATCTTAACACAAAAAACATTACATGAAAGATCTTTTCTCATTTTATTACAGTAATGCTAAGTGTCCTGAACTCAGCTTGAGGCTCCCTTTATCATTCACAAAACACACAAGTCTGTATCCCAAAGGCTGTGTAGTCTGAAGAGGAAAAAAACCCACCAGCATCCAGAAGTATTGGCAGCCCCACGTTACATGTGGGGAGCTAATATACAGGGAGATTAAGTCACTTGTGGAAGGATATACAGGGAGTCTGTAGCAGAGTCTGAAACTGAACCCAGGTCATCTCAGTCCCAGCCAAGTGTCTCAACCACAAGACTATCCCTCCTCTTCAGTATGTCAGTGTAGAAAGTAGGCCAAAAAGCAGTTTCCATCCTTTTATACACAGCATTTTGTAAGGCTCTGAAGTATTATGTATTAGACAGGCATCTGGATCAACAGCAGTTTCTGCGGATACTTTTATCTGTAAACAGAAGCAAAGCCTGTAAGGGCTTTGTGAATTTTACATAAATTATTTTTTATCTATAAATAACATAGTTAAATCTGTAAATACTATACTTAATTTAAAAGCATTTTAATGATTTTTAAGAATGGAAAACGTATTTAAAGGAATTCTGTGTTCTGTGGCTCTCTAATTTCCATACGTTTTAGGTTCCGGTACTACTCATACATCATGATCCATTAGCAGTGATGTGTAGCTGCGCCAGGCTATGTAGCATGTTACACCATGTGGTGTAAACCGAGAAAGGGAGGCTCGGGTTGTGTGACAGCCTCATGCACCCGTGTTACTCAGAGGTTAAGTACTCCTGTGTTGGGAGTTAGCGAGGCTTGCAGTTTGCTGACCTAGATCTGAATGATTCCTATTATGTTGAGCATTTACTTATCTTTTGGAGAATCTCTGTATAGCCAGAGTGTAACAAAACTTCTGCTTTTATCTTTTGTACCCCAAATGGAAGAGAAAAAAAACCCCTGCAAATATGTGTGGATATATATGCGTGTATATTCATCCTCCTTCAACTGGGATCTCCCATTTTTGTATGAAATCAGAATTACTGTGTTGAAGTATACAAAAAACAAGCCAGAGCTGTTTGTTCCCCTCAGTGCCCTAGTTAGCTATTCACAGACACCTGCCTCATTTGCTGAACCCCTGATTCCTTTCTCCCACATTCCCCAAATAAAAATTACTTATCTGGTTCTCACTGACGTATGTTCTGGAGCACCACTTTTACAAACTCCATTAATTGAAACCATTACTTCCAGATGTTCTGTGCATTTACACAGATAAATTTCAGTGATTGTCATGGCAAAAAAATTTTAAAAATCAGCCTTGAAGACCACTGGGATTTATGTGGCATAGAGGTGAGAGAAACTTGTTTTTCAACCTAGAATTGCTAAAATAAGTAGTGAGAAATCATCCAAAACTGTACAGCAATCAGTGTAATGGACCGTTTGGTACAAACGATAGTTTCCAAAATTCTGATGCTATTCCCCGTGAGCACATAATTAGTAAAATACAATTGGAATGTGTCACTTTCGGTTGAGCCAGTATGGCCCAGCTTTTGGAAAGAGGCCTCTGAAGCTGGGTGGATCTCTGTCTTCCCCTCACCCCCCCAGTGCTGGCTGTTTTCTACATGTGGGTGTGTGCACGCACAGTTGCAGGCAACGGGATTCCCCCACTGAATTGTCATTCTCTCAAAGTCAATGAGTCTAACCCTTTACTCGTAACTGGGACCTAGACTTTGTGCTGGATGTCTGTGTCTGGGCCCCTACAAAATCAACAAATCCTATCTAATAGAGAGGAAACAGAAGTCTGTTAGGATTTCAGTCTCAGAGCTTCAATGTTCATGTTCAAGGCACTCAGGCTGGTGCCTGTTTCCCAAGTTTTAATTATTTGCCCCATGTGTGGAGGCAAATGAAATCTTAGGACCTGACATTCCCATCAAGAAGTAGAAGAGAAGCCAGTTTCCAGTGCGGAGGTAAAAATAAATCTGCAATACCTGTTACACTAAAATAATAGGTACATAGTGAGTGTGATGAATAAGAAAAGGCCAAAGGCATCAGCACAGATGCTATTAAAAAGTTAAGAAATGTTCAACAATATGCTAATATTGTGGAGTTGCTTGCATCTTGAGTAAAAGCAAAAAAAGTTTCCCATGTTTGCCTAGAGTATTCATAGTAATTCTAAGTCTTTTAGAAAGACTTGCAATTATTCTTAACCAATATCTTAAGTTAAAAAATAAAATAAAATGTGCTCTTCATTACATTGCTAACAGGAGAGTCAGTAAAGACCTTTCGATCTTCTTGCCTGTGGTGTGCAAGTAAGAAGAGAATTTGACCCTAAGTTTGATAATTGAGGATTCGTATCTGTTTTTCCCCCCTGTTTGGAGATTCTTAATGAGTTCTGCATTCTCTCGCTGCGTGGGAAAATCAGGCTTTTGATGTGGTTTCAACAAAGAGTATTTAATTGGCAATTGCTATAAACAGTTTCTATAAACCTTAGATTAAAGATGTGATGGATGTGGAAAGTCCTCAGCCACTCGAGGCCAGTCATTCTTTGACTTTGGGGGACATCCACCCATTAGTGCTAAGCAAAGAGAAGACTCCTTCAGCCAAGTGGTCATGAAGACAGGAATGACAGTAGACCTTAAAGAAATAATATGTTTACTTTTTTAAATACTAATATATCTGATGTTCATTGGCTCTTTCCAATAAATACATAAGTCTAGAAGCTCTGTGAGTATCTTAGATTTTCTGAAGATCATTCACAGTTAGCAACAGAGCAATTTAATCCTTTAGTAAATAGTACAGGAAAGTATTAAAGAAGAGAGAACCCTAGACTTGCTGAAAACTTGTACAATCCAAAGACGACCGGAAGAATAATAACTGAGAGGTAGGGTCCATAGTAATATCTTCAGAATTGTACAAAAAATTAAGAGTAATGAGACACATGAGTGTTAGCATCTCAAGTACTTTATATTGGTGGGTATAATATAGATTTTTAGTAAAATTATATTTGCTTAGTTGAAAACACTTGTGAGTCAAGGTTAGATCATTTGCCTTCTTGGAAAGAGACGTTTCCTACTTCTAGCAATAGGTATTGAAGATAGGAGAAAATTCCAGAATTATGGCATGTATTCTGTAACATTTCAACAGAGATACCATCAGACTTACTCAGAGTTAAGTAGTGCATGTTGTTACCGAGTTTATTTTTGGACCGCAGTCTTAATGCAAATCCCATATATGTGCTTATACAAAATGAGCCAGATTCTAGTCATGATTACACTGGTGTACACACAGAGTGATGCCACAGTTTCATTGAGGAGGGAATCTGATCCTGTGACACAGAGGGTTGCATGGTATTTCAATTAAGTGGTTGATGGGTTTCACCGTAGAGGTAGAGGTGACATATTAGTGTCTGAAGGAATTTTTGTACATTATTGACTTAAATTTGTAACACTTTCTGAGACTTTTCGGGGGCTTATTGTGCAATCATGAAATGAAATAACTGTTAAAAGATTTCTGTGAAAATCAAAATACTCTATGTTGACATTGTTTTCCAGATACTTTTTGTGTCTTCTTAGCTGGCTGTTTACAACATAAAACCCTGTGTTACAACCTTGCTCAAAAAGAACAGTATTAGTTATTCCAAAGTCTTCAGGCTAATAAAACCCCCTATTCAGTAGTTACATCATATCAAAGCTGACATCACTAAAATCATATCACTAAAAATACACATATATGAGAAGTACCGAGGATGCAAAAACCCGGGTAAGTGCCTGGCTGAAGAAATTTAGCCAGAGAGCTGTCTGCCGTGTGGAGAAGAATCTTTACAGGAATACAATCCGTGTGCTCCTTGCTTTCATTCCATGGAAGTTTTCCACTGCCATAATTTCTCAGGAGTGCTGGTCCTTTTGGGTTATGGCAAAGAGGAGCTTGCCTAGGACAAGCCAGACGATTCCTGGCAGCTGTTATAAAGGAGTAAGGAGAAATTGTTGATTGCTCTAATTACCTTGTTAAAGAGCTGCCAGGACTTCAGAAGTTCTTCGTTCTGTTAGGACCACAAAAGTTATTTGTCCATGTGTCATGATAATATATAATTACCAACACCCAAAACATCATTATTACATTTACTGTCTTCCCTTGAAGTGATCCGCACTGAAAGTGAGTCGACTTCTCACCTTTCCTGCTGTATGTTTACTCATTGTATTTCACTTAGCTTGAACAGTGATATTGGCTCCCTTCCTCCTCTCACCTCCCCTTTTTATTTATAACCCATTTTCAGTTCTGGACTGAATTTCATTCCAGTGCTATGCAATTGTATTGTGTTTCATGACACTGCAGAGGAACAGTTATATTTTAGGAAAAAAAAAAAAGGTTATTTCTAATGTATTGTACAACTCCCCTTCCTTTTTAAATGTGAGCACTATCTCTTTAAATCCTGTGTGTTGCATTGTCTGAAAGCGTTTTCCCTTTCTTTTGAGGTTAGTCTATTTAATATACTGTAGGTCATTAGGATCTATTTTTCTTACGCAGTTTGCACTACTTTTGGATAGTCTCAATTATTTTATAGTCAATGTCTTCTGGAGGCAAAGAGAAGAAATATACAGAGCTCGTCTACTAGCTTTGTCTTTACCTTGCTATTTAATAGTTAATACTTTGTGGTATGTTAAGAGAGTTTCTATAACGTGGCACTTCTTAAGAACTCTTTTTAAAAAGTAGTAATAAACTTCAGCCAACTTGTTCTTTTTAAGTGAAGCTTCCAGAGTTCTTCAATTGAATCCATTCTCCTTAATAATCATCTGGTCTTGACAATAAATATGTCATTGAAGTTAGTTACTTTTTTTCAAAAAGGGAGGTGGAAATCAACTCAGAATTTTATTTCATTGTTGCTAGCCTGTGAAAGAAATTGGAAAAATTAAAATCTGCAAAGAAATATTCCTTTGTAGCTTATACAGCAAAGTAGGGTGGGTTAGAGTTTGTCAGGTAACTGATTATTCCAAAATGAGAAGTTATTCTGCATTTAGCTGCATTGCTTACTGTTTTCTTCATCATGGAAAAGAATAAAATGTGGTAACAATTTTCTGTATTTGGACTGCTGCCGCACATAATTGGGAACAACAGAGCTAAAGCCTTGATTTTGGTGAAATGCTTAGTCTGCGTGTTGGATTAAAATGTGTGCAACAAATCACTCCAATTCTATAATAATTTTTTGAACATTATTTTTTTATTTTATTACTGTAACGTTATTACTTTTCAGTTACAGACTTCGAGAACTGGGTCAGTTGCAAGAACAAAATTGGCAAGAAAATAGTTGTATATTTATTCTTGAAAATGCGTTGCCAAAATACTTTTGAAAATGGTCAGCCTGAGTTGTTCTGTACATCAAATGCAACTGATAATGTTAGTTTCACGTGGTTAGTAAGCTGTTATTTAAAAGTCCTGTGCTTTAACCAGTATCCTAGGAAGACTAGATAGTATTTGCTAGGTAGACATGTTAAACAGATCATCTGTGCAGAAATGGATTTGTGAAGCAGCTTACGGAATGGAAAATAAATTTAGGCTGAAGTGTGCCAGCAAGTCAATATATGAGAACAATTTGCAACAAGCAAAGGTGAGGAAGACATGCAGAAATAGGGTCATCAGAATCACGAATTAGAGGATAATGTTCCTGGGGCTGGAATATATGAGGCAGTAACTAACTTTTGTGGCTGACTAATACAAAATAAAGAGTTATGATACCAGTGGAAGTTATTTATTGCAAGTGTTAGATATGCTTCCTTGGATGTTTTTTACTCTTGTTAAAATAATGAGAGGCAACTTGGAGCTGTGATCAGTCCGCAGCACAGCTGTGGTATTTTGAGACATTGCTGCTGCCAGATTTATACCCCTGCCAGAAACAGTGCCTGAATGGTTGCGCGCTGAGTCCCTGGTTCCAGTGACATCTTAGCACTAGCCAGTGTTAAATCTCAGCAATTTGAGCTCTGTGCTGCACTGTGCGCTGAAGCAGCTGGGAAAGGATCTTGTTAATATGTGAAGCCATCTCTGGCACTGGAAGGGAGCAGACAGAAGCGGCATGGTGATAATTTCTTCACATACCTAAACCTCATTGGTAAGAAGTGTTAGACGTCGTAGGAAATAAGTTTTAAAATATTTACCAAGTTTTGTTTTCTTTCCTTCTGAACACCCTCTGCTATCTTTGCCATGTACTTTCCAATGATGACACATTGGGATCTGACTGGGGTGAGTAATGGTGTCTGGCTGGGGGGAGGAGAGGACAGGGAGTGCTTAACAGTGAGTAATTATTAAGGAAATGGCCCGTGTGGAAAAAAGTGTTGTGATTGGATGCATTTATCAACTGGCATTTCGGTGTCACCTGTGGACAGAGAATTATTGTGTCTGACTTTTTAAAATGGTTGGAAGTCAGTGGATTGAGCTAACATGGGAATGGTGTGTTGTCTGGTCTTGTTTCAGTCCATAAAGTGAGATGTGCGACGTGTCCCCTATTAAGAAAGCCGGAGGTAAATAATAGTTATCTCATGGGTTCCTGAGCATGGTCATTCACTTTTCTGACCAGCGCTTAAAAGCCAGAAAGTCCTGTATGAAAAATATGATATCATGATAGCCTACAAGCAACTGAAGGGGACATTTTGCAAGGGAAAATGGAGTTAGGAGCGTATTGCCCTTCCCTATTTCTCCGGTCCAGTGACACACGCAGGTTTGCATTAATCTTTTGGGAGGGGTATGTGTGTAAACCATTCTGTTTGTTCTCTCTGTCCTTATCAGGAGATTTTACTGAGTCTGAAAATACCTAGAATCACTTTGAAGGACATTTGGAAACTGAGCCTGAAATGCTAAACCTTTGTGTTCTGTAACTCTCTGTGCTATTGTGGCGCTTACTGCTACAGTCAGCTTGGTCATGCCGTGCTCTTGTGTCAGTTCTGAGATTCTCTGTAATCCTTGGAATTTTACTACAAAAATTCTCATTTCAGGCACAGCACATCCTACCTCCCGAAATGAGGCACGTGGTGTTTTTCTCCATTGTCTTTAAATGTATTGCTACCTTCTCTGAAGAGAATAAAATGATTGAAGTACAGTGAAACACACAGTGATGGAAGCTGTGTTTTTCCATTGTCAGTATAGTTGTTTGTATAGTGAGAGGTATCATATGGTTTCCAATTCTGTCAAGAAACATGACTTTCTTGAAGAACTAAAATTTCAAGAGTTGGCGTTTCTTATCATATCCGTGCTGCCATTGTGTCACCATTTATTTTAGATTTCAGATCAGAATATCTAACACGCATTTCTTCCATACCTGGTTTTTAAACTCAGGAAAAGCGATAGGAGTTTTATTCGTGCAAGCACACCTAAATCAGCTTAGGTAAATATGATTATATGTGTGTATTTTTAGGATTCATTTAAGATGCTTCATTCATGGCTCAGTGAAAGGTAATTTTTTTAAACACTGTCTTTATCTCTGTTCCAAAACCATAGTTTGCTTGATGTCATTCTCATATCATTCTTATTGGTGACATATGAGTTGATGCATTCAGAGTTCCTTTCTCCACCATTAATTTTTCCCATATGTAAGTGTCCAGCCACTGGACATTTTTGGAAACGCCTTTGGAAATCCTATCATCTGTTTTTCTCATCCTAATCCTACTTTTTCTAATCTAAAAGTTGTATTTAAGGCAAACTTTCCCCCTCTGTAACAGAGATGTGATATCTTCTCTTGCATATAGCATTCTCAGCACCTGCCATTCCAGGCCAGGGAAAGATGGAAGCTCGATTTCTCATACTGTTCGTGCACCTGACAGCAGAGTGCTGCATTTTAATTACCCAGTATTTTTTTCTGCTTGTAACTGCATAGTTACTGGTTCTCTCACTGTTTAAAATTCCTGTTTGTAATTGAAGAATGCCATAGAAAAACAGCATTGCTATAAAATTCTTTTTTTTTCCATTAGAAATACACATTTTGGATGCTTGAGAAAAAATAGTTGAACTTTGCCTGAAGTTGTGTACCGTGTTAAAAGGATTCTGCTACTTGAAGCTCAGACAGCCAACCTTTTAGCTAGCGTTATTCTTTGGTTGTGTGAGATCAGTTTCCAAAAGAGCATTCACAGGGACGACTGGTTAGGGTTCTCTTTTCTGATGGCTGGCCAAGCAGTGGCATGGGCTAGCAAGTGTGGTGGACTGCACGTGGGTAGCTCTGAGCAGACTTTGCAGAGACGAGACTGTGTTTCTGCCTTGTGCAGTCTCACTTCCAGTGTTCCTCTTCTATACTCAGCTGGTTAAAAAAAAAAAATTAAAAAAAAAATCAAAACCAACCCACCAAGCAGCAGAAACAAAAAAGCTGCTAGGCAGGAAAGTAAGTTGTAACAAAGATCAGCTTTAAGGTACTTCACTTGCCTTAGAGCCCTTTCTGACCTTTCTTTCATTATTTGTATGATAATGGAATATTCTTTTCTTTCCCTTTTCCACTGTACTAAAGAAAGGGCAAGTTGCCAGTTTGTGTTGCTGAGGGTGGTTTCGGTTACACAGCAGTCTTGGCTGGATGTGGGGGTTCATGCAGAATTTACCCACGCGAAGTGCTAACAGCTAGCAGGAGTGCTTCCTCCTTCCAAGCAATGTTCTGGGTTTGCCTCTCAGCTAGTGTGCAGCACAGGGTGCTGTGTGCAGCACAGGGTGCTGTGTGAGCTGTGCGTGCTGTGTGCTGAGAACTGGAAAAACAGCACTCATTTTATCATCATCAATTTCTTTATGATGGCCAGAGATGGCATTTTCCTGTTTTCAGCAAGGAGCTCTTGATCGTGATAAGATAAAGGAGGAGTCTGTCAGCCTCCCTAACATGTGGTTATCAGTTTGCAAAATCAGGCTGTTAATTTGAAACGTCAAGAACTCTTTGTAAGAGATTTATAAGGAATGAATCTTGGAGGAAAGAGTGACCAGAATTTCATCCAGCATCCTTGCACTAGCATAATTATTTAATCTGGGTTCCATTAGTTCAAAATGTTTTGAATCTGTATTTTTACATTAAAAACTATATTGTGCTTGAAAACAAACAGAGGTTAACATGAACTGAGGGCTTAAGATGTGTATCTGGTGTCAAAAGTCTCGCATTATCCTGGTGCTTGGGGTCTCTTTGGTGCTGTCCAGCATTAGTTGGAACAATTATCATTATTGCTGTGCTTGGTTTTGATCAAAACCTGCCAGTATTATATATTTCAGCAGCCTTTCTGGTGCTTTTAGGAACATAAAGGATCTTTTGAGAAGATAACTAAAATTATTTGATGATTGTGGCTGAAACAGGAATGAGTTTTAGATCAAAAATGCAGCTTGGCTCTTTCCTGCAGACTTGATAAGCTGGATTCTTGCATGGTGTAAACCAGCCTCCGTCTATTGCCCTCTTGCTCTTTTTGACGGTATATGAACTTCATGTGGTTTTACAGTTTTTGCCGTCTTCTTAGTTGTCTGAGGCTCCCTGTGGAGTTATTCCTTATCAAAATAGCTAAGAAATATGTGAAGAAGCAGATAAAGTTGTTAGATAACCATGACTAATGCCTTACTGAAGGCTGCTTGCACGTGCTGAAATTTGCATTAGAAGTGACTTAAAACATTTGAATTCCAGTCGCACATCTTTAAAAAATCATTTTACTAAAATTATTTCAAGTTTCAACATTCTTCAGTTAAAATGAAATTACCTCTGAAAAAACCCTAAACAGTGTAATAGCTTTTCTGGCTATATTTTTCCCCTTTCTCTCTTTTCAACTCCTGACTGATCACTTGGAACCTTGTGTTTGAGCTTTACTCATTGAAGTAGTTTGAGTAATCGCAAATGGCATGAACATATAAGGAAACTTTGTTGTTACAAAATAAAGATTGATGTTTTAAGCTCATATCCCAAGTCAGTGCCTTGTAGCATAGACTAGGGTTTACTGCGTCTTCAGGAGTCAGCATAACTCATAAAACCAAACACTTTCAAGGAAAGTGGTATAACTCAAGGAAATCTCTTTACAAGTGATACCATTCTTTTTTCATTTTGCCATCATGTTAGTGAAATCCCATTTGTTTCTCGCAGGCCTTTGTCTTGTAATGTGTCAAAAAATCTTAACTCACTATTAAGAATGCTTTAGTTTTAGAGATCTTTTTATTAAGCCTCAGTATAAAAAAAAAAAGAACTTGTGTGGATTTCTCTGTGGCCATAGGTCAGTGTGTACATGCAAATTTTTCTTATGCATTTTCTGACCTTTAGAATTTTCCATTAAGAACGCAAAAGAAAATCTTACTTGTGAAAAGGTGAAAGATTGTATTTGAGAAAATAGAAGGAAAGCTGTACTCAGCAGAAAATTGAGTATTAAGAATAAAATATACTAAGGCAAAAGATTAGGTGAATATAAAGTCTCTAATTCTCCATACTAAAGTGCTGTGAACTTGGATAATAACAAATAGGAGCTGGATTTGCTTCGTTTTGAGTGCATATTTGACCTGCTTCTTGTTACTGAAACGTTGTGGAAAGATTTGCGTGATTATAAAGTTAACTTCATTGGGTTCACCATATTTCTAAGTCTTATTAGCCACTGCTAAGTCATTTTTAGCTTGAAAGCAAACAATTGTAAATGCTGATCCATTCATATTCTACCATAAAATACAAGATGGATTATTCACTACTGTCTGACGCATGCTTCCCACTGCAAGAGAGAATAAAATGACTTCTTTTTAAACTGTCTATATATAAAATGGCATAGGGACAATCTACAATGAGGGATTTCATTCTGAGGAGGTACACTGGAGATTTCCTGTTGTCGACACAAAACTGTGGTGTTTCTAAAGAAATTATCATCTATTGTTTGAATATTAGGAGTTTTAATATTGGGAGTTTTGCATACAGTAAAGTAGATAGCTCTCAGACCTCATTTTGTTCAAGGATGAAGAATCAGTCTTGGAACTAAAATTTTTTAATTGATGGGTATAATGGATCATGACTTATTTGCATTCATTTGTATGTTGAATGAATACGATAAAGCCGGTAATATTTGGGTTTGTACTACATGCTTCCAAAGCTGCATTTCTGCAATGAGCAATGAGAAAGAAGACAATGTAATATTTGACAGTAAGCTTATCTAACTAGGAAAATGAAAGCAGTTACAAAAATGCTTAAAAACGGGAGAAGAACTTGATAGAAGCTCTAGTGTAGAAAATTAATATGGGAAGTGAAGGGACATAATGCAAAATACCAAGCCAAAAAAAGTTAAGGCAATGACAAGGAATTAAGTAATGGAGGGTAAGAGAGATGCTGTCAGAGATTCTGACCCATTTCATGATGAGGCTGACAGAATTGCTAGGAAAGAGGAGGGAAAAGTGTTCAGTAAATGTAGCTGTAGTTTTTGGGGGCGATGAGACAGAAATTTTATATTTTCAATCTGACAGCATTTAAGGATGACATTAAATAGCAGTAATTGCATTGACATATTTTTATAGAGCTTCTCCAGCTAACCAGCACCAGGGAGACTGAAAAGAGCTAGCTAAGGGGTTCTCATATCATGCAGGTTAATCCTTCATAAATCTGGAAATACATGACAAATTTCCAGAGACAGGAACAAAATTATTGTTGTTCCAATATTTTAAAAGGAAAAGAGATGATCCGAGTGATTATAGGTCTGTTAAACAGGCAAAAGATAGAATAGCAATTATAGGATGTAATACATAGTTAATGAAGTGTAAATGGTATTTAGTGTCATTTAGTATGAGTTTATCAGAAATAGTTCTTTCGAAATAACTTGATATCCTTTCTGAGAAGATCATGTTTAATTAATGAAGATAATAGAAAAATATAGTGCTACTGTATAGCTTACAGGATTTCTGTAAGCCATTTTATTTATTATATCAGAGTGGCTCAGTTAATCAGCAGAATTATAGCATATGGACACAGCATCCCTGGATTGGAATGAAGATTAGTTAAATGACAGGTTTCAAGGTGCACCTGGTGTGGGGAAATGGGGCAGTGGGGAAAGGCATCCGTTCTTAATTCTGCCGTATTTAACACTTTTTATCAATGGTTTGGTGGAAATACATTAATGTTAACAGGGTTTGGAAGTGGCATGAAAATTGGAGGAATTTGTAGTGTCATGACCATAAGGCAGTGTGGATTACTTAGTGACCTTGGCTGAGGCACCTGGTAACTTTCAGAACAGGCAAACATCAGGTTCATAATTTGCTGGCTATGCTTACAGGATCCTGGACTCTGTCCTGGTGCACCATAACAAAAACATTTTAGGGTCACTTGTGAAGAATTAACTGAGTGCGCACCCCGGATGTACAGGAGACAGCAGCAGTTGGCAGTACCACTGTTTGGTTGTTGCCCTTGGAGAATGGAACAAAATAAAGCCTCCTACTAGTATTTTATTAACATTTTAGCTTAATTCTGTCTGTTGGCTAAGTGGCCTGTCCTACCATAAACAAACCAAAGCAGATGTGTTCCACATGCCCTCCATTCAGCTGTAGGCAAAGCTTACCCCCATATCTGGTACAGCATATGCCTGAATAACAGTGAAAACTGTCCTCAAAAAACTTCCAGCAGTCTGTATTCTCTTCCCTTGAGACTCATTTGAGAACAACACTTGTGGAAATAAGCGTATCTTAACTCTTTTATCAGTATTACTTTAATTAATGCACCGAATATTTAAAACAAACTGATGAAGAGTTCTCACAAAGAGTTTTAGTAGAGATTAAACCAAGCAGCAAAGGGGACCTGCTGAATCTTAAGTATGTAATACCCCTGGTAAAATAGTCACAATGTATTACAGAGCTGCTTATTTTCAGTGGATTTGAACCAGAAGAAAACTTGAGCAAAATCCTCCGCAGAACACTGCTAAGTAAAATTGTTGGGCTGGTGGGCAATTTACGTGCAGAAGACTTGCCTAAGCGTGCTGTTGTTTTGCTGTATTATGAGTTTTGTTGTGTATTTTCATTGTGATGCTGATTAGGTTTCCTGTCTTTGGTGCAGATTACAGGACGGGCCCTTGCTTCACTCTGATAACCAACCAGATGTGCCAGGGACAGCTCAGTGGAATAGTCTGCACAAAAACCCTTTGCTGTGCAACAGTTGGGAGAGCATGGGGCCATCCCTGTGAAATGTGTCCTGCCCAGCCGCATCCCTGCCGCCGAGGCTTCATTCCAAACATTCGAACTGGGGCCTGTCAAGGTAAGTTAGCAGCAAAGCTTCCCCAAAAGCTGCTGAAATTGTTACTGGATTAATCTTAATTGAGTTACACTGCTGTGAATAACCTGTCCTAAGCCATTCTCGGCTATATATGTGAAGAATGGAAAAATATTGTCAGATGCATTACTTCATGATTCAGTGGGTGCCTGATGTTCAAGTGAGTACATTAGTAACTTAGGTCATGTGAGAGCAGCCAGCATCTTAATGAATTTCTCACTGCCAGCAGCCCTTTCCCTTGGTTCTGCAATGGTGTTTTTCTGAGTGTACCACTTGATCATTCCGTGGAGGAATTTATTCTGTTTCAAAAAGCACTCAAAACATGCAAAAATCAATCTGTGGCAATACTGTTCCATTTATGCGGTGTGGAATTTTTTAGCTAAAATTTGTTGAGCTTGGATTCATCTTGAGTGTCTTATCTCTCGAGCTATCCTGCTTCGACCTGGAGAAAAGTGCATGTCGTGCCATTTGAAATGCCCTATTATATATTTCATACAATTTTGGAAATGCATTTGCATTTGTTTCAAATCGTAAAATCCACCCAGATGTTGCTTACTTCTTTCAGAGCATGCCTTACCATAGAAAGTCCTTACACTGCTTTTGGCTTTTATTCTAATACTTCCAGCTGTATAAATTCTTTTATTGTCTGGATGTCTGGCAGGAAACAGGAGAAAGTTAACAGGGGCAGCTATGTATTAAACTGATGTGGATTATACATTCCCAGGACCATATCTTTGAGGCTAGTTTATTTCAATCTGTCTAACATTTTCTAATAAGTTACAATACTTTTGAAAATAGTTGAGATAAAGATTATAAATCTATGAGTAATTTTATTTAATCATGAAATTCTTATGAAGGACTTCAAGGCATTCCATTGCATTAAAAATGTAGATATCCTCTCTCACAGGCCAAGTCCCGGCTGGTGCCTGCAGACAGGCATGATGGACTTTGGGATGGGCATGTTTGTGTATGCCGCATAATGTGCACATATTTTGACCTCAGCCATTCTGTTCCCCCTCTCACTGTAAAGGTCAGAACTAAATTGTGCAGAAATCTGTGAATTGAGATTCTGGACACTTCTAAAATCTTATGTGCATAAATATGTGGTCCACACCCCTGAACTCATGCCACACCTAGTTATATCCCTCTTGTTTGTGTCAAGAAAAGCTGCAGTGACCTCTCTAATGGGTTTGTGCAGTTCTGAATAAGGCTACTTCTGCTTGCTGCGCATTTGTTAGCATGTCGCTACATTTATACTAATCTGTATGCGGTGCCAACACAGTTTTGGCCCTGTATGTTTGACTTGTACTTTCCAGTTTTCCCTTCTCTTGTAATGTGTTCATAATTTCAACAGATCTGCTATGGAGCCACATATTAGCCTTATTTTTCATGCAGTTGTACTAAACCCAGTCCTTTTGAAATCAGATAACATCCATTCAGACTGAAGACATTTCAGGGATTTCACATCCATATTCAATCTAAATGAAGGAAAGCAGGTTAAATAAAATCCAGGTTCTCTGAAGAGAAAAAGGAACTGTTATTATTGTGTGGAGAAGTCAGAAAAAATAAAATGGAGGGGAGGGCAAGTTTATTTTAAAAAGTAAATAGAATATTGCTGCCCACAGTTTGACTTTGTCTGTCTAGCCAAAAGTTCATTTAATATCACAGCTGAGATTTTTAAATATACAAAGGAGGAAAATGAAAGCCAAAAGGTGGGATTTTGAAACAGACATTGTGACTCAGGAGCATGACTTCTTTTTTTTTTTTTTTTTTTTTTTTTTTTTCCCAAAGTCAGTGCAGTGCCATGAAGTCTGGCAGGTTACTGTTGGTAAAGCACAGCATATTGCTGTAGCTCAAGTCCCAGCAGCCATGTGGCTGTGTCGAGGGTGCTGAGGCTGTGCTAGTGCTCTGTGCGTCCCAGCACAGCGGCTGGCTGGGGGACTGCACTGTTCCGGCTCCGCTGCTGCACCCCCCGACCCGGCTCACTCAGCCCAGGGATCTTTACATAATGCTCTGCGACGTGGTACAGATATGCCCCTTGGCGTTCCTGAAGCTTCCTACTTGTCACTCCCAGGGAAATTGCCTCTTGGCCTTTTGTACAGACATAATACTCTGCTTTTCAGACTGCAAGACACATTACAGCTGGCTCTCTGGGATTTATAAAGGGAGATTTGAAGGCGTCATCTCCTTCGGCTTGTGTCCCCGTGTTGAAACTGATCCTAGTGTGAAGCCCAAGAATTCAAAATATCGGGTTTTACCAGCAGGAGCTGGTACTCCTTGGGAAAATGGGCGAAGGGCAGGCATTTGAGTTGGAGAGTGGCAAGTGCTCTGTTTGATCCTGAAGGACAGGGAGCAGCAGACACAGGTCAGGCCATCGGGATTGTGAGCCAGAACTCTGCTCTGTCCTATTGCAATGCCACTCCTCCTCCTTTAGTCTCTTTTCTCTAGCTGTTACTAAGCTGTAGCAACACTTTTGCAGCTAAGTGACGACCCATGTTGTTGTGCTAAAATAGCTGTGAGGCCAAAAACTGGGGCCTCTTGAAAATGTTTGTCTTGAGCTTCCTACCTAGCCTGTGATATCATCTTTGTTGTTTCATTTTCTTGAGACAGAAAATTAAAAGCAAAGAGAAAAAATAAAGGAAGGAAAAAACATCCAAATTCATGAATGTCTAGGCAGGTCATTAATAATTCCTCTTGAGACATTAATTATGGCTATGAAACTCCTTGAGTTGAATCCTAACCGCAGCTTAAGGTCATTGGTGTGGATCTTACTGGAGTGACGAGTTAATCATTTCCATCAATAACGACTGCAGTTCCCCATGCCTCTCCATGAGGCCCCCTCCATGCCCATTGCACACAGCTCCTCCACGGCTCCTGCATCTCTGTGCTGGTGGGCTATGCACTGTATGGAGTTGCCAAGATTTTCAAAGGGGCAAGTCATTCTGGGTGCCCAGCTTCAGATACTTTAAAGGAACCTGGCTTTTGGCAGGCAGTGTTCTCTGCACACCATTCCCCAGATGTTTTGGAAAAACAAAGCAATAGCAGTTAGATGTTTAATGTCTGTAACAATAATAACCATGTGATTTCTTGCAGAAAATATTTAGAGTACTGTACTTAATCATACTTTGCATAGAGTAATTACAAAATTAGTGTCTGTCTTCGCAAGCAAGTATCATAATATTATGATGGGTGAAGAATGGATTTAGGCATATTTACTTTAATTTCTGCGTAGACAAATTATTATGGCTGTTCTTGAGAAATGAATTAAAAGTGGGTGTTTTTTCCTTTTTTATATGATAGATGTGGATGAATGCCAAGCCATCCCTGGGATCTGTCAAGGGGGAAATTGCATTAATACTGTTGGATCTTTTGAGTGCAAATGCCCAGCTGGACACAAGTTTAATGAAGTGACACAAAAATGCGACGGTAAGAACTTTTAGAACTTTCTTCTGAAAGTAAAAGGGGGGAAAGTCTTCTTTTTGAGGCCAACTTTGTTTAGAAGTTTGTAACAAACTTTCCAGTCTCTTTTGCCTTGCAAAGTAGCATTCTTCACAACAAATACGAATAATGGTCCTTTCTCCTTCTAAACAAGAGAATCTTAAATATTGGCCCTGTAGTTTTTCCAGCCTTGTATTCATGTAACATTTTACAGACTTAAAGGTACATCTGAAACAAATGAAACATTAAAACTAAAAATATTTTTAATCGATATGTTGCTTTAGAAATGCTTGAGGCACATGCCTCTGTGTGGTTCTTTTAACCAAGAAGTGTATATGACTGGAAGGTTCAACACATTCCCACCTGCTCAGATAAACTGTATTTAACATCAGAGGGAGTTCGACACTGCTGAGTGAAGACTGCAGGACTATGCTCTAAACTCATCCTTACAGTTGCAGGTGTTAAAGAAGGACAAACATTTTTCCTTTCCTTATTGGTCATCCTATCTTGGAAGTACAACAGGTGCTAGATATTAGTGTGGAACTTTGCAGTGCGTGATTATGGAATCTTGCTAATTTTTAACTATGATTTCATAGTATTTTTTCTATCCTGATAATATAATGATGAGGCATAGACGTCTGCTTTGCTTTAAGATAATTTGTGGATACGTGAGGATCGTAGTACTAAAATGTATCAATTGCACAATATTGGTTTATCTTCTTTACTGTGAAGTCCAGATAATTTTAAAACTCTTACAACTGATTCTCCTTTCAGTCATTAGACAAAAATTAAATTAATTTGAGCAGGCACGTTTTATAAGTGGTTAGTGATTTTGGAGTGCCAACTTTCAATATCATAACAGTGTGTGTGACTGTGCATGCACCACCCCTTCTTGCACCGCTGCCTTTAAGGAAGCAGTCAAAATTTTTTAGTCATTTTGGAAGAATTATGACTTACTCTTTCAAAAAAAACCCCACACCATATTTCAAGCAAAACTCTATAATTTAATTGCAGGTTAGGGAAAGCAATTTCGGAGGAGTTTGTACACAGCATGGTTTTCATATTGACTGCCAAGGGTTTTGGCAGAAAGACACCCAACTTTAGGGTAGAACAACATTGCAAGTGTTTCCTTCTGTGAATGAAGTACCAAGAACACAGTGAATAGGAAAGACTCAACATGTGCCTTGTTAAGTATTAGTACTTGAAAAACTGAGAACTGTAGGCTTGCACAGGCTGCATTACATAAACATTCCTATGGTATTTTTCGATGGCTGAATCATGTAAAAAACGAACAAACAAACAAAAAAACCCAAACAAAGAACAAAAAACCCCAAACAACCACCACCTTCAGAGCCTGCACTTGGTAGTAGCTGAGGGACTGGACCTAAGACACTGGGATAGCTTGGTTCTTTCCCAAATCCTGCCACAAATTTCCACAATCTTGTGAAATCCCTTTGGAGTGGTTGCATGGCTGCAAAGATAGGCTGAAGTTTCCTCTCTTCAGTTTCATACCAGTAAATTTTTGAACCTCAGCAGACAGAGACTTACTTTCAGTACATCTTCATATTGCATGTACCAAGCAATTTTAGCTAAAGCTGTGTAGGTATTAATACAATTCAAAGACTTAAAAGTAGCACCCTGGTACCAGCAGCATGAAATAGGATAGTGATTCAACAATTGAGAGCATAGTCACATAACAACAGAATATCCATTCTGCTTTTTTAAATTATCCCTTTGAGTTTTAAGGTGAAACCTCCAATATAAGACAAGGTATTTGCCTTATAGTAATTAACTGTAATTAATTCTAACACATAATAATTAAAATCTGATCATGTGCATGGTTTAACTTCCTATCCAGCAAGTAGGACTTCTGGCAGCTGTAATGTGTCCTTGATCACTGAGTTAGTAGAATTGGGAGCTACCTGCTGTGTTACCAGTATGGTTTTCCAGTCGGTCCCCGTTAAAGTAAGATCATGATAGACCAGTGAGACAACACAAGATGGGAAATGAGGTGTGTTGGCCAAAGCTCTCTTTATTAGCATAGCTGGTGGAAAACTGTATTTTGTGTTACATTATTTCAGTGCTTCATATCACCATTCCTCTTCCAGTCGCATTAATGCTGAAGTAAATAATTTTTTGTGGTGACTGGGGGGAGGAATTTTTCCTGGAGTGACAGGAAAAATTAGTGAGGTCTGCAAGTACATCAAGTATACTTACCTTTATAAAACTCGCAAACTTAACAATTACAATGTTGCTTATATGAATGTCAACACTAACATAAATAGTGAAATACTGTTTGGGTTAGGCTCAACCCTAAAATAAAGAGTGATGATTTTGCTTTTAAAAAGGTCAGACTCTATATAAACAGTGGCAACACTGACTTTAAGATAAACATTGGTGAATTTGAGTCAGAAAATGCTTGAATCTGATCCATTTACGACTGCATTTTTCTCTGTTAATTAGAGGCTCTATTCAGACCAAAATTCAATTTCCACATTTTTTGTCACTGAGACTTTTGGGACTCCTGCGGAGTATAATCCTGGAGCAGAAGCCAGAAGTCCCTTAGCAGTGCTCCCAGGGCACTCAGACTTGAGGCTTTGGCAACACCCTCGAAGTAGCACCAAACAAAAAGTCACACCCCTCTCTCACACCCAAGCGAGGAATGCGACCCACATCACGACAGCTAGCAAGATGCTGGGGAGGAATGTGTACAGAGGGGGCCCAAGACCCGGCACCACTTAGGATGGATTGGTCTGTGAGCTCTGGTTATCTGCATGCCACCCCAATCCCTCCGCTCCTTTCCTGCAAAGGCAGGGGGGTCACAAAGGTGTTAGAGCATCCAATGCTTTACCTAGGGGAAGAGGAATTGATAATTTTTATGTTACTGAATTTTGTATTACTGTCTTCACAGGAGAAGTAGAACAGAGATCCTCTACTTGCTAAAACGCTCATTAACTGTCCTGTGGGACTTTGGGTGTTCCCCCATCTGTTGGGGCCAAATTCCAATTTAGGCGTTACATTTAAATTCCGCCAATCATTTTTAATGACTAGGATATTATTCACTCCTTGCCTTGGCGTGTTGGGTGGTGTTGCAGTATTTCGTCTCAGAAGTTTTTGTGGTTGGTGAAATCATTATTACAGCCATGTGTCTATCTGTTTGTAGATCTCTGGAGGAGAGGTTGGATAGAGTCCTGTGATGCCATTATTTCTGGCTGGATTTTCCTTGTCAGGAGAGCAACTGGGTGATTGTAGATGGCTGTGACAGGCAGTTGTCATTGATCACTCTATACAATATCCTCCCTTTCTGCTCTGCTTTGCTGATTCTTCTTGTAGGTACCATGGAAAAAAGCGAGCTGTTTTTAAGCTCAGCTAGACTCCAGGTTCCTAGAAGATGAGAGCAGTGCTAAGTAGATACAGCTGCATTGTTTAGGCAGACACTGGAAACCAAGGGGAAAGTAACTACACATCACAGGCAGGCTACTGATGGTAATTAAGGAGCAATTGGGACTGGCATAGGTTATTATTCATGTGACTGTAGATAACACAGACTCCTAGCTGTGGAAGAAACCCTTCAAGTTTGCTCTGTTCATGTGTGCAAGCTATGATCAGGCGTAAGAAGGTGTTTGTTAGGGTTTTTTTCGGCAGACTTTGAAAATTTTTCTGCGTTGGATCTATGGTGATGATTTAGTATATGGATTGAGATTCTCTAGTGAAGAAAATAATGATACGGACTTTTATTTTAAAATCGCTGACAAAATCTAAGGGGAATTATGGACATTGCCTGACTTCTGCAATAGATATTTCAGCTTCTGTCTAGAAATCTGTTGAAACTCCAGAACATTCACTTAGTGGAGAAAGCCAGGAAAGGTAATTTTTGTTGCCTGCAGTCATCCTGGTTTGAGCTATAATCCTGTCAGATTGCATTAGTTAAACAGTGCCTAGCTGCTCAGTGCTTTTATATGGGGGATTTCCAAGAAAAACCCAAGTGCAGTAAGAAGGACGGGCAATTCAGTAGGTGCTACACTTCCCCTTGAGTCAGTATTGAACCACTGCCTCAGTATGGTGCCAGGAGACGCTGTGCTGCTGGAGATACCATGAGACACAACAGTTAAGCTCCTGATGCTATGGTCATTACAGGGCCCATGACAGTGTTCTTAATTCTAGGGTGCAGAATTCAAACTGGAAGGGTTATGGCTTACTTACAATTAGTAAATCCCCTGTGCACTCTAAGATTTTCATCCATCATTATTAGGCAGTAAAACAAACTCTCTGGCTTTTTGCAATTTACAGATACAGTATTTTCTTAGGTTCTGTTTCACTTATGTTTGTAAGATGCCTAACAAAAGATCCTGATTCAAAACCACTGATTATGCCCCTAGTAGATAAGTTAGGAGGGGTCTCAGACCACACTGAATTTGATCATTAATACTAATTTATGAAATACCTATTCTCGTGCCAGAACTAATTTAGCTAATGTGCCCCTGCTTCTCTTTTTGCCTTGAAGATATTGATGAATGCAGCACCATTCCTGGCATCTGTGATGGAGGAGAGTGTTCAAACACAGTTAGCAGTTACTTCTGCAAGTGTCCTCCAGGGTTTTATACAGCTCCTGATGGCTTAAAGTGCATAGGTGAGTAGAATCCTGTAAATAATAAGACAGCAGGTGTCATGAACGTTCATCAATATCTAAAATGGGTACCAGAAACATATTTCAACTTGTGATCTTGAAATCCTTCTTTTGTATAGAAGTGCATTATGTGCCTATATATGTATTCTGAAATGAGTTTTCCATTTGCAGGATGTTTCCTCTTTCTCTCTTGGTCTGACCTTCTCTTTCATTTTTCTTACTACAGTTTTCCTGTTATGCCATATTTGTTGCCTTAAAATAGACAGAACTTCTTTAACAGATCGCCTTGATATTCTTGCTCTCATGTTTGACTGTGATTTAATCCATGTTATGTTCAGCAGTCATTTAGAAAAGCAAATATACTTAAGAAAGAAAGTAATCACCCCAAACAGCTCTTTTTCCCTCATTCCAAGTGTCATGACCTTAATGCAGATATTTTTCATTAAAGGAAGTAGTGTGATAAGCTGGGTGTGGGACGTTTGTACCTGCTTTCATGATGTTGATGATTGGCAGTGCTATTCTTTCAGGCTTTCACTGTGGCAGAGCAGAACCTGTCTTCCAAAGGCCAGACCAGGAACAAAACAACTGTGTGAATTAAATGACTGCCACTTCACTGCCAAAGCCGTGAAAGAGTAGTGTTAGCACTTACTGCTTCTGGGAAGCATATGGCCTGCTCTGAGGCAGGTCACGTATTCAATTAATTTTATTTTTTTTTCCCCCTCATTTTTACACAGTAATTTATTTTTTCACTGCCAGTGCTGAATTTTGAGCGATTATTGTCATTTAAGAATCAAATAAAAGGTTTATTCCCTCAGTTTTGGCTTGTTTATTTAAAGGCTCATACACAGTGCCAGTACTGGGGTTCAAGAGAGCACTCTGTTTAGTATCTTTCGTAGAAAATAATTTGGGAAAAAATTGAAAAAAAATAACCTCACAGACAAAAGTACCCAATGATATTAATTTCCCCAAGAGATCTGGAAGTAGTTTGGGTTATGATTAATTTTGAATGGTGCCATTCTATTTCTGCAGGTTGTGAGAACTGAACTATATTTCTTCCATTATTAAGAACAGCATTTTGGTAGATTGGATCCATACTGTACACTTAAAATGCCAGTGGGAGTTGCTTTTATTGCTGCAGATTAATAGCTCCTAAATGACTGTGGATCATTAAATCATTGATTGCTGCTTGTACCTAATATTTGTGAAGGAGATTCACCTTTCTGTAACAAAAAAAAATTCTACAGATGCACAACTTCCATTTCCTTTTTACTTTTTGTAGTCATTGCTCAGTCAGGACTGCCCAGCATTCACACCCATCTTATATTCCTGCAGTTTTCCAGCCTTTTTTACCCACTATATTTGTAGGCTGAAACAGTTCAGCTAAAGAATTGGGTATTTATATGATGACAAGCTGTGTTAAGTAATATGCCAGACTATGAGCCATCATTAGAATTTTGGCTTTGTGTCCAAGGCAAAACGTGCTAAATAGGAAGCACTATTAATTATCTACAGATATTCTGGATTCATGTCTAATATGCAGACTGCATACTTGCCATATTAACAAGGACAGAGCCCAAATCTGTATTTGAGCTGGGCAAAACATGGAATCTTGATTTAATTACAATATGCCTGTCTTAAGTGAAAAGTGTTAGCTAAACGTGTCTATTCTGTTGGAGATGAGGAAGTGCTTCTGAGAAATGTATCCCTTATGGGACTCAAACTGAGCAGCACTGGGGCCAAACATCCAAAGGAAGAACCTGGAGTTCCATTATTGCAAACCTTAAAAATTAGAATAGACAAAGCAAAGATAGTATCTCCTAGAGCTGAAGAGCAGAAACAAGAGCAGGACATCTCAACCCAAGTACTTGAAGAGTGCTATGAAGAAAGCTGCTAGCCCATACTTCCAGCTGGCATAAATTTGTTTGGTTAGTGTTACTGTGTTACTTTTTGATGGCTTTTTTTTTTGAGGCACATTTTTCTTGAAAGCTATTTTCATGGTGATTTTTTGCCTTTTCAAAGTGCAATATTTTTTTAGTGAAAAATATTAAATTAAAAGCTGAAACAGTAAAAAAGTTTCCTGCTGTTCTTGCCCTTATTTGTGTGTTTTACCATTTGGAACAGAAAATGAAAGAGGAAAAAAAAGAAAAAAAGAATCACTTCTGATTAGGAATATGGAAAGATTTGGCATTTTTCTCACAAACTTACTGTCTTTCTCTGAAAATGATGTGGCTTTTGGATAAGCTCTTACACCTGTAGGTAGACAAAGATGTTTGCTATGTGTTTACCATTTTACGGCACATTGTGTGCATGCACAGGACCCGTGTAGATCCTTTTTCCACTTCTGCTCATTACTGCTTTTAAGTGTTTCAAAACTTGATACTGACCAAAACTGAGAAGGATAAGTTACAGAGGATGATGGTAGGGTCTGTTGGAGGACTTCCTTCCTTGCCATCCACCCCACCATCACACCAAACATCTGAATATCTCTCCACCTCATATGAAGACCGAAATTATAACAGATGCAGCAGGGAACAGTTTGCATCAGAGCTTTATTTGATTTTTAAAATGGTAGATTAAGGAGTGTATGCATTTGGCAGTTTAGTTGGGTACCAGCAGAAAATGGAGGACCAGTAACAGAACTGAGCCGTTTGGGTGTTTTTTCTCCATTTCAGATTTCCATTATATGATAATATGAGTGAACTAACTAAAGTTTGGAAGCAAAGGCCAACTGACTCTTTCAGCTGTACTGCCAGTAATATCCGTGTTCAGGGTTCCAGCTAATAAAAGGCAGAACCATCACAGACTCTCCCGACATATCACTATATATCAATTTCCTCAAAATAATAAGAAACTTCCCTGCCTTTTTTTTTTTTTTAATAGATATCCACTAAAATAGCTAGTAAACTCTGGAAAGCACTGTTACTAGACAAATGAATCCACCATGCCCTGGCCCTGGATAACAGATACTGTTTTTTTAGGGAATGGCATCTGCTGTTGTAAGGTTACATCTGCAACTTTTTCCTCTACATTGTGACAGCAAATGTTCATGTATTTTAGAAACAAACTTGGTCTGGTTTATTGTGCAGCATCACATCACACCACAGCTTATATTGAGTTTGACATGATGTGACATATTGTGAAACAATTGCTCAGAGCTTCAGATTGTATCGCAAGATTTTTTTTTTTTTTTAATTATTTTTTTTATTTTGCTCCCATCCACATTTTCTCTCCCTTCTCTAAGCTGGGGGATCTCTGTGGGATGTTGTTAGAGCTGAGTGTATGAAATCTGGGTACAGGACGTTCTTTGTACAGCACGTGCTTACCCTTTTCAGACAGGAAGCCAGCATATCTCCGTAAACAATGTGATGGCACCAGTTAAAGCTGTGTTGCTCTTTCTTGCCTGCAAGCCTATATCTTGTCAAATGACTACATACTTCAGCTGGGGAAGCCATGACTAACGAAAAATAAATTAATGCTTTGAGAGCTGCAATGCTGTGCGTTAATTGTTGTACATCAGTCAGTGGCTTTCAAATCAAAGCTTAAACAGAATTGATCTGCTACTACCTTTAAATAGAGATGACCCTACAATTTTTCTTTGGGGGCACCGAAGCATATTTTATTATACACTGAATACACGTTCCTATTCTATTTTTGCCTCTATTAATTCATTGCTGCTCCGTATTTCACTTCAGCTTTCTTACAGGAGGTGTTACACCTGAATCAAAGCAGCCCAAATATTATCTAGATTTTTTTCTGGGTTTCTACCTTTTGTTTTCTGATTGTTGTAATGTTGGAAGTGCTATGTCATCGATAATGTAATCAACCAAGAAAAATGGGACCTTTCCCTTTTGTGAAAGTCACATTCCTCAGTGGGCTGGTGTTTACATATCCATTTCTTTCTCTTGGTAGATGTGCGTCCTGGATACTGCTTCTCTTCTCTGACCAACGGGCGCTGCGGCGGTCAGCTCCCCCAGCCTTTGTCCAAAATGCAGTGTTGCTGTGACAGCGGCCGATGCTGGTCTTCTGGTGCAGCCACTGCTCCTGAAATGTGCCCGATCAGATCCACTGGTATGAATCCACCTGTATTCTTATAAGCGTGATTGAACACTGAATTAGGCAGTGGTTTTCTTTTATCAGTAATGATTTCATTAAAGAACTATGCAGAATGGTTGAGGCTGGGGGAGCGTTGGGAGATGGTTTAGTCCAACCCCTCTGCTCAAAGCGGAGCCTCCTGTAGTTGGTTGCTCAGGACCCCCAGAAGGCATGGGCAAGCAGACATAAACAAAGGATTTTATCTGTTGCTAATTAATGTTTTGTAGCCTGGTTATTCCAAACTTACCTGATTCAGATCTTGTTTTCAGGCTCAAGTTACTTCCTCCAGAGCCTTCTAATAGAGCCCTATTCCCTCTGCAGTTTCATTGTCATTGGAAAACTGGGGTTTCCTTCCTTTTATGTCTAGCTTTGAGGTGCCATTTATTTCCTGAAGTTTGACAGAACATGATTTCTGTCTGCTACCAAAATGTGCTGTACTTTATCGCCTCCCTGTGTATTGAGAGCCACAGGTAATGTGAGATTTCAATTTAGAGAAGATGGTGAGCAGAGTGTGAAACTAAGTGTAAGGGAGTGAAGGAAAGATGTTTTTGAGCTTTTTTAGGACTGGAGACCTAATGAAATGCTTTAGAAAAGAAGAATACAAGATGCTTAAGGATTGATGGGAGGAGATCAAGGGAGGTGCAGAGTTTAGGGAGGAATGGGGGTCGTAACACTACAGCAGTGTATCTCTGAAGAAATTGTCAGAGGTCATGTATGAGAGTGTTTATTATTCTTGTTTTTAATCCTTTGAGTGAAACTGCGTAATACTGGAGCAGAGATCTGTGATCAGAACTCTTGGAAGACTCTTCCTGGTTCTGTCACTATCTCATTTATAATATTTAAACATGTTAGATGTCCAAGTCTGGCTAGAATAATGCTAACAAAATAATCTATTGATGCTCATCTGAAATAGGAAGACAAGGAGAAAGCTTTCAATCTCAACAAAGTCCCTGTTTTCTTTACATACTTTGTAATTATTCATATCCAACTGGTGAATAAACTGGATTGAAAAGTGAAGTAATTTGGCCAAGACCACAGACTGAGACATGGTGGAGAAGGAGCTAGAACGCAGGCCTTCCTGGCTCATAAATCCATGCAAAGTCTTCCAGATCATGGTTACATGCCACTCTTTTCCTCCTCCCCACACCCCCCCCACCCCCCCGACTTGGGGTATAAATTGAGACTATAAATTACTCTTTCAAAAGTGCTTTGAAATTCTTTGAAAGGCCTTACGTGTATGTAAGGTATGGCTGTCATTATTTAATCAAGTTCAGTTATTCCTTAATGTATCCTGAGAAAGCAAGATGAAGAATTTAGAGCTGTCAGTGGCCCAAAGTCTCTCTAACTCTGAAATGGAAATTTACTGCAATATAAAGTGGAGCACTGGATGCATAATGTAACCAAGCAGTTGCGTTTTCAATGTGGGCAGCAGACCCAGATGTTACTATAAAATAAGCTGTTTATTGCTAGAAATTATACACGGAGATTAAAGTTGCAATAAAAGGGCTTGCACTGTATTTCTTCGCATAACACGGCAATAATTGTTTATGTGCAATGACAGGGTTTACCACTGATGCTATAAATACTTTAAAAGTGATATCTCAGGCATCCAGCCGTGTGTGTTCAGTTCTCACCTCAGCAATCCCTTCATATGTGCTAATTCCATTCAAGCGATGGGCAGCCCCAAGGCCGTGACTTCTTTCTGCATGGAAAGCTTAGGCTCCTGGTGGACTGGTTTTGGATAACTGGGTATTACTGAACTAGAGTAAAAAAGAAATACAGCATTGTTTCTGTCACAAAGACTGATCAGCAGGTTGTAGAGAATGTGTGATTAGAGAAGTGACTATTAAAACCACCATCATTAGCAAACATTTGCATATTGGAATTTGTGTATGTACAAACACAGACACTGTTTCTTCTGAATGTCTGTTTTATCACAGGTAGTCCACTGATTGAGAGTAGATTCAGTTTACATATGAATAGGAAAAATAGAAAGCTAGGAAAAAACCCAAATAAACAGAATACAATACACAATCTTCTTGGGAATGATTAAAGACTAAAATCACTCTAAGGAACAATAGAGGAAAATGCAGTGACACATGAAACAAAGTGATCACCTAAAAGCATTAAAGTAAATGCAAAGATCGTAATCAGGAAAAGCAGAACTTCAGGCTACCATGTTTATTTAACAAATCCTCTGTGATTTGGGAAGAGCTTCTAATGTGTTTTACAGGTGGAAATAGAAGTGAGATGAAAGTGTTGAAGGCTGAAATATCCAGCTTAGTTCTCCCAACAGTGAATTTATTTTTCAGTTCTCATTTATTATATTGTTTCAGGAATTCATGCATCTCTGTAGCATTTTGTTTTGATTGTATAATTCCTCTCCCCTGTTGTGCCATAAACTTTAAAATTTTGAAGTTCAAAGATACTGGCTGCACAAACAGTTATTTATGTACACACCAACTGTGGGCATGAATTAGGTCAGCTGGAAGTGTGGTCTTCAATTGTGATACTCTGTGTGCATTCTTTGCATCGCAAGTTCCCAACCCACGCTTCCCAAAGACAGAGGTTGGGGGCAGGAGGAAAAGTGGGGCAGTAGGGCAGATGCCACTAATAGAGATAAACAGTAGGAGGATGCATAACACTCAGCATAGGCTGTGCTTACAGCAAAATAGATAATTTTCCCATCGTCTGAGGAGAATGAACTTGATGTGGATCTGACTCGGTTTCTGTTTGTCTGCGCTCCTTAGACTGCACCTCATTTGGTTTCTGCTTTTATTGGCAAACTTCATTTTCACAGGGAAAGAGTGTTAGTGTATTCATTCTCTAATTGGTTTTGCCTCATTGCTTATATTTATATTTCTTTGTTTTAGGAGGTTAACTTTTAAGAAATCCAGTTGAAACTGGGCTTTTTTCCCTGTTCAGTATTTTTCTAACTCTGTGGCAAACTTTGTATTAAATTAACTTGGGATCAAGTCCAAAAGTCCTTCTTTAGGTAAGCTTCCCACTGAGTTCATCAAAGATTTTGCCTGAAAGAAGACTCAATAGATGAAGATCAGGTCCCCGCCTCACTGTTCAATTTCATATCCAGAATGTTGGTTATGTTATTTCTTTACTAGCAGTCTTCTGACAAGTAGTATTGATATCCTCCTATGGATTAATGATGCAATTCAGAGAACAAAGCTTGTTACAATGAAGAAAACATACAGGCTCAGATTTTCCAGATTATTTGAGGTTTGTTATTGCTAATCTGAAACACTGTGAAAAGAGGGAGAGCTGGATTAAATGGAAAGGCTATAAGAGTCTAAACCAGCTTTAATGTTTTCATGTTTCAGATGAGTATCGCAAACTGTGCACAGTAGCTGCTCTGCTGCCAGCAAGACCTGAGCTTCCTCCGGGCCGTCCTGAGGTCATCCCTCCACCACTCCTTCCTGGTGTTTACCCTCCTCAGCAGCCAGAAATCGTCTATCCATCTCGGGCTCCACCACCTCATGGTAAGAAAGAAATAATAACATTTCCCCGCACCATTTCAATTTAGCTTCTTTAAAAACACACGTTTCTCAGGAGCAATGGTGCTCCCTTCAGCTGTTGGTATCTTTTGCTTACTTTATGTGGACATTAGCCTCTGGATAGCCTTCTAATCATAGTTTGGTTACCATGCATCTTACAGCAAGTGCACCTCATTGGTGGTGTTTTCCCTGTTAAGACAGGATTCAAAAATTACATCCTCGCTGTCTGTACTGAGGCCCATGTATTGTAGTAGTTACATTACTGTTATTTTAAGGCTATTGTGAGCTTTGCTGCGTGTCAATATTGAGGAATGTGAATAGCTCTTTGACTAGGTTGTGATAGTTACTTACACTAAAGACCTTGGCTGGGAGAAAGCACCTCCTTCCGGTTGTTGTCCTCACTCTTCCTTAGCCAGGTAGGAAATGTATTGATAAAAATACTAGTCTGCTGGACACTGAGGCTGACCCAACTTGAAGAAAGAACTTTTTCAGTGATATGCATGGATAGGTTAGATTTCTCTAGAGCAAGGAGGAAGCCAGAGCAGAATACTGATATGTTACTTATTTGGTCCCTTGTTCAGGGAATTTACTATGTGCCCATATAGTCTGCAGTAGGCATGTGCCACCTGAAATCGTTTGGCATAACCACACAGTCTTTTGCAAGTAAACACAAGCTCATTTCACCCATGCTCCATGCAGATGCAAGCAGGCTCTGCTTGCACTGGCACCAGCTGAAACTATTTAGTCTTGGTTCAGCACCAAGCTGAGCTAATAAGCCTAAGAGGCAAAGTATGTTAACTCAGGCCTGACGCTGCACTGACATAGCTGCACAGCTTCTGGTCAGCTAGGAGCACGGACAGAGCCAGCTCACATGTGCCTGCCAAAGACCATATAGGCATACCTTTCAGGGTTATCGCTGCCCTTGTCTCTCTCTGCTATCTGTGAAAATGAAGAACTGAAGCAGCCTGCCTGCTCTTTGCTTCTGGAGGCTTTTAGTAGAGTCCCAGCAGTGTCACGTACCCACTCTACCACCAGATATGAGCAGACTTCGTGCTCTTTTGTCCTGCAAAAGAAGAAAACAGGATCAGACTTGCCACAATGAAACAAATCAGTGGTTGCTAGCTGTTTTCAGACAAATCTCTAAGAGTCAAAGTGCCGTTTTCTCTCTCCCAGTGCTGATTCTACTATGTAATTCACATTATGAGGGAAGGTGAAAGTTGACTTTTAATGGAAAATGCTGCACAAATTGCAGATTACCAAAAATTATTATTATGAACTATTAAAATATTTTTCCAACTTTGTTATTTCAGTGATCTTGCCGGTGAACTTCACTGACTATTGCCAACTGTTCCGACATCTCTGCCTTAATGGGCGCTGTATTCCCACTCCTGGGAGCTACCGCTGCGAGTGCAACAAAGGATTCCAACTGGATGTTAGAGGGGAATGCATTGGTATGTGGTTTTCTGCTGTAAATCACAGAGGGGAGTTTTGTTTTAAAGAAAATAAAATTATTTTCTGCTCAATGTAATAACTCTGAGTTCTTAAATAAAACAACCCCTCTCCACAAATAAAACCCCAACAGTAAATAGACTTCCAAGAACTAATTGCTTTAACAAATATTGTAACTTGCCACAAAATTATGCAGAAGTAAGGATTTCTTATTTTGCTAACCTGTGACTATAATGTGTTTACTGGTGATTGGAAATGACCTATTTAAAATGCTACCCGCTCTTTGAGTATGCAAATGCCCTATTGTTAAAAAAAAATAAAGCACTTATGATCTTGGGCTTAGTTAGATTTACAAGTCTTCTTTCAGCTCATCAGGAGTATCTTGTTGGGCTCTTGAGCCCTTTTGATTTTGGAACTCAGCCAGGGCTTGATGATAGGAGCAAGGATTAGCTGTCTCTTACATGCAAGATTTTACTTCTGTCAAAATCTGTCTCTCCAGTGGGGCTGGGAATGTGGATGTGTGGGATTAAGGCCTCCAATTCTCGCACATGCAATATCTTGTCTTGTTGAGTACTCTTTTTTTCCAGCTCCTGCTTAGCTTAGAACATGGGATCCTTTTACTGGGAATTCAGTGGTGTTCCCTTTCCTTTCAGGCTGAAGCACGATATTTCTCCAACTACAGAACAATAAAATACCCCTACAGACCTGAATATCTTTCAACCAATGACTTAATAAAAATATACTGTCTGTGTTTTGCAGATGTTGATGAATGTGAAAAGAATCCATGCATCAGTGGAGACTGTGTGAACACCCAGGGATCCTACATATGCCAGTGTCGTATAGGATATCAGAGCACTGCAACTAGAACAGAGTGCCGAGGTAAATTATGGTTTTACAGCCATTTCTGTACTATTATATACATACCAGGAGAGAAAATAGTTTTTAGGCGAAATTTAACAGGTATGTTAAATATGAGGGGGTTTTAGAGAAAAATAAATCAGATATGGCAGTAAAAATCATTAACCTGCCTGAGCCGGCTGTTCACAGACTGAATTATGAAGAAAGGCATTTTGTCTTGTGCTGAAAGTATCTTGGCACCATTTGTGGCTTTGAAGTGGAAGAGACTTTTTTTTTTTTTAAACTATTGAGACATTTTTTTCTTTTGCTTCTTGAGGATCTCAAGGACAATTAAACATCCCTTTTCTGGAGAAACTCTTTACCTATACAAGACTGTTAAAAGACTAAGAGAGGTGGAGATAAATCTTCCACTGGGTAAATATAAAAGTACAGTGCCCATGTGTTGTCCCTGCCCACTGTTAGAGAAAGGACTAAATATAAATCACAGCAATGAAAACTTAATGGAAAAGTAGTGAAGCACTGGGAAGGTCTAGGTGGGGAAGCTGTAGAATTCCCATTATTGGTGCTTTGAAGACCAGGCTCAACAGTAGTCCTGATGGTCTTCATCCTCTTTTCCTATGGGAGTGCGGAACACGTAGCTCCTCAGTGGTCAGCCCTCTGTCAGGGTTCTGTGGCTCCCAAAATGTCCCGGGGTGGGAATTTGACTGTAAAGGTGGATGCAGTCCTTTACAGTTAAGTCATAATGAGAGCATTCTGGCAGGAGAATGAATGACTACTATGATATTCCATAAGAAATGAAGCATCTAAATGAAACAGAATGTTTGAGTGCTCAGAGTCCCAGCTTGTCTTCATATTTTGCATTCTGCACTAAGTGGAGGGTTCCTTGAGCATGTGCTCATTCTGAAACACAGAATTTCTAAGGAGCCAGAAAAGAGCTATCTGTATTTGTGTGCCGTGTTTTTTTCTTCCCTTTGTGAATCAGAAAGGTATTTGTGGTGCAAAAGCTTACTCCAATACAGGAGAAGATGCAGAGCCAGCACCACTGCTGCATGTTGCTGGGAGTATTTGACCTAATTGCTGCCAAATAGCCATGTTGTGGAAGCATCTTCATAGTTCAGCTGACTAGTGGTGAAGGAGTGCTGAAGTGGAGCCTCAGCGGTGATGAATTTACTCATGAGTCATTTTTGTCACACGCTTTTAATTTGACTGATTCATTACACAAACACATGGTTGTCAGAAGCCCAGTAGCTTAATGGCATTAAAGTGTGGTCACTTAGCAGTTCCTTTGCAGTCTATGGGAACTGTGCTTGCTTGACAGGCAGTTTGGAAAATGCTACGATGAGCAGAATCTTTGTTTTCTAAAGGAATTTTTAGGACCAGTTTAGGGAAAAAAAAAAGGCTAGTGAGGTGCACTTGGCAAAATATGCATACAGCACTGGTGCCTGCCAAAATCAGCATTTGCTGTGAAATGACTTCGCATGACTACTTTGTATGTTGAGGTTTTATTTTTTGCATACACAAATGTGTCTGTGCTGATACGCTTTTGCAAATGTATTCCTTACGCCCATTCTTGAAAAATGAAGTCTCCATAATGACCAGATGTTTATCTATTCCTTGCTCTGAGGTTTCAGGGGAGGTGTTTTTTCTGCATGATGAGTCTGGTGACTGATTAAACATTGCAGTCTGTATTGCAAGCTACTGATTCAACTGTTGTTAGGATCTCTTATAATTCTAGTGGGAGTTTGGTTGAATGAATATGTTAATGGAGACATAGATGAGTAAAATTGTGACATTATGATTAGTGATCAAAACAAAATATGCTTTTCAATTGCAGAAGAGGGCATGTAAAATGGACCTTGAAAAAGTGAAATTCTATGATGATTAGCTATGAATGTGTGGGAGTGAAAGCTTTAATAGCTAAGTGCTTACTCTAATCTACCTGACATTTCTGAGAGGAGGAGATCAGACGTTACATGGAGATGGCGGCAATTACATACATTTCAGTGTCAGGGGAGCTTTGAGTTTTGCGAGTTTCTCGGGGGGGGGGGGGGAAATAATCCACGATGTTATTTCATAACTTGAAAACTAGAAATGTAACATAAACTAGCAGTTGGTCTCCGGTCAGCTGCATGTACATAAAGAACAATGAGATTCTGTGTTAATTTTCTGCACTGTGATTTAGATGGCATCAGATGCGTAAAAGTACAAATCCTAATGAACTCTAAAAACTAAAAGGCCAGAAAACTCATGAGATGCTGTAGCATTTCTGCCTGTCCTAAGGAAGAAAGCTGGTGGAGTAGCTGAAGCCAGGCTCAAGTACAACCGAGTGCCGAAAAAGGGAAAGGGACTGAGCAGCGAGAAAACTCACTTTTATGTGTTGCTGATAGATGATGCTTGTGTATCAAACAAGGGGAGGTTTATCAAGCCTGTATGCTTTTGCTGGAAGTCAAGAGGGCTGCAAGCTGCTACTGCAGTGAGCTGCCACTTGAGCAGCTCATACCTCTGCTGGCCTGTTTGCCAGTTACTTTCAGGGATGTCTTAGCAGCTTCCCAGAACTACTGCGCAGCTAAGAAGGCAAATACAGGTTCACAATTTCAAGAGGCATCAGTTTGCCCTCAGATAGTTGCCTAGAGAGCAGGGGCATTTGGGAGGACGCCCTGTGCTCTGCTTCTTCCTGAAGTGCAGCACTGCACTTCTGCAGAGAGGACCTGGGGAAGGGCGCCCCCAGGATATTTGGGAAGACAGTGTGGTTGCACGATAGATAGGTCTGCAAGGGCTGGTTGAGATCTCTGTGAGCAGAGTCCCCTGTGTGCAGGAATCTCTGGGAGATGGTCCAGGCCTTGATGGAGAACACTGAGCAATCTGAAAAATGTCTAGACAGTCTGTCTCAGCATCTCCTCTCCCCTCATTCGGAGGAGAGGGAGAGCTGCCAGCCTCGTGTGATATCACTATTCAGGTCCTCCAAAGCACTTGCCAACCACCTCCCGCAGAGAGAGGGAAATGAGGAGCCGATGTTTCAAATATAAAATAAGCAGGAGAAATATCTTCTGAGGTGGGAAAGTCTCGACCTTTCCTGTTATCGTACAACGCTGCAGCAAAAGACAAGCTTCCCCCGTCTTTCCTTCAGTAGTTAGCTATTGTTAAGTTAAACTTCAGTAAAAATATTTTCATGGTGAACAAAAATGCAAAAGAACAATTGGAAGGGTCTGATTCTTGTTAGAGCAAGCTGCAGGGTAATGTTCACTGAAATTCTTTCACAGCAGTTCTTGACATTTCAAGCTGATGAACATTTTCCACCCCCATAACGTTCAGTTATGGAAATCAAAATAAATCATTTTTCAGGTGAATACAGTTTCCATGTAGGGTTAAAAACCTAGGGCAAAGGGAAATGGGAAAAATTCCTCTTACGTATAAAAAAGAAAAACCCCAAAAATGTTGTTTTTCCTTTTGGTTGACTTTCAGACATTGATGAATGTTTACAGAATGGTCGTATCTGTAATAATGGACGATGCATAAATACAGATGGCAGTTTTCACTGTGTGTGTAATGCTGGCTTTCAAGTGGCAGCTGATGGGAAAAACTGCGAAGGTAAGACTTTTCTGAAGTTACTCCATATCAGTAATTACAATTGCAAGGGGTTTGTCACATCAATGAAAAAGAAAAGGACCTCTGCTGGAGGGGAAGGGAAGGAACAAGGAATCAAATTTCTAAATACCTTTTGCTGTATCTGAGAGGGTAAGTAAACTGTCTTTTGCAGCCAGTTCTGGAGGCTTGGCTTGGCAATCTTTAACGGGATGTCTGTCCAACAGGAGAAATAGCACATACCACTATCACAAAATGCAGTTTTTTTGATGGGAGTGGTACATTTTAAAGCGGAGCACAAGTCACATGCTGCCTGATTTTACTGTGTGTTTAACAGCATGCTTTATGGGATCTTACTGGATGACTAGCAATGTGTTTTATGTAGATGCAGTCTGGTCTGACCCATAAAAACTGTTTTAAGAAAAATTTGTAAACATAATTGATGTGTTCCTACCTCCCAGACCTTTAGTAAAGGGGGGGGAAAGAAGAATGTTCTTTATCATGCTTCCCAAGGTCCTTGGGAGGGTTCCCAATGATCTATTCATACGTTAAAGGAATTTCAAGCACTGTTCTTAGAAACATTTTGAGCTGAATCACTGAGATAATATTCTGCCAAAAGACTTAATGCCAAAATTCCTGGTTGGGATAGATACACGATTTTTTTTTTTAAAATCATAAATTATTTTTGTCTGACTTAGCCTGTAAGTAAAAAGAAAACACACCATGTCTAGAAGTGTAATTTCTGTCCAAGACAGCTGCAATATTAAGGAAAATAGCACGATTCTGAATATATTGTAATGTCATTATGATCCAGTGATTTTATGTGCTAGTAGTGATTCTGTTAATCCTTGGTAGAGACAGACATTTTAAGACTTTGTTTTTCCTGACTCTTTTTTAGATACAGTTTAGCACTATAAGCTGCTTTTAAAATATCTTATTATGGAACTATATTGAGTGAATATATTTTGAAATGAATGTATTTTGGAAAAAAAGTCGATTCTGATTTCTTCCTTTCCCACCAAATACCATGTGCTAATAGTAATAAGAACCAGGACATAAGCAGTCTGGTAAAACATTTTTAATTCCATTGCATATGTTGCCAGAATGTCTGTTGCATCCACTTATGAAACAGTTTCATCTCTGGCAGTGTAATGCATCGAGTTTTATTCTTAGGAATACATGTGCACACACACTAATCAGTATAGACCATGGCATTGTGCCATACCTTAATGTAACTATGTATAGTCCTTTAGATGAAACTGGTAAATAGTGCTGGTTTTTTTGGATGTAACATCCAAAACTAATTTCATTTGCACCAGGACAAAATAAAGACTAAGAGGATATAAAAGCGTACTCAAATCAAGCACAGAATTCTCTGTACTTGCCCCTTTTTTTTTTTTCTTTTCCTTTTTTTTACTTAGTTTTTCTGCGGTGTAACTGTGCAGGGTTCAGAATAGCAGTGTCTGGGACCTCCACCTTTTCCTATTTGAATCCTTCATGCTATGCCATTAGCTCAGAGGGTGAATAATGCTAGTATGAAGCTATGATTAGTAAATACCCTCCGATGTGACCTATCATGCTGAATCCAGGGAAGGGGTAGGTTTTATTTTAAATAGAAGTTGATGATGAAAGTGCCCACAGAATGCATGCTGGAGCACAGTGCTGGGAAGTCTCCCACATTATAAATCTTAGCCTCGGCAACTGGAGGTTACAAAAGTTTTCACTCCAAACACAAATGCCCACTGCTCCCCTTTCAGGTGTTCTTGGTAACATAAAATTGTGTTTACCATTTCAAATGGGAGGCTGCTTTGCACCTAGCTTCTATTTATATGAAGATTGCAAACCCTCTTCAAGTACATACCTTTCTCACTTTTTTAGGGCTTTTACCAACTGGCAGTTCTTAAGCTGTCCGGTTTCTCCTGTTTTTCGTTCTCTTTGCTCTTTTTGGATGCATACCTATATATGCTAATGATTTGTTATGAAAAAATTGAGTCATTGCTTTGACACATCCTCTAGGACAGTGCCATATGTCCCATCCTACGTTTTGGATTATCATATAACTCTGACAACTAATAAAGAAATTAAGGTTTATCTTTTGGATATAACTACTCAGAGTTCTTTTACTGAAACATTATGAGCATTATGTCTATTATGTACATTTTCAGATATGGATGAATGCAGCATAAGGAACATGTGCCTCAATGGGATGTGCATCAATGAAGATGGCAGTTTTAAATGCATTTGTAAACCAGGGTTCCAGTTAGCATCTGATGGGCGCTATTGCAGAGGTGAGCACAATAAATTACGGGTTCCCAAAGCTTGTGAGTCATATCCCTCTGGTAGCTTCAAGAATCACCTTATTTCCCTACAGTCATCCTTGGGGACGAGGAATACTGGGCAGAGTTCTCGTCAGATATGCTTTTTTAATCAGCTAGAATGACTTGTCATTGTGCAAGACAGTACTCAGTCTTCTCCACAGTGTTGAGCAACCGCCCTAACTAGCCAGTGGGAAATATTCTTTGATCAAGGACTTTGTGATCTGACCTAGTTAAACTCCAGGTTTTTTTGCCCATGAGGTCTTCTACAGTTTGGTTCCAGTATATCTCTTTTTTTGTGTTTAGCCTTTTAAAGTTTTCTGCCTTTGGCCACCCAAAAATCCTGGCTCATTGCCTTCTTTGGGTTTTTCTCCCATTCCTGCCTGGGTGTTCCTAGTCAATACAGCATCTCTAAGGAGTGCCCAGCACCGCATGCGACCGAGATGCAGACATGAGCACCACAGCAAGATTGTCTTTTCCATTTGCTGCACTAGCTCAGCAATACCCCCTGTGGGAGACACTGCAGCGTTCTGGTTGCTAGTTGTGTCATCAGAGTTTCCGTTCAGTCCCGTCAGGAACTGGAAGCTTTGTGTGTATAAATCCTCATGTTTCAACGAGTTTTATAGGCACAAAGCAGAAGTCGAAATAAGGAGTAAATAAGTGCTGGGCCAAGTTACTTACAGTTTTTCTTTTGAAAAATTTAAAATCTTTTAACTCTTGAAATCAAGGCAGAAAAAGTGCTTGCTTACACTTTGGCAAATTTAAAAATAATGTCACACTGGATTACACAGCAGCATCTTTTGGCTACCAATAACAGAAGTAAATGTTTGAATAAACAGTTCGGTTTTGAGAGTTACTGACATGAAAGGTGAATTAATTTGGATCCTGTTGCTTCTTGAACACTGTACCAGTCTTAGATCTGAACTGTGTGGTGTCTAGACTTAGACTTTAGATCCAAACCAGGCCAATAAATCTGGTAAAACATCTAGAACTACTCTTGCATTTGATAGCTTGTGCACTAGGTAAGCAGGACAGTTCTACCCAGCTTTCAGGTGGGGGAATCGTGTATTTCTAATGAGAGATGACCCCATCCTTACTTTGTAATAGGGTTATTTTGATTGGGAGAACGAATTGTTCTTTAGTGCCTCAAATGAACAAATGTACAGATCCATACAAGCGTCTCCTTAGCTTAACAGCTACTGGCTGTGTTGGCTGCAGCCTTCACATGTAGAGCAATCGGCTTTATTTTCATTCTTACCTGTTTCCCAAGTGTTAGGTAGATGTCTGTGCTTTGCCAAAGCTTATTTTCCAGCTGGCCTATGTGTGGGACAGCAGCGAGACTTGGTCTCGGACTTGGCAGGGAAGAACTTGATGCCCATCAGGCCTTGGCCCATCAGCCAGTTGTGTTCCCAAAGACCCCTGGCTGCTCTCTGTGTCATTAGCAGGGATGTGACTTACTAGTGCAAGCTCAGCCCAAATGCTTATCTTGAATTTTGCTGTGAGCATCTTTTGGTTTGGTTTTTTTTTTTTTTTTTTTAACATCAGTCTGTGTACTGAAATGCCATCCAAGAAGACGGTATGTAAATTGCTTCAGACTACTTAAAAACCAATGATACTCAACTTCACAGCCTCTATTACGTGCCTCTTGGCTAAACAGGAATATGGATACAGCCAAAAAGGGGTTTCTGGCCCTAGAGAAATGTTACTTCTGTGCATCAAAGGAGGAATATTTGAAAATTATCCAAAATTGCAGGCAACTCAACTGATTCCTACTGAAAGTTGGAACAGATCTTATAATAAAATAAAGGATTTCTCCCACTGCTTTTCAACACTTACAGTAAGCCTTGTCCTCTATGCATGAGCATGCAAACGTTCATTATGTGTTAAAATTACTGTTCAGTCAAAATCAAACCAGATTTGAGACCTTGACACCCAAATTGCACTTTTTCCCGACTTCATATTTGTCTCCTTTCTTCTACTTGCCCAAAGTTTCATGAAATAATTCCCAGGAATGTAGTGGCTAGAGAGAACACAACTCTCTGGTAAATGTCTCCAGTCATGTTAGTAAAAGTTTAAAAGCTTGAACTTTAATAATGTATTTTTCTGTACATTTTATTCTTTATCCTTATTGAGTCCTTTCTGTACACACCACATGTACAGAGTAAGTAACTTCTGTCTAACAGAGTGGTTTGTCTTTGAAACACTCATCGTTCACACTGCATATCCTGAATTTGTTTGTGAAGTGAATGCATTGAGATCTTACACAAGCTTAAAATCTAAGCTCATGCTTGCACATGCGGTCAGTGCCCATGCGTATTGGGAGCATGCGCATGCACAAGCTGACATTTCTGCAGCAAACTGGCTACCTGCCTGAGCAGTTTTGATATGGAATTGAACTTGTGTTTTTGCCAAAGTCTTTAGGGGATCAGCAAAGGAATATAAGAATTGCAGTGTGAAACACATTGTTCCTGTAAACATCTCATTTGATGAAATCTAAGCTGAATTTTGAACTATGAAGAATTTCTAACCCAAAGTTGGGGATACTGTAAATGACACTTAGTTCCGTGAAACAGGAATTTAAGCATAAGTACAGGGCATATGCTTGGCTGTCTGGTAAAAAATTCCACTCAGGCTTTATGATGTAACATGCCAAAAAAGAATGTTACACCATAGTCTTGTGTATTCCCTGTAATACAAGACATACAGAACTTATTCACTGTTAGCTTCTTTTGCTGATGATTTTCTGATGATTTTTCAGAAATACTTACATCAGGCAGGCAGAGTTTAAAGCATGATTTCTGTTCCATACATCTTTAGACCAAACAGGAATTCCCCAAATTGAAAGCTATTGCAAGGCAACTGAAAGTGGCAGTTTAGTAGTCTGAGTAAATTTTCCCTTGTTAAAATTAGAGGACTTAGTGTACTGAGCTGGCACCACTGAGCAAGCTAAACAAAAAAGGCAAAAACTCACTGGACATGGAGAATGAGTCCATTAGGTGGTTTTCCAGAACCAGGTTGCAGTATTCTCGCAAAAGTCAGAAAAATGGGTATTTTTGAAGTTGTCCAAATGGTGACTTTTGCCACAGAAGACAGTGGAGCCTTGTCATGCTTAAATATTTGGACTTCGCGCCTGTGTGTGCAGTTGATTTTCTGGGTGGAATCACAGCCCTGTTAAAAGTAGAGGCTTTTTGCCCCATCTTTAATGGAGCCAGGTTTTCAGCTGATCTGTGCGATTCTAAGTAACCCAGTTTACCTTTCTATAAAACATATAGAACAGTATTTTCAACACATTTGTAAACCGGTGAGAAAGAAAATGGATTGCACATTTCACACCTTATTAGCTTACAAAATCTTTTTTAAAAATTAACTACAGGAAAAAGAAAAAAAGTAATTTTGCCTTTCTGTTTCTATAAGTAACCTTAAAAAAGGGAAGTTAATTTGTTTTTTGGGGGTTTTTTTTGTTGTTTTTTTTTAGGAGAACTTGTATCTGTCAAAGGAGTTCAATGTTGTCTCACAAAATAACTGTCTACACTGTTAAATAGTATGAGCACATTTTGAAGTCCCAACTCTTTTTGCTTACACAGAGTAAGGACTAAATTTAAAGTGGGAAAAGCATTTAGGATTTGTCTGAAAGAGAACAAAAGATTGCAGGATGAGGTAGAAATGAATTGAGCCCATGTACTTAAATATAACTTCTATTTTAAAATGCAGTTTGAAAAAGGAATCTTGGATCATACAAGCCATGTTTTATGCCAAACAATACAAACTAAGTAAAACACAGAGGTGTTTCACTCTCAATTTGCCCTTTTAAGGTCAGAAAAAAGGAAATTGTCACACACGCTGTCTCTTGTATATATTATGGAGAGTTGTTATGAAGTGATTATTTTATAAAGGTTATACATACTTCCAAACAATATTTTAAACACTCCTTTTCTTAATCACTTATAAAATAATGGCATGCTCTCTGTGTCTAGAGAATGATCTTACTATTAACAGGATACGCAGCCTATATAATTTTTTACTAACTCGACATCCCTTTGTGATAGTCTAATATTGTAAGGCTTCCCTCTTGTATCTCATTGCTAAGGACCTTATTGTTCAATGTACTATCGTTGGGCAAAGATGGTAGCTTGTGCTCAGCAATTGCTCAGGGCTCAAATCATTAACAAATTCCTTTCAAGGCTGGAGTGCAGTCTGTCTGTTGAAAGTTTATAAAATGAGCTGTAATGAGCATCTGATAGGAAAACCCAATTGTCATGCAGATCACCAGAGAGTCCCTACGTAGGGGCAGGGTCTGACTGTGGACATTCAGATTTACTTCCAAAAACTGAACCTGCAGCAGGAGGAAGGGAAATTCTTTGGTGGCCCTGTGAAGGCACCTCGTAGAGGGGGTGAAAGATTCATTTTGCTATCTGGACTGATTTCTTACAGCATAAACTAACTGTTAACACAGAAAGGGAATGCCCTGTTACACGCTACAGAAGTCCTTTGTCTCAGCAGTCACAGTTTCCTCCTTCCTCTGATTATGTTTTAACCTGAATGACCCTTAAATCAGAATATGTACCACTTGGGAACAAGTTAGGAAAATGTAGTCCCTTTTCCCTCCAAGGAGAGTGAAATAATTTTGTTCTGTATTTTTCTTCTGAATTTTGCATTTTTGTTTTTTCCATTTCACAGAATCAACTAATCGTTATTCTTAATAAAACTTTTACTTGAACTAGTTTCCATTTACACTTGATATTTTTTATAGGATACAATGAAAATAAGCTGCACAAGTGCAAGTTTGAGCCAGGCGTTGAACATTATGTAATTTCTAATAAAGCTCATTCTGTTCTCCAACAGACATCGATGAGTGTGAGACAGCTGGAATATGCATGAACGGGCGCTGTGTGAACACTGATGGCTCTTTCAGATGTGAATGCTTCCCTGGCCTTGCAGTAGGACTGGACGGACGCGTGTGTGTCGGTAAGACAAGCTTAACGTGTGGCGAGTCACAATTAACCAATGTTAAAGCATTAATGCTAGTCTGATGGACAGATCAAGTTTAAATGTAGAATTTACCATTTTGTCATGGATTGGTAAGTGGTAGTTATGGTGGATACTAACAGTTCAGGGATATTTACTGTAATAGCCCATTTTGCTGGTTTTTTCTTTTCCTTTGCATTTACAGAGAAAAAAAATGTGTGGGCCAAATCACAAGGTCAGGTAGACTATAGCATAGTGTTGTTGGATGCGAGTAGTGCGTGTCGGTTTTGAGTAGGTGAGAATTTGCCCCATTTCTGTCAATGTAAAATTCTTCATTTGTCACTAAGCTTAAAGATTTAATTACCCTTTCACCTCTTTTTAAAGTGGGACATACTGATTTTTCCACTTCTGCATGTTTCTCTACAAGTGAAAGATGTTTGAGGTGTTTGATTTTAAAACCCCTAATGTGTCTGACAGTCATTATGGGCCAGATTTTAAAAAGTGGGAAGTGTCACCCCTGGACCTGAAAAGACAAACATTTTAAATCTTATCATGGGGATATCATTACTGACTTTTTCTTTGTTTTTTACAAGCAGAGATAGATTTTATTTTTTTTTTTTAAACAGCAGCATATTTTGTTATCTTTTCCTGATGCAAGTTTTTCTTTTTCTCTCATTCTTCCTTTTTCAGGTATAAAATGAAAAAAAAAAAAAAAAAAAAAAAAAAGCTTTAGTGTGGCCTTAGTGAGCTTAATCCAGGGTGTTGCACAAGGCTTGATGAATCAGAGACAGCTAGCAAGGTTGGGAGGGGGAGAGAAAATACTTCTTCTTAAAATCTAATCAGTCCTCTGACTCTGAGAATAAAGTAAACAGTACTGAGTTTTTTCAGAAGTTTTGAGATATACTTGATTCTAGCTCTGACGTCCTGCCGCTGGGTCTGTCAAGTTACAAGTGAGTAATGTCCCTGTTACATGGCAGAGACTTTGTCCCTTTTCCCCATGGCTTCTTGCTAGATCAAGGTAAAGTATCGGTTCTTCCCCTAGTAGTTCACTAATACATGATAAGTCATTAAATGCAGTAACTAGTTTGTGTGTCTGAACTCTTAGGAGCATGAGGAAGAAGAATTTCCTGTCCCAAGTTAGAGTAAGGGTGGGTGAAAAGCATAGGGAAATGGTGAAAGATGTTTTGTTTTGACAGCTATTTTACAGTGTTTATGACACCTGAGCTAGATTTAATACTTGTTGTAATTTATGGCAGTATAGTTGGCTAGGCAGGACTAAGAGAGATTTCTTTCCTCAGATACACATATGCGAAGCACGTGCTATGGTGGCTACAAGAGAGGACAATGCGTGAGACCATTAACTGGTGCAGTTACAAAATCAGAGTGCTGTTGTGCCAGCACTGACTATGCCTTTGGGGAGCCCTGTCAGCCCTGCCCAGCGCAAAATTCAGGTACAGCACATTTACTGGTACATATTCTAGTCTAAGCTTTATGTGGATAAACTGTTTTTAAAAAGGTAAAATACAGTTGTGTATTAACATTGCACCCCAAAGCGGGAGGATTAAGTTGTTTTATAACGTTACATATATTGAACAATCTGCTATTTTGCATGTTGGAAGAGTACAAGAGCGAATTTTTTGAGGCAACAGTAAATGCCAATATCTGGGTCCAGAGTTGTTACATGGACTAAAACAGATTTCCAAACAAGAAACTCTATTTTGATAGATGTGGATAACAAAAAATGTAATTTTGACCTGAAGTTATTAATGGAAACATCTTGAGTAATTCGTATATTCAAATCCTTATGTACACCCGTCAGTCAGATGTTTGCTGCCTGAATTCTATGTCCTTCAAGTGATCTGAAATAGTTTATACAGTAGAGTAGCCTTTGGATAGTCGATGCAAAAACAAACGTCCAGTTAAGTTGGTTGAGAATACTTGAGTCTCTCACTGAAATCCCCACCAAACAAAGTTGTCTGGAACATAACTTCTCTCTGGCAAGAAAGCAATCCTAATCGTTCTCATGGGCAGAATCTGCTTTTAGGAAAGCAATTCTTCCAAGAAGACTCTGCTGACACAGTCCTTGTCCGGTACCCAGTAAATAAAGAGACCCTGGTTCCATGGAGGTAATTGACTGCAGTGAGCTAGTTTGAAGCCCAACTTTGTTGAGTGATTCTTCTCACTCGGCAAAGTTGTTGTTGCATATAAACAAAATATGCCATTTGATATGTAGTTGAAAAGCATCTCAAAGTAACGTGTTATCTGCTTTATAGGCAAAAATAATTTTAGATTTAATTTTTAAATGTCAATTTTAACTGACAGCTTTATGAAAAGCATTAGAGAGACAAAACCAGTTGGAACAAATTAGGCTGGTTGAGCTCTTCAGCAGGAACTTGCTGACCACCATTTTATAACATGCTGTGTTGTTTAGAATAGCAAAACACCAAGGAAATGTTACCAGAATAGGAAGGAGCCTTTCCAGCAGCTTCTGCTGATATCAGTGGGCTCTTCTGACTATACAGTAGAATTGAAATATTTTGTAAATGTTGGACATTGACTTCTGTTTTATATTTGAATTACTTTAGCAGAACATTTAGGTATATGAAAGCTATTTTTCCTGTGTTATTTTGCTCACCTCTTCAGTTGTTAAAAAAATGCCTTCTTGGGTAGGGTGAGGTGTAGCATTTCTTTGGGTTTTGAGTGGGGGAAGGAAGGAGAAGATTTCTGAGAGAGGGGCATTGTATCAGAGAGACTGAAAAAAATTCCTGAAAGGTAGACATTTGTCTCTCTGTGCTCCTCAGAAACTCTTTGCAGAAGTTCCTGCCATTCTAGACTAAAAGTTTTGCTGATGCATGTCCAGAGCAGGTCTGCCTTCACATACAGTGGCATTTGATTCAAGCAGGGTACATATTAATCTGCTGGTTATGATAATATTGGGAGATGCGTTGCATGTGATTTTCCTAAAAGAAAAGACAGTTAATTCCATAAATGTCTTTAATTTTAGCAGTGTAATTATTTAGGCTGTTATTAAAGTCCAAATATATTGGAAAATGCTGACCTATATAGTAACAATTAATGCTGATCTGGCTGTCAGTTTATTCTGTTAGTTGTTCTGAACTCAAAAGAAGAACTTGAACCTAGCGATAATTGAGATATTTGAGATACTTTGATACCTGTTTTAATTTATTTTTTTTTTTAAGGATAAGAGATCCTTGATCTGCTATGAGCACCTGAAGACACTCCTGCTAAATGAAGTTAAATATGGACTAGATTTATAGGAAAACTTTTTCTGTTTCCTGGTCACTTTGAATGTGCACCTTGAGCAAGGGCTTGGGCATGAGTTCTGGAGAATCTTGCTGTGAATATGTTATGGTTCATTTGTGTAGGAGGGCCAGCATGAAGTTTATGTCTATTCCTAAATGCCTCAGTTCACCATGTGAAGTTTTTACTCATCCATCTTCATGAGCAGATGCAGACTCTGAATCTGCTAAACTGTTTCACAGGTTCAGAACACTGTGAAGCTATTAATGTTTTTAGAATAATTGAAAGGCATGTTATTTCATTTGAATAATTAATTGGCATTTGTAAATGATGATGCTGAAAGCTATGAGCTAAGAAAGAATATTCCACTAAGTATTTTAATATCTTTTCAGCTGAATATCAGGCTCTGTGCAGCAGTGGAACTGGCATGACTGCAGGAGGAAATGGTAAGATCACCTAATGTAATTCAAACTATAGCAGTTCTGGCTAAAAGTGTTACCTTGATATCCTTGGTTTGTTAGACATGCTGGTGGGGATGGTGGCAGGAAAGAATGGGAGAAAGGCTTATTCAAATGGCTGTTCGCAACACATCAGAATAATTTAGGATGAAATGGGTGGAGCATGCCATTTCACCAGTGCACCCTCTCTGTTTTATGCCATGGAATGTATGAGAGTGCTGTTATAAAATAATTGCAAATTTGTGAGAAGTGTTATCATCTATATGACATAGAAATCATAATATGTAAGTCATATTTGCACATTTCAACTGAAATCATCCTGAAGAATAAAGCCACGTTGAACATTGAGCTTCCTCACACATTTTTATCTGTCAAAATGGCCAGGCTGACAGAGTTAGGTTAACTACAGAGAAGGAGCAAATGATTACAATAAAAAATTTGTAGTCGTAGAACTGTGAAACTGCAAACTGTAAGTCAGCCAATGCTCACTAGTAGATTTGCTGGCAGTAGAGAGGGAAAAGCATTCAGAAAGGAGGGATGTTCATGCTTTGGGGAGTGATGCCATCTGGAAATGCTGTGAATCAGGAGATACAGCGGGGTATTAGTACATGTGCATCTCTAAATGTAAGACCCCAGTTTAATATCACAGTTCTTATTTACAGTTGCAAGTGTCTTAAATGTCTGTGGGCTAGAAATGGTCTTAAATCAGTGTGAAAGGGATGTTTTTTTCTATTGAGTGTGAATATTTAGGTGTGAATAATCAGGACTACATGATTGTAAATATGGAGCAGCCAATGTTAGTGATATTGAAAACATATCTTTTTCTAGTTCGGACAATTAACCCCCACAACCCCTTAGCAACTGGCTCTCATTTTTTTTTCTTTTTGTTTTTTTACCTTTATGTAGATATTAATGAGTGCTTACTGGATACCGATCTCTGTCCAAATGGAAGGTGTGAGAATCTGCATGGAACATATAAATGTATTTGTGACCCCGGATACGAAGTGGATTCAACTGGGAAAAACTGCATTGGTATGAAATGTCCCATTTTTCATTTTGAAGTTTGATGCTTGTTTTTATCCTCCACCTTTTTTTTCTGTGTTTCATCAGATCCACTAGCTGCTCTGCAGATATTTCTGGATATTTCTGCTGAAATCTTGTTTTAATTTCAGTGCTTTGCGATGCTTATAAAATCCTCTACTGTGGGGCTGTAAGGGACCATTGCCATCAGTGACTCAAATCACTGGCAAGCAGGCAATAAACATCCAGTTCAGTTAAGTCCACTGAACATGCACTCTGCAGTACCAATGTTTCTCTAAATCAAAAGAAGCCAGATCCTGCAATTACAATGCACCACAGGGTGGGATCTAGGATCATCAGTATGTTAGGTGCCTCCAAGAGCAGGTGACTTAAGTAAAAATCCCAACTGATCGTAAGAAGATAAGCATAACATGCTACAGAAGGCTTACATGGTTTCTCCCAACCCTGACTTTGGGGAAAATTCCCTTTCAGCTTCAGACAGGGCTATTGGTTTAACTGTGTTAAGTGTAACAGTTAAGTGTACTGGCCAGACACAGGAAAATTTATTGTCATTGGAAGTACTGGCAGAATTCAATGGCATGGTGTCTCCAGCTAGGGCTGATTTCCTGTGCTGTACAAGTGAAAAAAATGTAAAGCCAAATTTTTCATCACAGAAAAGGTGAAATAAGTTCTTCTTGCTCCTTGGAGGTGACCAGTGGAAGCACTGTGGCATGGGATAAAAAGAATTCAAATAAGTAGCAGTCCAGTCTCTTCTCACACTACCTGGGATATAAAAAACCCAACCATCAGATGTCTGCAGACTCCTATTACAAATTTTAATTCTGCCAATTCTCTTGTTCCATCACACAGTCCCATTGAAAGCCCATAACTTAAAACCCTTTAAATTCCTTTCTTCCGCTTTCTTCCATTGGTGCCTTGTTCCAGACCTCCTTTGCATAACTGATTAGAAATTTCTTCTGGTTTCCTGTTAAAATTTATTTGTTACCGTTTTATTACTGGTTGATGTTGTATTAATATTATCCTTTGACTTAGCACTGTGTCAGCACTTATCCCCAAAGTATTTATAAAGAATCATCATACTCTCTCAAACTCTGTTGGCTAAACTATCCAAATCCACACTTCCAGTCTTTTCATAAAAGCAGAGGCCACAGCCTTCTTTTGAAAAGGACTGATCGGACCAGTATACAGTGTTCTCATGAGGTCTGAACAGTGCCTTGTATAGTGGTGCCAGCAATTCTCCATTGCTCATAGGAATATCCTGCTTAAATTGATTCTAGAGCGTGTTAGTCTTTTCTCAAATACATGTTATACTTTGGGATCAACGTCAACCTCTAATTGGGAGTTACATCCAGTTTTCTTGATAGCCTTCAACTGGTGAGTTCTGGTTTAAAACATGTTATAGTTATTGGTCCTTAGTTGCAAGGTTTTGAATGTTGGTGATTGTATTTCATCTTACTTCTCTCATTCACATTGTGAAGATAAATTTAGTCTTGCATGATTCTCTGTATTGGTAATAACTTCCAGCTTACTATTGTCCACAGTTTTTGATCCCATTCATTTTTTATTTCTACATTGCAACAAATATTTTATAGGACCAGTCCCAAGACTGATCCCTGAAAGGCATTGCTAATATCCTCTCTCCATGGTGATTACTCCCCTTTTTAATATACCCTACTGTAATCTCTCCTTCAGCCAGCCCTGGAACCACCTTAAAGTTCTTAAATTCCTTCCTGTTATCTCCAGCTTACATAATAATTTTATTTGGGTTCTGTATTCTCTACTTAAACCTAAATAGCTTAAGTCATCTGTGTTATCCCAGTCTAAACTATCCACTATATTATTTAAAAAAAAAAATTAGAGTTGATCTGTCTTTGATAAGAGTCATGCTGTAATTCATCCCATTTTCCCATTTGTTTCTTTGGCTTTAATTATCCATGTCCCGTTTTGGTGTCTGCCTGTAGCTTATGGCATCCCTTCTCTTCTCCCTATCCATCTGTGAGTTTTCCAGCTGCTCCCCAGCCCACCCTGTTGCAGCCCACATCCATGCTCCATCACAGCTGTTTCCCATTCTTCCATAATGTTCCACCTGGCCCTCTCTCAATTTTTCTGAACTCCTGTGAAGCTTCCCACACGGTCTGTTTTATTCTGCAAATCTCCCTGCTTTTTCTCGCACTTTTGCTGTTCCCAGCTGCTGCGCTGACCCTCTGAGTCTTCCCAGCTTCTCTCAACACTTTCTGAGGCCTCTCTGACTTAGCCAATTGTTCCTGTCTGCTCTCGGGGTCTCTCCTGGTCTTCACCTGCAGTTCATGGCCCATTTCCACCTTCTTGCAACTTCTCTCTAATGACCACAGCTCTTCCAAAGATTTCCTAAGGGCTCTTGAAATTTAGCACTAGCATTTCTATTTAAATTTTTCATCTCTGAAGCAAGTGTAGACTTACATTGGCCTTGTTAACCATAACATCTAAGACAGTTCAGAGCCAGCTTGGAAAAAATCGTGATTTAAAGACCAGGATGACCAGCAAACCTGTCCAAATCAATCCTCCCCTCATTTCTTTCATGACTGTGAGGGCTGCTGTGCAGGGAGTCAGAGACTGTGTAGACCTATTCCATAATGTAGGCAAGATGAAAGTGTGATTCCCAGCTTTATTTTGAACCATGGTTTGGCTGTCACATATTATGTATATGTGTAGAAAGGAAGTACAAGCTCATATAAAAGCAAAGTGACCTGCTAAAGAATAAAGCATAGGAAAAGGTCAACAAAAATATACAGAGAAGAGTTTTTTCTTTTTATTTTTCACTATCTTAAAAACAGAATGAAAATGTTAAAAAACAGACTAAAAATGTTAATTTTTCTGTAGGTAATATTGTGTGGTTTGAATTCATGTAACTATTATTGTTTCCATTATTTTAATGATAGTTTTCATGAAGAAGAAAGGTGCAGTAAGTGGGATCTTCAGAGTTAGTTTATTTGGAATGGTCATTTCCATTTGAAATAATTCCAAGCCTGTTGTCTGCAAAACGAATTTATAAATCTTTTTAGTGTCTTTGAAAAGCAGTGCAAATTGTGTGTGAGCATGCTCTCTCTCTCTCTCCCCTTTGTCTCCTTCTTCTCTCCACATACACAAAATCTAATGAAATGTAGCTGCCGGGAGGAAAATTCTGTCCTGGCTTCTGTTCCAGAAATGTTTTCTTCCTTAAAAAGTTGTTGATTTTCATTATAGACATTGATGAATGTGCACTGAACATGCTGCTTTGTGACAATGGGCAATGCAGAAATACCCCTGGAAGTTTCACCTGCACCTGTCCAAAAGGATTTGTATACACTCCTGATTTAAAGACATGTGAAGGTAATTGGTAACACTCTATTTCATCCTAGTTTTGTTCATTTGGCTTGTTCTCAGATTGTGCCAGAAATACTTTGAACCTTGATGAGGATATAATGCGTAGAACTCAAAACTGTATAAAGAAATTATATGTGGAAGTAGGGAAATGAGGAGAGACAAAGCCAAAACGAAAGCATTAGGTAACCTTATGGAATAGCCTGTATTAGGTCTGTACTAGCACTCTCCTTATTTACTACCAGTGGGCCCACACTGTGCCAAGGGTGAGGAAAAACTTGAATAGAACCAAGTTTTACAAATCTGTTCTGTCATGTGGAGAACAGAGCCAGATGGCTCCTGGTTTGAACCCTTTTTGAGCCACAGACAGGATGTGTATCAGATCATTTAAACAACACAGTCTGTCACCACAAAGCAGGGCAATAGCTGGATATCACTGAAAAATGAGATGCTGCTTCCAAGTTCAATGTTTTAATGTTCTAACACGTTAGTGTGTCTTTAGGATACATGCATCATTAGTCTATGGTGAAGAGTTTCATAATAGAAAAACAGAGTATCAGGAAAACTGGTCATGAGGAAAGCTTTTTCCATTTTTCCCTAACCTGAAAAAAGCCATGTGTAGTTTTGTTAACACTTCCTGCCACTAACGACAGTGTGTTTCTCTTCTAGATATTGATGAGTGCGAATCTAATCCCTGCGTTAATGGGGTGTGCAAAAACACACCAGGCTCTTTCGCTTGTGAATGTTCTCCTGAAAGTACTTTGGATACAACCAGAACCATCTGCATAGGTATTTACTCTTCTGAAGATTTTATGTTTACTGTTTGAAAATGTCCAGTGATGTACAAACATTGTATACCAAGTTTAGAAAATACTTAAAATAACTCGTGTAGATAAATTTAGTGGAAAATGTTACAGAAACAATGTTAACAAAGTGTTTGTTTTCACCATTACTGTGGATACATGAAGTGTGACTAACACTTGGGAGCATGGCGTGCTTCCATGTCATATTTGAATGAGAGGTGAAATTTTTTTTGTAACAAATACAGAAATGCTAAGCCTACTTCTTCAGGACTATGTTCACCCTCTTAATTCCTCCTGCAAGAGGGATGGACACGTTCGCTTTAAGATCTGCTGTCTGGAAAGACCTGTTTTCTATTTGATATAGAGCATGAGTAAGTTGTATACAGTCCAGACCAGCTCAAGAGCAGCCACAGACAATGCTGTGACTCAGATACTTGGTGGACTCATAGTTTCTTCCCTTACCTGTTCTGGAGGGACAGTAATTTATAGCTGTTGCCTAGTCAGTGAGGAAAACTGTGGAACTATGGTATTTAGCAATCTCCTGCCACTCCCCATATGGGAAGATCAGACATCCAGACTGGGGGATCGAATAGGTTAATGGAAGATCTAGAAGGGGTTCATATCTAGCCCATTCTTTTGCATGTGTCTCTAATCTGAGTCGTAATAAATACAGTGACTCAGGTCTTGAATGGTGTTGAGATATTCCCTGTTAAGGTCAATAAGCGTAAACTAGGATTGGCATGAGCTCTGTGCTGGAATGATTTCAGGCTCTAGTCCAGCATAGAGAAGCATAAATTAAGAGCTTTTAAAATGATGTGGTAAGTTATAATGAAAGGGTGATTCTTTTTCATGGTTAAATTTGAGTGTGTTTGCAAATATATTAATGTGTGATTTTAAACAATCTGCATGACGATACATTGGGGTTCTTTCCAAACAGAAACTGTTAAGGGTACCTGTTGGCAGAATATAGTGGATGGAAGATGTGAAATAAATATCAACGGAGCAACTCTGAAGTCCCAGTGCTGTTCCTCACTAGGTGCTGCTTGGGGAAGCCCGTGTACACCATGTGAACGAGGTAACACTGTTCATTTTCCTCAGGAATCTGGGATTTTTCCTATTCTGAGGTTGGCCCAGATTATTGTCACAGAAGTTTGGGTGCAGGCTAGACAAATAACTTCACATTTCTATTATCAAGCACTCATTCCTCATTCAGTCTGTAAAGGAGAAGTCTTAATATTCGAGAGGTAGCATGTAGCTATAGAAGGTTCTAACTTTGGATTTTATAGTGTACATTTTAGAAGTTTAAATTTTGAGGGGAAGGGACCACACCTACAGTCTGTAACTTGCAGCATTACTTTAGCATGGTTTGTCATAATTAGTGATCTAGAGTTCCTAATGATGTAGCAATAGATGCATGTTCCCCAGAGCTCCCAAGAAAATGTTTGCAACAAATGGATCTTTGGTGTGGTAATGGAGGGAGGAGAGGGAGTAGCCCTTGTTATTATACTCTGTAGATTAACTGATGACCTAGAGAATCATACGGTTGATCAAGAAATGGTTTGAGGTCTCTGCATATTTACTTGATAATTAGACTGAATTGTGGGATGAACTGGGAGCCCAAGGATGAGCTGATGAATGCAGGAATGTGTGTGTCTTGCTGTTTCTGTATGCTGAAAGCTCCTAGTTTGCTCAAATCTTTAGTTAAATTCATCCCGTATATCTTAGCAGAATTCATCCTCATCCATCCATGGTAAATAGGGCTGTAATGTGCTGTGATCAGGTTAAATGAATTAATTGATTTGAATGAAGCAGGAATCATATAACCACTTTTGGATTAGCTAGCTAAGACACACAGGAAGCAAAAGAAGATAATGGCTGACACTCTAGTTTATGGAGTTGCCCCACCTTATCTATTATTTCAGAAAATACTGAAATACTGTCTAAGCTCTCAGACTTCTCGTAGCAATAAACTTGAGATAATATTTCACATGACCGGTTTTGCACAAGATGTTAATGGTGGGTTTTGGACTCTAGCATTCTTAAAGTTTGCTTTTATTTGTTTTACAGACCCAATATGTCAAAAGGGATATTCAAGAATAAGAGGAACATTGTGTGAAGGTATTTATTGTTGCCTTAACATAAATCAGAGCTTGAATGAAAAAACGCCAGTGTTTTGATTTAAGTGGTTAATTTAGCACAGAGGAACACTATGCCAAATTCTTACCTTGTGTAGTTCCATTGACTTCCTTAGAGTTATGCCAGGGATGAATTTGGTTTCGGTTTGTTTAACATTCCTACATACTCACAGTTTATCTCAAAGTACACACTTGCAAATATAGTGTCTACCAGTATAAGGAGATGGTTCTCTTCTCTTCGAATACTGTTAACTGTGTAACCTATTTGGGCAAAGTATGCATCTTATGTATGTTATAAAACAGGGCATTATTGATACAGTGGTATGACAAGCCATTACTATGCTTTAGAAAAAGAATGTTTCAAGACTGTATTTCACATGAAAGGTTTTTGTTGTGTTTTCTCCCTAACCTTGGCTTTCTTCATTGCAACATTATATGAAATCAGACACATTCCAAAGCACAGTTTCCTTGTTGTCTTAAAAAAAAAAAAGGCATCAGGACACAGTTAAACTTTGGTTAAAGAAAAGGTTGAAGATTTCTTAAATGTGTAGCTTTTTGCTTGGTGTGAGATGACTCTATACTATTCTGTGAGAATTGAAGGTCCCACCCTATTTCATCTTCATTTGAATTGATTTGAACCCCTGGCAAAGTACTGCATATTTCCGTAATATGCAGAAGCTCAGAGAGTCTCAAAGTGCTGTGGGTCATCCTGACTGACAACATCTGACATGACACTGCAGTTAAAATATTTTTTAAAAATTACTCCCATATGTAACTTCCATAAAGAAACATTGTTTTTTCCCTTAACAAAAAATAAAATATAATAAAATAAAAAAATAAGAAAGAGGAACACCCTCACACATGTTCTTTGCTTTCCAAATGATGACTGAATACCTTGGCATGTCTGTGCTGCAGACCCACTGTACATAACTTATCTGACCTCAGCAACACTTTGTGGAGCGTGTAAGTGAAAGAAAAGAGGGGGGGGGGGGAAGTGGCCCCACCTATCTCTTTTCACAAGGAAAGTCTTAGAACATTTTCAACACTGCTGGGATGGAAAGTTTATCCTTCCAAGATGTAGACATAACTGTTTTCAGCATTTCCTTTACCAGCACTTTGGATTACATCTATTACATGCTTTAATTTTTCTCATTTCAGTGGGACCTGGATAGCCCCAGATTTTTCAGAGTAGTTTCCCCGGCTTTTAACGTACTGAAGCTGTATTTGGGTTTCAACCAATGTAAGCATTTTTCAAGACAGGGGAAGATCTCTAGGAAATTTACTGGCAACCGAGAGACAGGACAAGGGAGTAAGTTTAGTTCCCAAAAGGTGATACTCAGTTCTCCCATACACAGCCCATGTAAAATGAGTAATGGACCTCGTGCAAGGAAATAAGCAAGCTAAATTGGCAGTGTTCCTCTAGTTTACGGGTGAGCCCTGGAGTTGTCAGCTGGAATATGGCTTACAGGCAATGAACTGTGTTTCAGTGGTTTCTAATAGTCCACTGGCTTTTTTTACTTCCTGCCTTCCAGTCAATATGGGGCTTTTATTTATAATTTCTGTTCAAGGGCAGACGCCACTGATGTCCACCCCACGTTTATCCTCCACCCTGCTCTGTGTGGTTTGAGAACTGCAGAGTCTCAAAAACCAGGAGTTTTGTCTGTTTGCACTAGCGAGTCCAATCTACCCACTTCTTGATTACTCTATACATGAGTGTTCAGCTATAGATTATCAGAATCATTCTTTTCTCATTTCTTGTTCTTATCCTCTCCAGTCATGCTTCATCTTGGGCCATATTTAATGCTGGAGGCTTTTTCTTAAAGGCAGTTGTGAAGCATGTGCTTTTCATAAAGGACACTGGTGGGAGGACCCCTCACTTAGATTACTAAACATTTATTTATGCTCAGGCCAAGCTAACACAGTTAATTGAATTGTTCTTACCCAAAAGTGCTAAATTTGCCACATAAATACAGAAATATAATCTTTACTTGATGAAGTTAAACTCTGTGTGCAGTTTTAAGGAGTTTATTTTAATCTATATAAAGTTACTAATTGCTGACAAGGTCATAGGGCCAGATTTCAAACAGTGTTGTAGTTTCCAGATGTGAAGAGGTGTGCCTGATAAGACACAAACATTAAGATAAAGAAATATTAAAAAAAAAAAATTAAAAAATACAGCATAACTTAATCTTGTTGGAATAATGCATAATCTCATTATGCACTTAACCTTTTCTTTCTTTGCCTATTTGCTTCAAAAATCTGGCCCACAGTGAGTATGAAAATTGATACAATTTTTAGATACCCCTCCCTTTTTTTGTTACTTTTGAGTCTGATTTCAGTATATGTAGGAATGGCAAATAGCAACATGTATTATTTCTAATCATTGGCAGTTTTCTGTAATTAATTGGTTCTGTCTGACTTGCATAGGAAATCCTAAATATTTGGAATTTTGTCAGGCCATGTAACTGCTGTGGTTTTGTGTTTTATCCTAAAAACCAAACATTAGGATGTTCATATTTTTTCTGATTTATTCATATTTAGCATGCTAGTGATTACTTCTATTCACATTTTGTTTGGAAATAGATGTAAATGAATGTGAGGTGTTTCCTGGAGTTTGTACAAACGGGCAGTGTGTCAATACCTTGGGATCATTTGTTTGCCAGTGCCCCAATGGAATGACTTTAGACGCTTCTGGACGGACGTGTCTTGGTAGGTATTAATTCCATTTACAGGTCTACTAGGGAAGAGCAAATCTATGTGGTGAGCAATGGTTGCACTGCATGCTTTCTTATGAGTAAGAAAAATTATTTCTGTCCACATAAGTAATTTTCAAATGGAACCAATCAGGGACATGAACCTAGTTCATCTGGAGTATGAACCAGATTCCAATGGTAGTAGCTAAAGCCCATCACCATCTGCTAGCTGGTGAATAACGTTGATTTAGTTCATCAGCAGCCCCACTGAAATCACCAAGGTTGGAAGAGTTGGGAGCAGGGTGGGGGAATGCTGTGGGCCAGCACACAGGCATCTGAGGACAGATGTGGTGTTCCTAGGTACACCGTACACCTTAATGGAGGGTGCAACAGAATATCAAAGTTTTGGTTGCTGTCCATCCAAAGCACCTTTGTCCCTTTATGATAGTAAATACCTAAGATTTGTCTCAGAACAAGGCATAGCTTGTAGTAATTAAAAGGCCTTATATAGATATGATAAGCTGGAATGCTTAAAATCCTCTTCTGATCCAAAATTGTCTTCGTGTGGAGCACTATTTTCAGAATGGTGCTTTAAACTTACTTCAACTCTTAATTTCTGAGTTTACCATTAATATTTTGCTGTTAGAAGTTATGCAGTGTGCTTGGTACGCTCCTCTGAGTCCACAAAAACATGCAGCAAACTGTCCTGTGAAGGGATTCTGGAAAAGGATTCCTCTGCGGTGAACTAAATTTTCTCTTTCTGTCTCAACATATTGTTCCATTGCCCAACAGACATTCGCTTGGAGAGTTGCTACCTGCAGCATGAAGATGAGCAATGCACCTCACAAATCCCAGGCCGACACCGAATGGATGCTTGCTGCTGTTCAGTGGGGGCAGCGTGGGGCTTTGAGTGTGAGGAGTGTCCTCTGAAGGGATCACCTGAATTTGAAGCTCTTTGTCCAAGAGGATCTGGGTTCTCTACGAAGATAGAGATAACTGGGAAACCTTTCTCTAAAGGTATGTGATCCGTTTGTGGTTCACTGCCAGCAAATCCTGCTGTCTTTCCCTTTTACTCTTCCCTTGGGCAATTCCTGTGGGTTTGAAGATTTCAGTGGTATTCAGGCACTTCAGTGACCTTAAGGCATATTTGAAAATCTAATTAGATTTCATGGAAATTATGGCCAGAATAAGATAAGTTAGTCTCTGTCACAGACCATTAAATACCACATAATACTGCAGCTTCAAACCACTAAATTTGTGTCTCTACTGGAGAGGTTAAATTGTGCCTGACTTTGCCTCCTGTGTTGCATCTAATGACACCTCTGGCTGATGGAATAGCTTTGAACACCTGGCACCTCGTAGTACAGAAACTGAAACAAACTGAGCAGTCAGCTTCGGATGTGTTGAAAGAGCAATCCTTACCTGTGCAGGGTGCAATAACTTTAATTCTATTGTGGAGCAAGGAAGGGAAGGTGAATAATTTGGGGAATTTTTTGTGGAGCTACTTGGAGAAGTAGAGAAAAATGTTTCCAGGATGATAGCTCAAATCAGCCAAATTTAATTTACTGTAAACCAAGTCTTGTTATGACTATCATTGGTAAACTTTCAGCAGTAAATGGGAATCACACATTGACACCCTAGCATCATGTGCTGAAAGCTGTCTTTCCAGAGTTACTAGTGAGGTTAAGCTGGACAGTGTCAGAAGCACAAATGGATGTGAATATGTTTATAAAGAACGCCAGTTACCCAAAACCTAAACATTCTGAAGTCTGAAAGGAGGGGAAAATACATATGAATGACAATTGCTGTTGTTATTTCAGCCTTAGTTTTATAAACAGTTACTAAGCCATTAATTATCCATAAAGAAAGTGACATGTGCTTTTATTTATGCTTGTTATGTTTTCTGTGACTCATGGAAGTCACATTTTTTTCTCAGAAACCAGAAGACAGAGTGGTTCTTTTGGAAGCACCCTTTGCCCTTGTAGGGTTGATTCTCTGTCCACTGAAATCTTATTATTGACTTCAGTAAGCTGCAGATCAGATTCTGCAGGACAAAGGGGAGAGTAATGCCATTTTATGGCGGAAAGTGCTCTTGGTGGTTCCAGTGCTACATTGTTGGTTAGGTGGAAGTCAGTATCTGTTCATGTAGTGGGGTCTACAGTTTTCCCAAAAGGAGGGGTCGTTATGAGAAAGGATGAGCTCTGAAGTTGGCGTTGTTCTTTTGTGTGCTGTTTTTGTATGAAGTGATAACATCATATGTCCTTACTGTTTCATTTTTAGATATCAATGAATGTAAAATGGTCCCCAGTCTTTGTACCCATGGAAAATGCAGAAATACCATTGGCAGTTTTAAGTGTAGATGCGACAGTGGCTTTGCCCTTGATTCTGAAGAGAGGAATTGCACAGGTAAACTGCATGGATATATCTCTCATAACTTTGATTTGGAAAGAAAAAACTGAACTTCTTTGAAAATACTGTGAATGTGTTTTGTGTTACAGATATTGATGAATGCCGCATCTCTCCTGATCTTTGTGGCCAAGGCATCTGTGTCAATACTCCTGGAGACTTTGAATGTGAATGTTTTGAAGGCTATGAAAGCGGATTTATGATGATGAAAAACTGCATGGGTATGTCTTTTAGAGATCATAGATGTGCAATAGTCTGCTGTGTGCTACTATACTATGCATGGGGTTTTTCTGGGGTTTGGTTGGGGTTTTTTTTGAAGGCTTGATTGAGCCTTGGTTTAGATCCCTCTCATTTTGTGAGTCTTATTAAAGCTCACTTTGACTTTTTTTCCACCCCAAATGTGACTTCACTGCTTCTGCAGGATGCCACAGCATAAATGAGCAAGGGTCAGGATTTTAGGATGTTAAATTTATCCCCACAACCTCATTTTACTAAGTGGAACACCATCCTGAACTTTGAAGCTAGAGTAGATTAAAATTTAGAAGAAACCTTTTTTGAATTTATTTTATTTTATTTTTTTAACTGTATCGTGGTGTAAGGGATGACTTGCTGTAGGAAAGACTCCAGAACCAACCTAGGCAGACAGTGCTATGATGGGTAGCAGACTATGGGGAGGGATGGGCCGCCACTGTAGCAGTGCTGGCCCCTGCAGTGATGTGCCTTCGCTTCACCCCACAGACATCGATGAGTGTCAGCGCAATCCCCTTCTCTGCCGAGGTGGCACCTGCATCAACACCGAGGGAAGTTTTCGATGCGATTGTCCTCCAGGCCATCAGATATCACCAAATATCTCTGCATGTATAGGTGAGACATGCAGACAAAATCAATATTGTGCACAGCTTTGTATACCACTCTTGTGCTGCACATGCATTTACAATGTTTGCTGTAGTGTCATTCTCATTCAGGCCTAAAACACTTTCCTCTATTTCTTTTGCAACAGACATTAATGAATGTGACCTAAGCACCAGCCTGTGCCGAAATGGACATTGTGTCAACTTGATTGGAAAGTATCAGTGTGCATGCAACCCTGGATATCAGTCCACACCTGACAAGTTATACTGTGTTGGTAAGAACAAAATCTACACGGGGTCTCTAGCAAATAGGGAAGATAAAACATAAATAGTTGTTTCATTTTTAGTAGTTGTGTAAATACATTTTTAACTGTGATTCAAAAATCTAGTACAGTCTGTCAAAATAGTATGCAAGAAAACCCAAAACGTGCACATCCATTACTTGCGAGGAATGAATGAAATTATGGCAGTGCTACGGTTAACTATGTAATAGCTTATTTAATCCAGTAAAGCAATCATGATGCATAAAATAGCATACTATTTTAAATGGCCGAAGACTTTGATCATTAAGAGGGAATACATTGTTAAATCCTGAGTTCTACATTTTATTAAAAATCAGCATTCCTGACCGACCATGGAGTAGAATCATGTGGTTCAATTGAATTTTTCCTAATTTGATCTGCAGTTGTCTCAAATATAGGGCCTTTCCAGTAACTCTTTCTTTAAAGCCACATTTTGTAAATGACATTTAGCTTAAATCACGTATTGTGCACTCTTATATGCATACATTTTATTGTGCCACGGAAATACACGAAAAATCCACTGGCTTTAATTCTGCCTGGTAGATAATTTTTTCCCTTGATCCTTACAAAAACTTTGTTGCCTTCATGATACTATGGTAACCCAACAGCGGTATTTTTATATGAGAACTGCAGAGGTATTTGTATAGTCAGATAATATCATCTCTTTCCCTCCTGGTCTGCCTGACATCCATCCCAGTGCCTATATTTGCAAACACTTGAATGTTCAAGGAGTGTGCAAATATCAAGTGTAGATTCTGGATTGATGCTGTTCTGGAAAGCTGACTCAGTGTGTCCTTGAAATATGCTTTAAAGTAAAGGGTATTGTGGGTTTTAACTGTCATTTTCTCCTTTTTTTAGATATTGATGAGTGCAGTATAATGAATGGTGGCTGTGAGAACTTCTGTACAAACTCGGAGGGCAGCTATGAATGTAGCTGTAAACAAGGCTTTGCGCTCATGCCAGACCACAGGACATGCACTGGTAAGGGAGATTTTGTGAACTTCTCTGCTGGAAGGGTTAATTTCGATAGTTTAAAAATGGACCTTATTTTTGAGATTAAAGCTATTTTAACAAATACACTGTAAAAAAAAAAAAAGTAATTAATGCATGGAAAGTTCTTTTTCTGAAGTAAACATTTCCAAAATGTCAGAATTGGACAACTGCAGAACTGAATTGCTTTGAAGGGAATTGATTCTTCGTAATTTCAGAAAGTGTGTAAGTTGATTCTGAGTTTGGTAATAAAAAGCTGTAATTTTTGCAGTAGGAGATAAATTTTCCCTCTTAAGATATTATATTAGATCTAAATCCCAAATGTGTTGAAGTCAATGGGAAGAATCATCATAAACATAAGCCAAAATGCTCTGCATGTGTACTGTATGGTTACATTGGAGAGAGAATACACAGAAATGCTAGAAAAGGAGCTGATTGCCCTGCTCTGTGGTTGTGTGGTATCTGCTTTAAGCAAGCAAGAAAATTCCTATTTTTAATTCTTTGTTTAGTCAAATGCAAGTATGCTGCATTACTTCAGAACTAAACGACTTTCAGACAAACTGAAATCTGAATAGAATGAATCTGTCTTAGGAAACAGCTGTCTTGCACTCTAAACAGGGTTTGTGAGAAAATTTTCAGAGCTCTGTAATGGCTGGGTGATCTCCTTTGGGAGTCTGGGAGTCATACTCCCAGTAAGTGAATTGTACTTGGTGATTTCCACATAGGTTACCGGAAAGATAATTCTATGCTACTCTTCTCTTACTTCTTGCTGTACAACCACCGGCCGGCTGAGGCATATGAATATTTGCCAACCGAGAGCTCCTTGAGCATGAGAAATGTAATAGGGTTAATCCCTTGGGATAGAATTGCCTTTATAGTTGAACAAATGGAGAGTTTTCTATACTGAATTAATAGAGAGAGCTCACATTTAGAATTCGTAAATATTTCTAGACCTCTGACCAGGGTCTCAATTACCCTGAGGCCACTTGCTACCATTCTAAAGGATAAAAGAGCCTTATGTCATAGTCAAATGTAGTTTGCCCCCCCATTGTAGCTTCCGCTGTCAGAAAGATATAAAGTAGCTGATCTTCAGCAAGCATTGGGCCCTTCTCCAGAGAAAGAAATAAACTAGAAAAAGTGCAAATTTGTCTGACCCTGAAATTAAGTATTTCAAAACTTAAAATATTTAGATTAGGAATAGTTTGGTTTAGGTCAAATTTCTAGAAAAGGCAAGTTCATACAAAAACTTTCCCAAACATTGGTGTTTGGGGCACTTTTTCAATGCAAAAATAAAACCAGTTGATCAAAATTGTGCCTCAGCCAAAATCCAGACCCAAGTGATAGGATTTAGTGTCATGAGAGGGAAGGGAGGAGGGGGGAGCAGGGTTCTCTGAGCCACCTTTCTGTTTGCATCTTCTTGACTTGACTGGGGACCAAATGACCCAAGTGTAGACTTGGACAGTCTTAGGGATCTCAAGTCTACTGGCTAGAAACAGGTCTGTGCTTTACTCCTGCTTGCCCTTAGCCACCCAAAGACATCTCTAAACAGAAAAACAGAGCAGATCACTTAGAGCACCTTCCTGCGTATTAAACTAAAAACTTTGAAATAGAAATCTATCATCTTTCCCTTCTCAAAATTAAAAAGGGAGGAAGCGATTTTGTTTGCTATGGGGAGGGGATGGATTCTCAGTGGTTTTGTCCACACATTAACTTCACCATAAATGTGTCCATAGAAGTTCGTAGTCAGATCTTACCTGGGTGAGGAATAAAAAAAGCATCTGATCTTAGTTGTGAATTTTTGCATATTTATATCAAGCCTTGACTCTGACAAATAGAATTTCATTCATAGGCCAGCCAGTAGTAGCTATTAGGTATTCATTTTCATACTCTTTTCTGAGAAAGACTTGAATGCAATAGCCAACACATAAAAAGGTTTAAATAGCAGAAACACCAGACACCTTTGATGTCAAGTCAAACTCTACCTAAGAAAATATCCAGAGATCTGAGGTGTCACCTTCACCACCCTTTTAGTTTCTAAAAATGCTGCCACCTTCTCTTGAAGAGATGTTAATTACATATATAAACACCTGGTGAATATTTAAAATCCACATGCTGAAATTTTGCTTCTGCCCAAATTGAGCGAAAAATAAGAAAAAAAATATTTTATTATGTTTTCTACTCATTGCACTGAATAACTGGTTTTATTGTTAGATGTTTGTGCCTGCTACAAGATATAGTAGCACTGCGACCTGAGCATGTGAAACACCTATTTTACATTTTCAGTTTGCTCTCTGTGTGAACATGTCTTTTATCTTTAACATCACACAAAGCTAGAAGCCATTATGGAATATATTTCTTGATAATTGAGCTGGTAAGAATGCTGTTCAGTTCAGTAGTAGGTCAGGTTTGAATTGGTGAGGTTATGCATAAGTAATCAGCTCAATTAGGAGAAACAACAGGTTCTTTGTCAGCTGGTTTTCCTCCAACTGTGAAATCAGTACAGTGGCAGGTTAGTAAATAAAGTTCTTTATTTCTATCATTATTATTCCCATTTCTAGAGCTTAATTCTGCATGTTAATTCAAATTCCATTCCAAATTAAAATTTCCAGGCTGATGTCCGTGCCAGCATTATTTGCTTGTTAAGATGAACAGGGACTGGTCAGTCTTCTTCCTTGTAGAAGCTGCGTATCCACACAAGCACTAGCTGGTAGAAATACAGAATAATGAACATAATATTTTAAGTTAAAGTGAGTTCATTTTCTGCAGCTGCATAATTACTGCAATCCACAATAGACTGGTCTGATAATGAGTTACACCCTTTCTCTTGGAGGGGGTTCCTGAATCTTGTCTTTTTGTGATGATTTTTTTCCCATGGTATCACTAGGCTGAGTTTCTGATTTTTGCTCTTGCTGGTCTATGGTGGTGCTGACGCAGGGAGATTCTAGGGATTTTTACAAGGAACACTAATATAACCCCAGGGACTCTGAGTGCTGTTCAGTTCAGTAGTATCTGAAAGATTCCAGACCTTAGCATGGCTGCATTAATATAACAAAATGTCTGCTGCTACAGCTTGGCCCAAATCAGTGATGGCCAATTTCATGAACTGAGAAAACAACTTACATGCTAGAGGATGTAACTATATGGCTGGCCTGACCAGTCAGCTGAAATGCTAAATAAACCCATAAAATCTCTTCGTGAAATAAATGTACGTACTGTAATTATTCTCATCATGAGTTCGACTCTGTGTTTCCAGTTTGTCACCACCCTTGAGACCTGTAGAGGTATTCTGCATGTATGATGGCTTTTTTAGGATCTGTAAAGTTCAGGTTTTTTGTCACTGAATTTGACTTCAGAGCTTCCATTGACTTCGACAATGATGGATTGTATCCAAGAATATGCAATTGTATGTGGCCATGTGGTGTGACAAAGGTTCTGGGTTGGTTTTTTTTTCTGTCAATGACTTTTTTACCTGCAAAGTTGGTTCCTGTTTCCATTGGAGTCAGAGGGGAATGTTTGCCACTGACTTTTGTTGTAGGTGAGGAGCTTACCCATCGGGACAATTTTGCGATGTACCATTCAGTTATTTGCAAGGATTCAATCTTCTTCATGTTTATCAGAGCATTAAAATGTTTGCTTGCCATAATTATGGTTAGTTGTATTGCATAAAGGTAACATATTTTAATCTGATTTTTTCCCTGTAGATATTGATGAGTGTGAAGACAATCCTAACATTTGTGATGGAGGCCAGTGTACAAACATCCCAGGAGAATACAGGTGTCTTTGCTATGACGGATTCATGGCATCTGAAGACATGAAGACTTGCATAGGTAAGTGAAAGTACATATTTTCCTATCTGCATTAACTAGGGAAAAATTATTTAATAAGGGACAATTCCGAAATAGGTGGACAATGATATTTAAAGAGTATTGCTCTTGTGCCCTGATTTTGGCCACCTGACCATAGGACCAGCCCCATTGCACAAGCCTATATTTATCAAATGCAGATGTAATCTCTGTATATCCCTGTAGACTGGGATGCAAACATGATGGTCTATAGAATCGTGGTTTGGGTCCTCTTCCAGTAAGGCTTTTAGGCAGCTCAGATGAAAGAGTGCTTGCAGAAAGGAAGTCCTTGTGGATGATGCCGCAGAAAATTTCTAGCAAGATAAATCACCAGTGCTGATTTAAACTTGTCTCTAAGACAAAACTGTGTGCAAGTGCTGTACCTTGGTAGAACAAAGTCATGAAACAGTGTATCTCCAAAACCAAATATTCACATTCAAATTAAAAATCTGGAGTGTATTTGAGGAGAAATGTTTGTACAAAACTAGGCAATGTATGCAGTCATATATAAATGCATATACACACACATATATATACACGTAGAAAGCATCAATAAATAGTCATAGTCATTCTTTGGATAATATGCTGAATCTTAGTCTCTGTTTTTGAGGAAAGTTGGAATTAAAGGTATGTTAATACAGATATGGTAATATAGCAGTGTTAAACCAGATCTTGTAATGTACGCTAGGTAAGGAATAACTAACCTAAGCAGTTTTCTCTTTGCATATGTAGACCCATTTTTGTACCAAAACATCACATCTCGAGAGATTTTGCCCATTATTTTCTGAGAACTTTATTTAATAAATCTTAATTTCTGGGTTTTTTTAGATGTTAATGAGTGTGATCTGCATCCAAACATCTGTCTGAGTGGAACGTGTGAGAATACAAAAGGCTCATTTATCTGTCACTGTGATATGGGATATTCAGGCAAGAAAGGCACAACTGGTTGCACGGGTAGGTTTTAAAGTTTAATTATTAACTTTTAGTTAAACTCGTGAGTCTGCATGCCCTTTTCTCTAGTGTTCAGTACGTCCTCTCACTGTGCATCTTTTCACTTATTTGTGCTAAATATTGTGTCTCTTTTCCAAATTTGCTGAGCTTGGGTTCTGCTGAACTTCAGTGGCACAGCATTTAGCCTGATGCTGCTTCTGCTGAAACGGTTGACAAAATGTCTACTGGGAACAAAATTGGACTTATTATTGCATTGTTGTTGGTCTAAGAGAGCAAAAAATGCCATTGCCTGTACCTTGACAGACTCCTGAGGACCTCAGTGCATTTGGATTAGTTAATTGTATACTATGCATGCAAATAACAGGTATCTGTTCCAAGCATTATTTTGGCAAACACAGATGGGTTGAAATATGTGCTAAAATATATTTTCAGTTTTTGCAAAGTGGCAACAATACAGCTACTCAACTGCATATCAGCAAAATTAGAATTTGCATTATTTCACGTATTGCCAGCAAACAGAAATGAGATTCAAATATACAGGCTCCAAGGGCATGATATTAATAATTCTAGTGCTGGTCTCTCAAGCCAAGGTGTTGAGAGTCTTAGGCTTTGCTCAAATATGAATGCAAACATATGTTTAATATAATTTTTAATGTAGACTTAGGGTAAACACATTTCTGGCAATGTCTTTGAGACAAACTTTTATTCTTAGTCTGCCCTTATTGTACAGAGTTAGTAATACACTTTTGTAAGTGCCCCAGATATATGAAGCTGTTTTTTTATAGCTCTCATAGAACAATCTGAGAGCTGGAGTTGTACTTTGCATATTGGACCATGGACGAATAATTATGCATTAGTAACAGCTGCTTTTGACTTACATATAAACTGATCTAAATCCAAGAAATCCCTAATTGTGCCCTGTAGACCAACATTTCAATGTTCTTTGTTTCTGTGCTAAATTATATGAAGATCCTCAGTACTCTAGACCTGAAAACCCTGGTGCTGATCAGTTACACATGGCGCAGCTATCACTCCCAGCGGAGCGAGTGATGGTCAGGAGCAGTCAGGAAAGATGAGGCAAGTAGTAGAAGGCAGAAGGTGGAGAAAGGTCATGAAGGCAGGGGAGGAATCTGAGGTATGGCTTCTGGGGAAGTGCCTGGAAACAGCCACCATTTTGGCATCATGTGACACAAGGTAGTGGCAAGTGTCCCAAGCAATACTTTTTTGTTAATGGAGAGGCAGGGAAATCCCTCCCTCCTGGTCCCAGCCAAGCCCAGCCCTCTGGATGGACACTGTCTGCCACGTGGGCTCTTCCTACTGCCTCGCACATCTTTATCTTTCCCTCTGCCCATCCTCTGCTGCTTTTGGCTGTATGCCAGCGTCCCAGGGAGGATGGCACTCACCAGGAAGACCACCAGGACAGTTTAATTACAACAGATGCTGTAGAGGGGCTCAGTAATTTGAGAGAGGCCAGTGGTCTAAGACAAAAAGGTGAAGTATCAGTTATGCTTATACAGCTGAGATGGGACCATACTCAAAATAAATCACCAAAATCTTTTGGATTTAAATAAGAAAAGGGAGGAAGCAGAGCAGGAACTTTTTAAAAAAGTCTGATTTACTGGTGGAGACCTTTGAATTCCCCACCTCATGTTTGCACAGTATTAGAGCAGAGCTGAAGTTCCCCGGCTCAGGTACTGCAGACTATGAGAGCATCCTTCAAGACTTCTTCTGGAGAGACCTCGCCAACAGCACCTTGACCCCAGGATTCAATTCTTGTCTTACAGACAGATCAAAAGCATCCACAGTTTTTAGGAACTCCTGTGGAAAAAAAATTACAAAAATGCGTACAACGCTTTGAATGGGAGGTTCTCTGTTTCATGAAAACAACTAAATAACATTGTGTGAGTTCCATTACGGTTGTGTCTAAATATTTCAGCTCCCTTGTCATTACTGATTGTTTCCATTTTAACAAATAAACATGTTTTTTTTCCCAATCATTTAACAGTATTCAGAATCCACCCACAGACTTGCATTCCCATCACACCCAGATGTTAGTTTCCCCGCCCCCCTTGGTTCTCAGTAAGAATGTGTACAGAGTTTAGTAACAAAAGTATACTTTAAAAAAATTATGCAAAAATATACATTGTAGGTGCAGGTGTCCTAGGCAAAGTGCTATGAATGGTTTAATTTCCATTCACAAGGCAAACTGTGGCAAGACTGACTTAGAGCAGTTCATTTTACATTTTTCTAGGCCGGCAACTGTACATAGCCACTAGAGACAAGATTGTAAAGTTTTCCCCTATCCTGGTTCCAGATTGCCCAGCTTTATGACAAATACCTTGTCTCTGCTTTTTCTGCTGATAAAGTATGCACGGACTTGTGCAGAGATGAAATCCTGTATTGGCACTTGCATTTGTATTTTGTGATTCATCACCACTCTGGAGTATTGCCTGTAAATTTGCAATATTTCACTGTTGATGTAGAGCCTTAGATTTACTTGCTCTGATATTTTCACAGAGGAACAAATTCTTCTCTGACTCTCTCCCATCCAACCTCGCCAGTTATGGCTGTGTGTGCAGACCTCCTGTTTGCTGCTGATGAAGCGGTGCTTGCACAGGCTTAGGGTGCTCTTCACAAAGTCAGACTGAACGAGGTGAACTTGCGGGCAGAAGTTGCTAGAGATGGTCACGAGATCGAATATAAATGTGCTTTAAAACCCAGTTGGATTTCTCCACAACAGGCTCAGGGAGTTAGAGGGCTGAGATGAGGCTCTGACTCTGCAAGGGCCATGCTGGTGCCGTTTGGAGGAAGGCTAGTGGAAGATGTTGAGCTGCAGCCTTGGTGTGGGATGTGAGGTTAGAGAGTTTGGTGTTGAACATTACTTGCTGTCATCCAGTAATGACGATGATAGTGAATAAAGGAGGAGTGAGTGCACACTGCATACTTGCATGGCTGACAATAACGTAGTTATAAAGAGAAGAACACCTGATATGGTGAAAAGAAGAGGTGAGCCCTGTCGTTTGCCCTCAGAAATAGGTCCATAATGTTTTGTGACTTGTACAATGTGCTTGCCTCTCTCCCCTGCCTTTGGCTTCTGGCCATTAGTAATACATTGTGTTTCAGTCTTGATGGCACAAGAGAGTTCTGGTATCAGTGAAACAAATACATTTCCCCTTATGAATCTGGGAGCTGGCTGTGTCAGGCCAAATACCAGAAGATAATAATATTAAGATGCTGCCCGCCAAATGGGGGTATTACAGAAGGAGCGTATTGTGAGTAGGCGTCTGTCCAGCAACAACATGCTGTGCCCCAGGCTGGTGACGTAAGGATGGATAGCAGGCAAGAACTGAACTGCCCCATGTGAAACTCCAAGAGGTGCTTACAGTGCAGGATGCTGAATAAAATCCAAGAGTGATTCCAAAAGAGAAAACCATTTTACATGTATAGAGATCAGAATAGGGGAATTCTTCCATACATTTTTCTACTTGTGTGAGTGCTAAGTTGAAACTTAGAGTCTTCTCTGTCCGAAAAGCCTTCCCTTTTACCTACCTGATTATATGGGCAGTGACCCAGGAGGAGGAAATGCCTTGTGACTTCCACCAGACGACTGGACCTGTGGGAATCGGGCCCAGGCTTGAAATACCAGTGAAACGTCAGTGCGATAAAATGCACAGATATGCAGAGTGTGCCAAAAAAATTAAAAAGTCCAAAAATGCTTAAGGGATTTACATAATTCCTGACAAACAGTACTGATTTATAGGTGGAGACTGAATTAAATTCACACTTTGCTAAGAATCCTTATAGACTATTGAAGCCCCAGTGAAACTTAACAGAAAACGTCAACGGTACACAGAGTACCTGGAGGATTTCATGCCCTGTGATGAACGTCTGAAATTTTGTGGGTTAATGTTCACTCTCCTTCTGTTCAAATGCAGAGGAATGGCTTGGGTATTTCCAGAGTATAGGTGAGAATACAGTGATTTATCCCCATGCTCCTCTCTAGCTGAGTTTAATGATCCACTTCCAGACTGTGTAGAGATGTGCTGTGCAGATAGTGGCTAGCCGTTTCTTTCCTTTGGTTGCCACGTTTGCAAGCATAGTGCCAACATGACAGGTATATATGACGTGTATTTCTGCTGCACATCCACAGCCCTAAAAATTTGTGCCTCTGTGATTAATGGGAGAGACACTTTGTTAATTGTCAAAGGCTTGAGAGAAAAAATATTTGTCGAGAGAAGAGAACTGAAGGAGCCAACAAAATAGGATGACTGACAGGTTTTTTTCCCCAGAGTGCTTGGGATTGTTATGATGTCAGATCTGCATATTATTTATCATGCGTATTCTCATCTGTTGTAGGCAGACAACTCCCTTAGTATTAATGGGAGTTGTGCAATTACAAAGCTGAGAACATGTGTGCAGCAGAACTGGGGCACAATGGGACTGGCTGAGGATGCAGTGTCAGTCTCAGCTTGGAATGTCTTTATTTTCCTTGGCTTGTCATGGCCTCATACTGGAGGCAGAAGGAGAAGGTTGATATAAATCAGTGACTCACTCCTCTACTCTTTAGTGAAAATCCCCCTGAAGTCAATGGGAATAGGCCATCATTGTGTGAAACCCTGACTCAAGTAGTGTCCTCCTGTGTGCTCTTTGGGTCATGATACCTTTACTCAGACTGAGTAATGCCTTTCTCTTCAAACAATCACACGAAAATAGTTGGACTATTTGAAGAGTGTAGTACTGTTTGTACTGCCATGCAGACAGCACAATCTGGACTCTTGCTCTTATTAAAGATATTTATGTTGAGTTAATTTTTCCCCTACAGAGCTCAACTTCTCCTTTTTGTTTCGTTCTGTGAAGCCATAATTCAATACTTATGGCAACATAAATCCATATTAAGCTCCAGTATAAGCAGGCATAAATTCCATTGATTTCACTGCCCCGTTTACACAGGACTGTGTTTGGTCTGAGATATCTTTTGCCTTGGAAATAACTGCAATGCAATAAATTTAGGCTTATTACTCAGCTGTGCAATGAAAGGAGAGAATAGGGATTATAGCAAAACAAGATCTGAGTTAAATGCAGATAGCTTTGAAAGTAAGTAAAATCTGGGATGAAGCCAGTGATGGTATTTTATGTGCCTCAATCAGCATTCATTTATGTATCTGAAAACCTTCCCATGCATCAATGAAATAAACCCAGCAGTGTCCCTGTAAAGGTAGATGGTATTAGAAAATATATTCTGCATTCCCTATTTGATCTTTACCCAGACAAAAAGCATTGAAATCTGTTGAATTTTTTTCCTGGAAAAAAGCTGAAAAGGATTTCAGGATTTTGTTCAAAGTGAGTGGAATGGCATTTCAGTGGATAATCTCTGAGAAAGTTGATCCCATTATAAATACCCATGTTTGTATATAGATTTGTGCTCACAACTTTCATCCCGCAGAAGATTCCAAGCCTTTTTGTGTGTGTGTCAAACAGCTGACAGGGGAACAAGTGTCCAGTGCAAGGGCACCAGTGTCACGGTGCTGCTGTTTTGCTGAAAGATGTTAATGGGGGATCTCAGGTGCAAAGTGTTAGCGAGTCACTGCGAGGTGGGATGGAGTCCACAGTCACTTTATGTAGAGTTGACAATTTGTTCTAGGTTGCCTTAGATTTGAGCCTGAGCATGACTTCATTGCGGTGTAGCTGTTGCATGCAAGTTTCTGTTTGTGTTTGCTGGTGGTTTAAAATAATTCTTGGCAGAAATCACTCCAATGATGATCTTTTTTGTGTTGTTTAGTTGTGCTCCACAGGGTATAAGGAAGCATGTGATTGTTTGTATGTTTCAGAGCATCAAATAATCAAATACAGTGCAATCTTAATGTTAGCAGTGGTTTAACAGATTGTGTTTTAAAATAATGTAAAGGTTAAAATATAGAGTGTTTGCCTCAGCTTTTTTATGTCAATGTATACTGTAGCTGACCTCTCAAAATTCCTTCTAGTCTTTCCCTTCAGTCCAAGCCAAAATGAGGGGTTTTTTTCTGACCACCCTTAAGATTTTTGACAGACACTAGTTTCCTGTCTAGGGTGATGTTATCTTCATATGAGATTCTGCACATGCTAAAGGCAAATATGCTCTGAGATTATCTGCTCCTGACCTTTTTTTTTAAGTTTTAAAAAGTGTCCATTTGCATGCTTTCAGGCTTGTTGGTGCAGTCAGCATTCATTAATAGTAGATTCCAGCTGCCAGATTTAGATCTGTATCTAGACTTCAGCATTCAGATTATGGGAATACTCATGTCTGGGGTTTTGATTCAGAGCAATGCCTCATTTAGAAAGAAACCCAGAAAAGTAAGATTGGATATAATTCCACTGTACAGACTTAAAACAAACAAACCCCAAACACAAAACCAACCAACCAAAAAAAAACCCTAAACCAACAGTGGGTTGGGGTAATTTCTGGACTTAAGTATTTAATTGCAGGCTGACAGATGGATGTTGCCTGCTTCTCAGTCACATGTAGCCTTTGTGAAAGGGCAAAACATATGTACAGGGCATAGAGAAAGGACACAGAGCCTTTTGTCTAAAGAAGGGTGGGTAGAAAAACCTGAGAAAGGGTTACAAAGGAAATGATTAAGATGGCACCTGGACACTTTTCCTGATGGCTCCACACTCTCACCCTATTTAAAGAGCTAATTGGTTTTAGATACAATAGTAGGGAAACTGAGATCTGTAGTTTTGGGGCTGAGAACCCCAAAGGTTGTTACACGGTTGATGGGTGATGCTTTTTCTTAATCATCTTCTCGAGAGGGGTCGGAGCTGTGTTTTTGTGTGTGGAATCATGCAGAGTTTATTAGCTTGTTTTCCCTTCCCATCAGATGTTGTACAGAATGAGACAGCTTACTGCAACGGCAAAGGCACCTGGGAGGGCTGAAAAAATTGATATAAATATTAAGTGGTTTGATGTGTATTCTAGATAATTTACATCCTGCATGGAAGTAAAGCACAGTTAGAGAGGGCTCAGTTACAGAAAGCACTGTAAAATCCATAGCTCAGATGTGTAAGAAAATTCCTGCCAGTTTTGTTTTAGTTACCAGTAGTAATTTCTCAAAACTTTGCCTTTGAGTTTATACATTCTCCAAGTGCTTACATGGGGCATTAATATTGTTTTGTGACAAGGAAGAATGGAGTTCAGTTTGGTTTTTTCTGTCTATACATTTTGACATTGCCAGAAAATGCCCAAGAATGAAAATAAGGTGAAAATAGCAAGTACTGAAATAGAATGTGCTGGCACGAATGCATATTTTGAAGATTGGATGACTTGCTGCCTGATGTCTCCAAGGATGCTGACTTTTTTCCACTGTGCTAGGTTTCCTAAGTTCTTAATACACTGCATGCCTGATGATCTTTGTGTTCATCGGTTGTCACGTTAAGTACAGTGGTACAGTACATCCTCCACTTGCCACACAGTCTCTGGCAAAGCAGAACCTGGCTTTGTTAACTGCCTAGGGATAGTCCTAGGAGGATTTTGCAGGTGGTACCCAGCTGGTGTTCATCAGCATCCTTGCAGATATGATGGGGGTTGTGGGAGTGCTGCATTCCAGGAATCCCTGGGCAGCAGAGTTGCCTCTGAGACCTTTTAGCAAACCATGCGACGTAGAGCCACCTGAGTCCCACTCCACAGACTCCAGGATAGGCAGATGGGAAAGCTGTTGTCTTTCCCTCAGTTGTGTTATGGTATGGGCAAGATGCAAGGCAGTAAATTTTAGCAGTATCTGCCTGTTGTCAGGGCAGCACAGATCTTCATACCAGCTCTTAGTCATCAAATTTGGCCCACAACCTATTGCAAAGGTGCTTGACAAGCATACATCCCAGGATGCTGAACACCTGCAGTGGTATGTTTATGGATGCTAGTCCTCTTCTTCCCAAAGGCCTCGCATTCTTCGAGTGCACCAGTTAGAAAAAGAAGGAAAACCTGAGCTACTGTTTTCCTTCTTGAATAGAAAAGTTACCAGGGCTTTGGAGTGAACTGCAGAAGTACTGCTTTATATGCCTATCAGAAAAATAGATAGTAGAACAGCACATGTTTGAAATATGCTACGTGCTTATTTGCTTTCCTTTGTTGTGATTTTATTTCTCTCCTGCTTCAATTTTAAATGTCATGTTATAAAGAAGTGCAGGCTGGCTTTCATGTTCACATTGTCTTTCTTGAGAAATTCCAGTATCAGTTATCTGGACATGAAAAGATTTGATCCATGAGCTCTTCAAACATCTCTGGGTTTTTGCAGATATCAATGAGTGTGAAATTGGAGCCCATAACTGTGATAGACATGCCATATGTACAAACACAGCAGGAAGTTTCAAATGTAGCTGCAGCCCTGGATGGATTGGAAATGGTATCAAGTGCACAGGTGAGGGTTGTATGCATTTGTATTTATTTGTAAGGTCAGTCGAAAACTGGGTCCCAGCCATTCTGAAAAAAACGATACCACACCTACAAATTAAGAAGACAAATGGTTATCAAGCTTGTTGGGTCAATTTGACTTGGTCTGTTGGAGGAAAAATTCTCCACCATGGTAACTGTGAAATCAGCATTATCTCGTGTTTGGTTTGTGAGGTGGTGAAAACAGGATGAACCATGGAGAGAGACGCTGTCTCCTTAAGGGCAGCTAATGGGAGGCAGTGAGAGGTCTCCTTGTGCTCCCCATGAAAACGAGATACAGATCTTAGTTTTGAGAGTGCCCTGCAGCTTCCTCGTTCACAGTTACCATGTCAGACTTCTTTGTTGGACTGCGAAGAAACTGTGTCTGCTTTTCCAGTCAGATGACCCCACATATGTGTGGGTTTTATTATGGAAGGTTATTTAAAGTAGAGCTTCTGTGTGCCATACGCTATTTGAAGTTTGTATTCATGGTGTGGGGTTTTTTTTTAACTAATGTTGCTTTTTTCTGGGTTGTTTTTTTTTTTTCCCTTTTTTATTATTTTAAAGATCTGGATGAGTGCTCCAATGGAACCCACATGTGCAGCCCACATGCTGACTGCAAGAATACAATGGGGTCTTACCGCTGCCTGTGTAAAGAAGGATATACTGGGGATGGCTTCACTTGTACAGGTGAGCTTTCTTAGGAAAGCACTGGATGACTCCAGTGGTCCCTTGCAACCTAAGTTAGTCTACGATTCAATACACAAAAATAGCTTTTAAACATTTGAAATTATTCTCTAATGTGTCATATTCCAGTGTCTTCTACTTCACCTAAGTTGCCATAACTTGAAAGAAATACTGTATATTATACCTAGTCTAAAGCAGTCACTTTTTTCACTTGATAAAATGCAAGTTTTCATTGAGCTTTTCTTGTTAGTTGAAGTGGGTGGCAAACATTAAAACAATGCTTGATCATATAATTTGGCTAGTTAGTAAACCAGTCCATTGGCTACCCACCTTAGTATTTAAATAATAGGGCACGTACATTAAAATTAGTTCATAAAATTGCCTAAAAACATTTGTTCTGTCCACAAGTAAGCATGTGCTCTCTGCCCTCTTCACTGCATCATCCTGAGAGATGGTGTCAGGATGCAGTGCTGACATGTAGAATGGTAGAAGTAGCTGCTTCTGAAACCTCATTTTATAAACTGTAAATGTGATTATAAAACATTGCTAGAGAGAGGTTTCCCACCCACACTTCAGTCTTCTGCTTTGAAGAACCGATTAGCTCATGTAAGCTTAGTCATCAGGAGCCCTGCTATTACACTAAGGATATCAGTGTTGCTGGCAGTGCTACATGGAGGGTGACCCTGTTCAGAATAAAGCTGTGTGGTAGACAGCTGGTGGGCCAGGTTTTCAGCTGGTGCAAATCAGCAGCACTCCATCAACTACAGCAGGTTTTTATGGCATCTGAGAATCTGGCTCAGCAGGTTTAAGGCTGCATTTATAATTCCAAATTATAAATGGACCCTGGGATTCTGTTTAATTCTCTCCGTATAATTTACTCTTGAATCTGATTCAGCTTCCTTAGTGGCCTTCATAAGCCAGTGCTGTTTGTTAATTTCCCATATGATGATTTCCAGGAGTCTATAAACTGTATCTTTCAAATGGAGCACTTATGGAGTTTTTGCATTCAGTAGAATATTTTATTTTTTTTTATTTGGATACTTACTGTTCATGGATTCAAGAGGTGGCTGGGACTCACTAGGGCACACAAGTGTTCTGTAAGCCCTCTGCAGCATTCACCCTGGTAGGTACTACCCTTGATTTGCCAGCTGTGGACTTTTACAAGCTCACAGTGCCAGCCAGACTGTTGCAACAAGTAGAGTGTTTTTTGTGATGTATAAAATTTCAGCTAGAGATTAAATGCCACAATTTATCTGAAGGGCAGCATAGTCCAGTAGCAAGGCGGCTGTTCTCATCAGCTGTTAACCTGCAGTTTAATTTTGATCAAGCTATTTTCACCTCCATGCCACTTTTTGTTAGTGTTTTTTATGTTTGGCATGGAGACTGCCTATTACCATATGCTTGCTCATTGCACAGTAAGCCACTTTTTTCAATTGCTGCCTCTAGGCTTTGCTGTAATAGAAACAATAACTATAATAGAATTCACGTGTTCATTCTGAGTCTAAATTTGACCCTGTGTACTGCCTCCAATTGTTAGTAACTGTAGTTACTTTAGGAGTCTGTACCTCTCTCTGATTTTCCTTTTGATTAGAAGCTGTATTTTCAACATGGAGGAAATGTACCAAGCTGTTACATGTAATGCTCTTTGCACATAATTAGGCTGCTGTTCACAGCTACTGCAATAATTAAAATCCTTGGAACACTGCACGCTTCAGCTGAAAAAAATGTTGGTGAGAAAACTATTTTTACTGTAAACCTGCAATTTCTCTTCCTTTTACAGACCTCGATGAATGCTCAGAAAACTTGAATCTCTGTGAAAATGGGCAGTGCCTCAATGCCCCTGGAGGATATCGCTGTGAATGTGATATGGGATTTTTGCCAAGTCCAGATGGGAAAGCATGTGAAGGTAATTCTCTGTAAGCTTTAAACAACAATCAACAAATTCTGCCTTAATAATATTTTACGTTTGAAAAATTTCATGATTGGTTGCAGTTGTGGTTGTATTGAGAACTGCTTGAAAATTGTCAATAGTAGTTGCTTTTTTTTTCAGTTTATACAGAGTTTTGAAAGTGAGTTGTCAGTTAACTGTTTACAATTCTTTCACAAGAGCTTTGCATATGCAAAGATTCAGGAAAAACAAATAAAAAAATGTTACCAACATGATTGACATCATATATTTGATTGTAACATTTGAAATCTTCAGTTGATATAACGCTAATCAGTTAAGTCAGTGAAGAAGCAGCAGCCATATAATCTGACATAGTAATAACTCATAGCAACTGATATTTCTTGGAGTTCATAAATACATGTCTATAAATGGGATTTTTTCCCCTGAAAAGTGTTCTGTGTATTTTTCTTAGTAATCTACCAAAAGAAATAATTTGAGAGTGAATTTTTGTGTAAACTAAAACAATATTAGGTTTCATAATGTTTCAAGAAACAATTTACTTTCAAACCTTTTAGCTAACTTTAAATAGCTTATATAGAGTCTAGCTCCTGTTGCTAAAACAGACTTTCCTCGATGTCTCAGATGTGTTCACTTAATGCAGTATTTTAAGGTCCTTTGTAAATACACATTTTTTTATTTTATCAAATTGGTTGTTCTTCATGCAGTGCATATGGCTTTCAGTAAATACTGAATTGGATGCAATGATTTGGACAAAAGGCACAAAAGTGAGCTCCGCTTGCCAAACTGGAGATCTGTCAAATGCAGAAACCCAAAGAAGAACATCAAGTTCGCCTTTGGGCTCAAGCTTTTCCTTCTGCAGATGACTGCTGATTTAGAATGAACTTCATTTTTTAAAGCATATCTCCTGCCATGTTTAATTTTGCTACTTGTCAGATTAGCCCACTAATAAGCTCAGATTGTTTCTGGCGTGGCTTCCAGTGACACTGGAAAGAGCCTTTTGCCCAAAAAAAAGGTTAAGGCTTAGGTTCCTTAGGCTCCAGACATAAATCTTGCATGTTATTTTTGCTGGTCTTACACAGACCCATGTTTTCTGAACCTTTTTGCAGTTCTCTGTCTGTATCTTAAAAAGATAAGGAAACCTCATATTTTTCCCCTCGTGTTCCTCTATCAGATATTGATGAGTGCTCGCTTCCTAACATCTGTGTCTACGGGACTTGTCATAACCTCCCTGGACTTTTCCGATGCGAGTGTGAAGTGGGTTACGAGTTGGACAGAAGTGGTGGTAACTGCACAGGTAAAGATAATTTTGAACAACGTGCTTTTTAATTTTCTCTTAGTGTCATGGTCGGCTCCTTAGAAAATTCTTTTAAAAAGCTATAAAAATCAGACTGGATGGACTTCCCTACTGTATAACACAGGGTTCTCCTTCTCACCTTTTCTACACTCCTCTTTCCCCTTCTTTGTCAACATCTGATCTCCCATTGGATTAAGAGAAGAAGGGGGAAAACAGAGCAGAGGTAACCCTTCTGTTTGTCCACGTCTCCCAGACAGATATGTGTTGTGCTTTGTAGTTTCCATTCACAATACTGGATGGTAAACTATGACCTTGTTGTGTGTTTTTTCCCCTAAGTATTTTTTTAGTACTTTATGTGAATTTTAGTTCATAGATTAGTTTTCCAGCAAAAACACTCCCCCCCCCCCTCCACGAAATGATGAATTAGTCTCCAACTACTGTTCTTCTAAAATGTGTAAGTATTTTTAGAGCTTTTTGGAGATCAGTATCTCCTAACTAATGGGTTTGTGGTGGTCAGCCTATGATACCTGATGTATCGATGGTTTGCACTGTCCTCAAGTATTGGCTTACTATGTGCTGTTTTTTCTTGCAGATGTTAATGAATGTGCAGATCCCACAACCTGCATTAGCGGCACATGTGTCAATACTGCTGGTAGTTACACCTGTGAGTGCCCTCCGGACTTTGAGCTGAATCCCACCCGAGTTGGATGCGTTGGTAAGAGACTGCTCCTTATGTGATTTACAAGTGAAGTTGCACAGAGGGGCTGCAAGGCTAACTGCTTAGTAATAAAGTCCAGGGTCATAGAAAATGGCTGGAACAGGCTCTCCAACTCCCACCCCACTGCCTGTGGCTTAGAAGTTGTAGTAGTGCAGCGGGAATATGCCCAGAGTGATGTAGCATGCCAGCAGTGCCTAGCTGCCAGAACCAACCTCTTGGGGCTTGTTACAGCTGTCCACAATTTACAGCAGGTATGAGACGATTTTGAATTTCAGCAAGCTTAAACCAACATCCAGCTGGCCCCAAGATAGCAGGCAGATGAAGTTGCAGTGCAAAGCCACCCATGCTCTTGCAGCATTGAGTGCAGCTTGGCTAGGTGCAGCTTCACAGCCAATGGAAATGCTCTTGTATTAGGCTCCAACTGCATAGTAATACTCTGATATTTTTTGGCTTTTGTTTGTTTAAGATACCGTAGGGATGCTACTCAAATTCAAATATATTTGCGATTCCTAACATTTAGTAGGTGCTTTCATGCTTGTTAACCTCAAGGAGAGGAGAAAGCAGTGGGTTTCTGGAACCGGAAAGATGTACAAATGTGGGTGAAAATGTGATTCAAAATCAGAAAAGGCCTGGCTGAACTGCCCTAGGTCATGCTGAATAAATTCCCTACTTTGTGAGATGACCAACAAAGCCAAGGGATGGAGCACCGCTGTCCTATCTAAGTGGGAAAAGCTAGGCTCTCCTGGACAGCACAAGTTACTTTCTTTGGCTGTCCCACAAGAAATGAGAGCCATCTGAAGGTATACCTCATCCTGAGATAAATGTGTTGTGTTTTTCTCTCTCATAAGATGTATTTGTCATTATGTGCATTCTGAATAGATACACGATCTGGCAACTGTTACCTGGACATAAAAACTCGTGGAGATAACGGTGGCACCTTCTGCAGCAATGAGATCGGAGTGGGCGTTTCCAAGGCCTCCTGTTGCTGCTCCCTGGGCAAAGCATGGGGAGTTCCCTGTGAACATTGCCCACTTGTGAACACAAGTAAGCCAGCTTTTCTCGGTTAAACACAACAATACAATGTGTTTGTTGGATATTTTCTAATTTAGCCAGGTAACTCAAATACCAGTGTAATCATTTATTGTGTACATGCAGGGGACAGGTTTCCACCGGTCTTAACCAAAAACTTTACTAGTCTTTCAAAAAGATTATTTAGTCAGAATATTATTATCACTTCTGAGCAAGTTTGCCATTACACAAAAAACATTATGAAATGGAATAGCAGTTGATGTTACAGAGTAAAACCTAATGTTTATATCTGGTTACTTTGTTACTATACATTTAAATTACCTGTAATAATCTGATTAATTTAAAAAAATAATTGTGCTGAAAATGCTTTTGCTATTTTAAGTTCATTAATCTATTTTGTTTTCAGCTGAATATAAGGTTCTTTGCCCCGGAGGGGAAGGATTCCGACCAAACCCTATTACAGTTATATTAGAGGGTAATGTTTATATTTTCCTATATTTACATGTCTAAAATTATAAAACTCTTCTGTGAGTGTTGTTTTTCATGGAAAAGCATGAATCAAATGTTTGTCATTTTGTTTGAACAGATATTGATGAATGTCAAGAACTGCCTGGACTTTGCCAAGGAGGAAAATGTATTAATACATTTGGTAGCTTCCAGTGTCAGTGTCCATCAGGGTACTATTTGAATGAAGAGACTCGAGTGTGTGATGGTACGTAGCCTTCACTCAACTAGTCTTTTGCTTTTATTCTTATAAAATGATGACAGATCAATATGCAGAAGAATTGATGTGTCCTGGAAAAGAAACATAACCAGACGAAGCAGCGTAGAGGTGGGAAAGTTGGAACAAGTTGAGTTTTGCATTGAGAGAGAGAAAATTCCTTCCTGAACATGTTGAAATATATGCAAATTTTTGTTTAAAATGATCAGATTTTGATCAAAACCAGAAAACCCAACAATTTTTCTTTAAGTAAAACATAGTTTACTAACCAGCTATAAAAAGTTGCTGTCTGGTAATGGATAATGAATAATCAGTCAGACAAAGAGCAGATTTGCCCCATGAATCTGCTGGGCTGGTTACAGTGTGTCCATGCCTTTTTTCCACTGCTTATTTTCTCCCCTGCGGATCTCAACATCCAATTGAAAATACAGGTTGTACTGCAAAACATTTTCCTTCCCCTAGCACAGTCAGTACTACGTGTTCATCACATTTCATGCGACTGTCAGGTTGTACTGGATATAAAACTTTAAGTAACACACCAAGTCCTTAAATTTCCCATTGCCCAGGCTGTCTTCAGCCTTCCAGACTGTTAATAATGTTAATATAGTGCCTATGATGTGCCAAACTGCAGAAATACGAAAGATTCAGGTCCTAAATTAAGGCTGAACCAAAGTGATTCATCCATATTGTGCTTACGTAGCTCAAGAAATGTTAAAGAGGAAACCTACCTCTATACTTTTCCTTAGTGGTGTGTCAAAGATACTTTGAAATGGTAAGGCTAGTGAAATACTTTCGAACTTTTAGGAACTGAGGTGTTTTGGGGGCGGTGTTGTGTTTGGGTTTACTTGGGGTTTTTTAAACAAAGTTTATAGTCTCTTGATGAAGTAAACATGGCATCTTGTGTTGGAAAAGTTGCTCACTTTCCCTGGTCAAACACACCTGGACCATCCAATCAGTCTGGTTTAGCATCATTACTTACTGAGATGGGCACTCCACAGGGAACAGCTTTGGTTCTTTTCCAGATCTGGGAATCCAGAATGGGTGAGATCCTCAAATATTGTTTTTGTGCAACAGCTGCAAAAACCAAATTGCTTTCTCTGAGCTGCCTAGACATATCAGAGTTCCCATCTTTGCATCACAGCCAGGCTTTCCGTGGCCAGCTGTGCCACCACTTCCTTCTCTGTGTGGGCTTCACTCCAGCATGACCTCGCACAGAGGTCCTTCAGCTCTCCTCCACTCAGGTGCTGCTGAGACGTTTTCATTCTCAGAAGCACAATGAGAAAGCTTCTGTGGCCCCTCACTGCCTTTTTCTTCTCTTCTAGATGTGAATGAGTGTGATACACCTGGCATTTGTGGACCTGGCACGTGTTACAATACTGTTGGGAACTACACCTGCATCTGTCCTCCTGATTACATGCAAGTCAATGGAGGAAACAACTGCATGGGTATGGGTTGTTTTTTTTAAAAGCTATGTCGTAGTGCTTTGGACCAGGGTTTTACCTCGCACAAATCAGAACTATTTTTCTGAATTTAGTTATACAGGAATTAACTAAATGAAAGATCTAGCTTCTTTCATTAATTGTATTAAATAAAGCAAGGCATATCACTTTTAATACAGATCTTTCAGTACCTCATCAGAATTTCTTCTTTAATTTGATATTTTCTTTGTTCATCCCTTCCAAGTTTCACTTCAGCTTTAAAAGCTTCTACATGTGAAACACTACTAAAATTACTCAGATTTCACAGAATGAAGTCACAAGCTGTGTACAGTTCTTAAGGAGAACCATAAACAAGCTCATGTTTTCCAGTGTTGGGCAAAAGGCCAATATTGAATGCTTTGATGAGTCTGATCAGTGTACAGCCGTGTTGGTTGCTCTTGAGTATTTGTATTGCAAACACTTTTTCATACTACTAGAGTAATATTCTAGGGACAAGCTGTTCTGTAATATTCTACAGTGCTGCAGTGTCTACTTGACAGGGGTCTAAAAAGTGCATATTTGAAGGGGATATCTCCTAAATCCTTCAGATAGATCATCTTCCAGAAGAGTTGCTAGTGCGTTGACCTGGGCTTTTCTTCATTTTTGACAGATATGAGAAGAAGTCTATGTTACAGAAATTACTATGCTGACAATCAAACCTGTGATGGTGAGCTACTCTTCAACATGACCAAGAAAATGTGCTGCTGTTCCTACAACATTGGACGTGCATGGAATAAGCCTTGTGAACAATGTCCTATCCCGAGCACTGGTATGTTTTTGCATTGCGAAGCTATTTGAAAGCCTTGGTAACATCGTAATTACTATTAGTGGGTGTGACATTGTTAGAGGTGTGCTAAGTCTTTGTCTGCTCTTGTGTGTCTAAAATGAAGGAATTAATTATATTTTTGGCCTGTAGGTGATCAGCCCTGCTCACAGTGAAGGCATATGCAGAGTGGTTTGTGTTCATGCTGCTGGGCCATGCCTCCTTTGTGACAGTTTCCCTGTCTGGAAGACTTCATGCTCTATATTGGTTAATCTGTCCCTTTGCAAATGCTTGTTGATCCAGTGTTGAGGCACTGACCAAGGTTTTATTGGCATTGCTCCAACAAATATGGTGTCTGCTGTGCTGTGCCTCGACTGCCAATTGTCACAAAGGGCCTTTCTGATAGCCATGGGTTTACAGAGGTACCTTGGTCTTCTGTGAGAATGATCTGTGTCAAGCAGCTAAACGTAAGATGTAGGAGTTTCTGGGTGAATTGTATGGGCATACAGGACTCCTCCACACTGGCTAAGACTCTGCAGAGTTGAGCCCAGGACATCGCACTCTGGTTCAAGGTGGTTTGCTTCAAGAGCAAACTGTCCAGACACTTATTCAAATAACTTCCAACTTACGCTTCAGGTTTTCAAAAGTCAGATCTGGACTTGTATGCAAAAACCATAATGCACAGAGATAAGCATATGCAAAGCAAAATCAGCATGTGATCCCAAGCTCTCTACATCTTTTATTTGCTTAATTTCAATGGCCTTTGAATGAGAACCCAAGTGCGTACTAAGCACATCGCATGGTGAGCCTTGTGGAAGGATCTGCATATCTCTGTGTGCCCTGCAGGTGCTGGAAGGGTAGAAGAAGAATTTTCTTGGGCAAAGGATGTAATGAATTTTTAACTGTTGATTAGTTCCAAATACTACAATCGCTGATTTGTTTTCATGTTGCAGATGAATTCTCCACACTCTGTGGAAGTCAAAGGCCTGGCTTCTTCATTGACATTTATACAGGATTACCAGTTGGTGAGTTGTAATTTCTGTTTTGAACTAAATTCCATGCTACCTCTGCGCAGGGAAAGAGTGGAGGTTTGTTTTCCCAATTATTTTTTTCATGGGAGGAATAACAACTAAGCAGTGTAATGGATTTCAACCCTCCCTTTTAGCCTGAGCCTGCAAACTTTCAGCCTGGCTCCTCCTAGCTGGCAGCAATGATAATTGCTGCATGTAATCAAGGCAACATAAAGCGCCAAAGAAACAGTAATCAGGCCTACATGAGCAGGGCACAGATACCGAGAATAAGAGGTCTGGGAGTAAGGCCAACCAGCATTTGGTCTGAGAGGAATTAGGAGTCTTTCCTCCAAACTAAAGCAGAGGTTTAAGCTGACATTTCACATCAGTCCCCCTGTGTATTGGTTTGACACAAAAATCCTTTTTTCTGCTCAGATGGATTATTTCTCACATATGTTATTGTGTGTAACGTTTGAATCGTGAGTAACAAATTGCAAAACAAAAAGAGGGAGAGAATGAGGAATTCTAAGACAAGGAGTTGAGTAAATCCCTAATGGGACTCCCTTTTGTTTTTATTCACACAAAAATGCAAATAAGAAGCAGATAATGTGCCCTGTAACAAACAGAGGCAGCATATAGACAATAATCAGATGCTTTAGCATTAAGGTGTTGCTGATGTTCAGCTGGTTAGATGGAACTATTTCTAGTAAGGTGACGAATGTAATTTTTAAAGAAGTTACAGAACTGCACAGTATTTATTATTTACAAAGTCATTTCTTAGAAGTAAAGTTCACCCTTCTAGCTATTAAGCATTAGCCCAAATTGTTGTGGAGTCTACTCGAGGTAATTGGGCCATTCATCAGCATCAGCAGGGAGACCTTGGATCATGCTAACATGCATAGGTAAGAAAGCTGCATCTGTAGAAGCTGATGTGCATGCCAGGAGTGTTGCAGCTTGCTCTGTCTGCCCTGCCACGTCACAGGGCGATGCACATTCAGAAGGCAACTGAAACAGAAGGGCTGTCCCACAAAGGCCACCAGTACATCCCAGTGCATCCAGCACTGTGGTGAAACATGCACACACAGCTTTATGCTGTGCCAATTACAGGCTCTCCCAGCTGCTTTGGGATCTTGGCAGGTCTCATTAGGATGTAGCACCCAACCTGCTGCTTTTGTGCAGGAGCTGCTCATGTCCCTTACATCAGTAGGCACAGGACATGGGAGCAAGTCAGCGCCGACTCTGCAGGGACAGTGCTCTGTGTACCCTGTAATACTTGGTTACAGTCCTTACATGACGTTACTCTTCTGTTTGGATTAAAGTTCTATATATTTACTCCAGGTGGTTGTTTCAGAGACAGAAGTAGTTCTACTTTTACTCATCCCTTATATAATCAGAGGACTCAGAATTACAGAATCTCATGTACGAAATGAAGGGTTTGATCCAGCAGCAAAATTTAAAAAAATACATTATCTGATGGAAACTCACGTTAGCTGACAGTTTCCCACCATATTCTCTGTCTTGTGTACCTCAGTGCATGTGGCAATTTTTACTAAAGGGAGAGGCTTTTGAGGAGTCTCTGAAGTCTTTCATGTTGTCAGAATATTAAAGATGTGTAACTTAAGGACCCAATAGGCAAGATGTATAATTGTAATAGCAGCTGGGGTTTTTTGCTGCCAAAATCTGTTACTTAACCCAGGTGTATGTAGAGCATTGGCAAACCCTGGTTGCCTGGCTAAATCAATCTAATTAATAGCATGGTGGCAGAACTTCAGATGTTACCTGACATTGGCGCTTTCAAACTGTTACATAAAAACATGAAAGTCTTTTCAGATTAACAAGGGTAAACCAGTGCAAAACTAGTTCTGACAAGTGTTTGCGTTCAGTCATGGTCTCCTGTATTAAACCAAAGACAGTTACATTCTCTCTGTTTGGCTCTTCCCAATAACTTCACTGTAACACTCAGGAAGATGAGGAGGTTCATCAGGGCTGTGGGTGGGCAACACGAGGAAGGACGTGTGCTACCCTCTACATTCCTGCATGGCAGGATATATCTCGGCTACAGTGAAGAGTCAGAACCTGAGGAAATAGGAAATATCTGCATTTCCATAGTTTGGAATGACTCACTGTCTGTTGCAGTTGGGAACATTCTGATGCTCACATTATACATTTAATAATTCTCTTGAGGATAAATGCATAAAGACATACTCTGTAGCAGAAGATTTCATGAAGCACTGTTTACAAGTATTTAAAAAAATTTCTTCTTGCAGATATTGACGAATGCAGGGAGATTCCTGGTGTGTGTGAAAATGGGATCTGTATAAACATGGTTGGCAGCTTCCGATGCGAGTGTCCTGTGGGTTTCTTCTACAATGACAAGCTACTGATCTGTGAAGGTAGAGTGCTGATCTCATTCAGAGAAATGGGATTTAACCAGCTGGCAATTCAGACACTGGCAAATCTGATGTACTTGCAAGTCATCCTTAATGAGGGGAAAATACTGGTATCAGTGTAGTAAGTCTATGTTAATTAAGACCTTTTGAATTCTTTTGCATAGAAAATACCAGATTTTCTATCAGACATCTAAGGCCTTGAAGAAGCATGAGTCAGCAGTCATGAGAAGAAACATTGTTTTTCACATTTGACGGTAAAGCCAAGAAAAGTAGTCTTGAGTCAGGTCATAAACACAATTTTTTTTAACTCCAAGATGTTTTTTTCTAATGGAACAAAGATTTCTGTAAATAATAAAAACACATGATAATTTTTTCAATTTAAACATTTACTAACATCGTATTAGTCAGTTTAATGGAGAAACTGAAGGCAGCAGTATGAGTTAAATAGGAATGAATTTTACAAATGGAGCATGTGAGTTTGGGATCATTTCAGGGAGATACCTAAATGTGAGCAAATACCTACTTTCATCAATATATTTATTTTTTCAGAATTAGAAAGAAATTTTATATTTTCTTAAGGTAATACTCTTCACACTAAAAGCAAAGTGGTTTTGACAGCTTTCTAGCTTACCATAACAGTCAAATTCCCTTTTTGTATTGACAGATATTGATGAATGCCAAAATGGACCAGTGTGTCAGCAAAATGCAGAATGTGTCAACACAGCTGGTAGCTACCGTTGTGACTGTAAACCTGGCTACAGGTTCACATCGACTGGCCGCTGCACTGGTGAGTACTTCTGGGTTGTTTGTGTGAGGGTCCACAAAAAGTAGTAGATTCTAAAAGGAGTCTAAAAAAACCTATCTCCTCTTCTGAAAGGTAGTATACCAGGATATAACCTGGGCTCCAAGAACCCTCCTCTTAAAGACTTTTAGGGCATCGCATAAGCATTCTGGTAATTCTCAGGCTACTGGGCTTATCCCACAGAGACATAAATGAGAGTCAGTCACCTGAGTAGGTGTTTGTCTTCCACTTTATCCCACCAACCACGAACATTTTTCTTTAGCTCCTGTTGTGTCTAGGGAGGGAAGACCAATTGATTCACTACCTTTTGATTAACTATTTTCTGACACTAAAAATTCAGTTGTATTCCTGACAGGGACCTTCTTCTGCATAAATTCTTTGATTTTCATTGTAATTTGCTAGATGTGTTTTAGCCACTTGTATTTTTACAAATAAATCACTGCTTGCTGGGGTCTCTGCTGATAAGGTGGATTTATCTGCTAGGCCATATGTAATAACTAACGTAAAAACCTTATTGTTAAACTTCCTAACTTTTCTGTAGATTTAAACAGGCCCTTGAACATTATTTTTAAATACTCACTAGTGGGACTACAGTTCTCTAATCTATTTGCTCTTTCTTCTAATATCATAGTCCAGAGAGGCATTCATGTTATCTTGATTGCTTGAAGAATTGCAGAGATTTTAAAGACTGCTGTGAGCCAAGCAGCTGTAAATATTATATACATTTCTGAATAAAATAATAATTACAAAGGAAACTGGTAAAATTTTCCTTGAGTTTTTGCTTCTGAGTACTTGAGTTTTAGGAAGTGTACTTTTCCCGGGAGTGCAGTTTTTCATTGTTTCATATGTGACCCTTGAGGGAAAAGGGTGTAGGGGCAACCAGAACACTACTATGAGAACTAAAACTTTGTTTTGTTAAGCTATGCAGTGGCACATGTAAATATTCAATATGTTCCTAATATAATTGTTGCTGTTAAGGGTTCGTTACAGCAGTACAGGAAGAGCCAGGGAAGGTTCTGATATGGGTTACAATACACAACATGAATTGGCACAAAGAGCAATACTTCCCTGTATTTTGCTCTTATTTCATATTTAGTGAAAATAAAGTTACACAATTAGAGTCAAAATAAAAGTGGTTGATAAAGTACTTGATCCAGCAAAGGAAGGAAATTCCCAACCACTCTGCTGAGAGCAAGGAGTGCTAAGGACCTTGCAGTATGGGATCAGTCATGCTACTGCATGGAAAATGATCACACCCCAATAATTTATATGCTATTGAATCAAAACTGAGGTATCACAGCCACTAGTACTATGAGCACTGCATTTATCTTACTATCAAAATAACATTCTTCTGGCGCTATCTGTTGTAGTATAATAAATAATTTTTCACATAAACTAATTTTTGGCACTTCAGACAATTCTGCCTCCCAATTTTTTAAAAAGTTACAATGTTCTCTCTCTGTTTACACCAAAAGAAGTGACTTTTTCCTGGGACTTCAATTCACTATTAATTTACCCACGGAGCACCAAAGAGAGTCATAGTTTTTCTTTCATCTCTACTCTCCTGAGCTGAGAAGATTAGGAGTTCTTAAGACAGCATGTTATCCAGCATTGGTTTCCTTTCTGCCTCCTTTAGACTCTAATTAGCAGCAGTTTCATTATTGCATTGGTCCTCAGTGAACACCCATCCAAAGTTACTAATGGCCTCAGTTGATGTACAGTAATCCTGGGGACGGGGGCTATTGGGATTGTAGAGCGTAGAGAAGAGGCAGCAGAGGGAGGAAAACAAGATTTAGTACATGAAGTTCTCTGCAATTAGTAACAATTTGACTCTTAGTTTTGCAATGAACTGGGGATGGTTTGGTAAGAAACTAAGCTTTGCTTAGATTGCATGTAAAAGAAAATTACTGAACACTAAAATCTAATCACTTCTAATAGAAGCTTATGGCAGCAACTCAGTTCTCACATTTTGGAGCTGCAGCAGACAAAACACCAGGAAGCATACTGAATCAAACCAGCTCTCGCTGGTGATGAGGTCAACAGAAAGACCTCATTTGATTCATGTTTCTGATGTGTTATGGAAAAAAACATGCTGGACAGCAAACATTTTTTTTTCTTTGACATTTTGTTTCACTCACTATTGATAAAATCCTGGATTCTGCCTGAAAGCATTCATAACAAGAGTATCAGGAGGCAGACAGCTGTTGAACTAGCATAATAGATGCCCTGCTATTGTAAGGCAGCATATCACGTGCTGGCAGAGATAACTTTCCCCATCTCTCTCTGCAGAATAATGCAGCTGAGTGTTTGTTGCTCTTGGCAAAATATTTTCTGACTATATCTGACTGATAGCAGTAACTCTTCTTGCTGTTTGAGCTTTGGCCGGTTTACAGGATCATCACATTGCGTGAGGCATGGATGCTACAACACGTGTATACATGTGCCCATTTTATCTCTGTACAATGAGTAGATAAATCTACAATGCATTTTATCTCTCTGTAAGATTAGTGAGAAAAGTGTGGGATTCATCTCCTGTTCTGTTTTGTTATGATTTCTGTGCATTAATCAAGCAATTTGTGCTATAATCAAACGTAGCTAAAAGCAAGTAGTTGCTTTCATGAGAAGGATACAAACTGTGATTTGTATGTGGCTTTCATATCTGCTGCATAGTCAATGGAGAGCACTCAGAAGTCTTTCCATACACTTTCATGTCATTAATTCTGCTTTTCAAAGCCATGGTGATATGCTTTCCCTCCAGCAAGAATTTGTGTTTGGTAAATAGAATTTTTACGCTAAATTTTTTTTCAGCCCTGCAAATGTTGGTAATTTACAAGCAAATAGCCCCTTTTCTGAGATTTACTTAGTAATGCTTTTGTCATTAGTAAATTAAAAAGTCTATTTTAAATCAAGGCCGTGCACTGGATTCTAATTGTCATGGTTGCTGCTAATGCATTTTTCCAGCCCTGTAGTTTAGAGGCCTTAACTTTCACTGTGCCTCTTTGTTTTCAGATCGGAATGAATGTCAAGAAATCCCCAATATTTGCAGCCACGGGCAGTGTATTGACACAGTTGGAAGTTTCTACTGCATTTGTCACAATGGATTCAAGACCAATGATGACAGAACAATGTGTATAGGCAAGTATATCAAATGAAGCTTTACTTAGGCTTCCATTAAGATAGTTATTAAGTCTATCCTCTCTGTCATAAGGAGTTGCATTACAAGAACTGAGATTATGAGCCATTTACCACCAGGCAAATGTGCAAAAACACCATAGCTGGCAATTAGGAAGAATGAAGAATACCTCATTACAGTAGACTGAACCTTTGAAAATACACATCCTGTCTAATGAACTGCTAATGCTTTCATTTTTCAGGAAAATGTTCCATTCTTCTTAGAATTTTCTGAAGCATTTTGTCTCATTTTTTCCTTCAGGCAAGAAATTTAATAGATGAATGTTGCAATGCAGCAATTGTATACAGTCTGCTTGTTAACAGAGTAAGTGAAGGGTAGATTTCTTGCCAGAAAAGTGCCATTTTCAGAAACAGAGTAATCTTCATAAAGAAGGAAATTCTGTATTTAACCTGTTCACATCTGTTAGTACAGTGTCTGTTGTCTGAGCAAGATGAGATTTCAGAACACTTATGATTAACGGTAGCTTAGAATTCCTTTGGGAAGGGTGAGATGGGAGCCACAGGAGGACAAATGATTGTTGGACCCCTGATTATTTTTGTAGATGATAATATCAAGTGTATAAACCCGTGTAAAGTCTTCTTTTTGGGAGATATGACAATCTTCTTGTCACTCTGTTGGCAGTGGATTATTTCTCTTGCCTATGGGATAGCTACAGGTTTTCCTTTCCCCATCAGTGATTAGAATTCTTGCTGCTTGATTTTCTCCTTTGTAGATATTAACGAGTGTGAGAGAGACGCTTGCGGCAATGGCACCTGCAGAAACACCATTGGCTCTTTCAACTGTCGCTGCAATTTGGGATTCATCCTCTCACACAACAATGACTGCATAGGTAAGGAGTGCTGAGACCAGTTACATGTTTCTAAGACTTTCTACTTCTAATGGAATTACCATTAGTACCATCTTCTCTTTTGAGTTAGGATCTCACCTTGCATGGTCTGCATGATTAAAGACAAAAGCTGATTTCTTCAGTCTGAAAAGGCCTCTTTGATTATGCACTCCCCACTTTTCTATAGCCACTTAGATGTTTGCATGTGATACATGCTATTCCTTTTTTTACTCTTGCTTTGACAATTTTACAACATAGACCAATATTGGTATTTTCCCCTCACTTGCTTTTGAAACAGGGGATTATTTATGTATTACCAGTTACTGTGCTGATACAGTGGAAACAGAAATCTCACCTACCCAATTTCACTTGTTGCAGGTGTTTATTATATATCTTTCAATGTTATTTTTTGTAGATGTGGACGAATGTGCAAGTGGAAATGGAATGCTCTGCAGGAATGGTCAGTGTGTGAACACGATCGGGTCCTTCCAGTGTCTTTGCAATGATGGCTATGAAGTGGCTCTGGATGGAAGGACTTGTGTTGGTGAGTGCTTTCTTTTAGGGTAGAAAGAAAGCGTGGCAAACCTTGAGGAGATATTCTCAGTAAAACTGTAGAACAGGTCAGAGACAACTGTCACACTATCATCATTGTACCTAGCAGAAGAAAACAATGACAAGAGGACAAAAAGAGGACTATTCTGTTCCTGGGAAGTTCCACCATCAGTTTGATAAAATCAAAATTAAAGCAGCCTCAGCCACAGATTTATTGAGATAACAGCAATTATCTCAAATAAATTGTCTCTCTTTTCTTTTAGATGTCAATGAATGTGCACTGGAGCCTGGAAAATGCTCACCAGGCACATGTCAGAACTTGGATGGGTCTTTCAGATGTATCTGTCCTCCTGGATATGTCCTGCAGAATGACAAATGTGAAGGTTTGTATAAAACAATCCTTCTTCTGTACCATTTGTAGCTCCTCACAGTTGTTACCACTCTCCTCTGCATCTAAACATGAGTAATGTTTAGTCTTTTATGGTAATTTACAGTTCTGAACTGTAGCCACTGGTAAATCAGTCACTCCTCAGAAAGTTTCACCAACTTTTTTTTGAACGAGAACTACCTGATCTGATCCCAAGAAAAATCTGATCCCAGGTTTGATGGTACTTTGCTGAGGTTTGCCAACTGCATGAGGATTTGAAAACCGACCCTAGATTTTGCACCTGGATTTCTTGTTGCTCTTTCTGTCTGTTCCTTTTTGTTTGACCTTTTTGTTTTTCAAATCTATTAGATATCAGTGATGATGTAAGGTTACATCTTATGTAGTATGGCTGCCAGTGTAGACGTTTTTATCATCCTTTAATTACTTTTCTTACAGACATTGATGAGTGTGTGGAACAGCCAGAAATTTGTGCCCTGGGCACATGCAGCAACACTCCAGGCAGTTTCAAATGTCTGTGTCCAGAAGGCTTTGTGTTGTCTTCCACAGGAAGGCGATGCCAAGGTAAGTTCATTCCTATTTTTTGGCATTTCAAAATTTGTTTGCTGCTTTATAAAAGCCTTATTAGCTGCCTGTTTCTAATATAATGAGGAAACTCTGGGCTCAAACAGTGTTTTTTCACAAGGAAAACATGATCATTCTGTAGTTGGGGCCAGGTTCTGTCTTGCCCTAACATCTGTTTGTCATTAAAGAGAACATTGCAATAAAGGGGTGAAGATAATGTTAAATGCACCAGGTTAAGTGAGGAAATTATGTTGCCCTGCAGCCCTTTCTTGCACCCCTGGAAGAAAAGTTGAGGCTACCTGGAATTAGTATAGACTGTGACATGTCTGACATGGAGATGGAGCACAAACAGAGCCAGGAGGCTACTGCAATGCACAGCTAAAGGCAGCATTTCCAGGAATAAGGCTGTTCTTTGCGCTTATCAGATTCTCCATAACACTTGTTATATGCTATTCCTGTCCACAGATGTGTGGGTGGAAAAAAGATTGAAGGAAAAAATTTGCAAACAGTGTTGTGTTTGCTTAGAAAAGTCTGAGGCATCTTTTAGCTTCTAGATTATCATTTACACTGTTCAGAGCCTAAACATGGGCTCTAAGATAGATATCAGGTGCTAATAGCTGAACATCTAGTAACAAAAAACCACAGGTTAATTTATTTTGTGCATAAAGAACAAACACAGCAGATCAGGGATTGAGTTATTCTAAAGACTTTGGAAATTATTAAATAGATAGATACATCATTAAATGTCCTATACCAGTGTGCACAGTGGGAACCACTGATGAGTAAGACCTTTATAAGGACCGCTGTAGTTATGCTTGGCACAGAACAGTGATGCTTGTTGACACCATGGTGAGTTCTTCACTTCACAGTGGGCTAAATGAAACTGTGGTTTTGGTAAAAATGAATCCAACCTGCAGTAAACGTTCATCCAAGTCTCCAAACCACCATGCAGTTTGGCACAGTTACTTTGCTCAACTCAAGAAAGCAGCATGGCTGTTTTAGCTGAGCTTTTGTAGCTTATATAAATGAGATTTCTTCAGTCTGAGGGTATTGTTCTCTTCAGGTAAGGAAAAAAAAGTCACAAAAAAACCCAAGGAACAAAATCATAAAAAAGAATGCAGCCTGATCTTCTTTAGGAAAACAGACCACTGTCTCACAGATAATGTCAGAGGAAAATGCACACTTGTGTGTATGAACTTTTAAGTGTGCTTCTCCCCATCCCCTGAAGAAAACTGTTTTGTTGTTGGTTTTTTTTCAAGTATTTCAGGCCAAGCTAAGTTTTGTTTAAAACTTCCCATTACCTAGGACTTTTGTAAAATCTGGCCATTACCCAGCATTGATGTTGCAGCCGGAAAACTAGATGAGCAGCTGCTTCCACGACTGCCCTGTTGCAGTCCCCCTGCCAATGCAGGGAGCTGCCAGCTCACTGCCTGCTGGATGCTTGTGGTCTGTGATCTCAGCTCTGCTCCAGCTTCCTGGGATTAAAACGTAGTGCCACTGGGCCAGTTTTCTTTGTTTGTGTGTACCTCAGGGAAGAATGAGGAAGGAAAGTGCTATTGAAAGTTGCCTCTCATTTTAACACTACTCGGTATTATCATTGCAAGTTGATTAAAATCTCTTGACTTGAGCGATTCTTACTAATAAGAGTGAGGAAAAGAGGGGAGTACAGCCCTTCCATCTCTGCTGGACAAAAGAGAAAAACCCTTCCTTTTCCATGACTGCAGTAGGATACACTATCCCTCTATCTAGCTTTCCGTTACTGTGGTAGAGAGCTCCCCTCCCTCTTCAGATCTTCCCCAGTCAGAGACAGTAATGGTCCTTCTTGGTAAACGCGGATGGCAGTTGGGTGTTTTGTTGGGGGGGCCTCCTGTAATTTTGCAATTAACATCTCTAAGTGAAAACTGTGCCAAAGTAACCCTAACTGTTCATAATGAGTTTTTCTCTATGCAGATCTGAGAGTAAGTTACTGCTTTACCAAATTTGAAGACGGAAAATGTTCTGTGCCGAAGTCCCGAAACCATTCCAAACAAGAGTGTTGCTGTGCCTTGAAGGGACAGGGATGGGGAGATCCCTGTGAACTCTGCCCGGAGGAAGCAGATGGTGCGTTACCTTACTGTCATGATAGCCTCTCAGAACTGAAAGAAGGTTGGGATTCTTATAAGAAGGGATTAGGAAAAATAATTTTCCAGAGGTGTTTAACCCTAATAATTGTCATTGCTCTCTGTAAAGTAGATGCCATTGCAGTCTCAAAACCATATTCCTTGTGTAGTCCAGTCTCAAGCATATTCCTTGTTTGCTTATAGGTTTGTTGTATGATTAGGTGCCGAGTATTTTGCTCTGGAGGTGTCACATACTGAAAGTGGAAAGCAGTAGGTCCTTGACAAGCTCTGAGTGGAAATACCTCCAAGACACAAATGGAATTCATCCAATTGTAAATAAGTTTAAGAAGGGGCACCGTAAACATGAAATCTAATTTTTTTAAAACAAAACAGTCCGACTAGATCCACATCTGAATTGCTTTGTTACATTTTGTGACTACATATTGTTATTAAAAAATATAAATTTGCAATCTTATCAATATGAATTAATTTCAAAAGTAGCAGGGGATGACAAAACACAGGCCTTGATGAAGGAAAGCCTCGCTGGACTGTTGCTAAAGAAACACTTTCCTTTGTTTAGTATCCTCTGTGCGACTGAGTAACTCAGCATCAAGCAAGTCAACAGGCCTTTGTACCATCACGGTGCAATTTGCTGAACAGACTTTAATCCATGCTGACAAATGTGGTTAACAGCATTACTGGTTTCAGCAATACATTAATACAGTTCATTTCTTTAATAAGTCATGTAGATGTTTTGCAGACAATCCTCACAAAAGCCAAGGGAAGAAAAGAGAATCAGATGTGCCAGTTGCAGTATTCCTCCTGGGCTTATTGCTTGTGCATGTTTCATTCGGTTGCCCCAGAGCATTTGAACCAAAGTCAGTTGGAAGAGCGTGGTATACATCGCAGCATTTCCTTGAAGTGTCAGCACATATATTTTTCACAGTCCAAACTGTTCTCAAAGGATGATATCAAGGCCATTTTTCTCATCTTTTAAAAAAGAAGTAGCTTTAAGATATCTGAGTTGGGGAGATTTATGTCTTGGCATGTCACGGACAGTGGAATTGTTTCTTTTTAAAAAAAAAAAAAAACTCGGTTGTCATCTCACGCATGTTCTCCATCATCTGTGACCTGAATGCAGGCCAGTAAGCTCAAGCTCATGTGCCACCGGAGTCTGCTTCTGAAGGCTTGAGCAACAGGCAGGCTTTGTGCTGCCCAGCTGCACAAGGCTGAGTTTCCCACTCAGAGCCTAGCAGTGTGCCGGGCACTCTGTTGCTTGCAGTGCAAGTGTGCATCTACATTTAGTTCTATTATGTTCAGTCTCAGTGAAGATCAGCTAAATGTATTTCCACTAAAGAAAGCGTAACGTTTGTCATGTCTATTATTGTATTGTACTGCTGCACTTTGCAGCCTACTGAATTTGCAAAAGAGAAAATGAAATCTTGTCAAAGGTTCTGTGATATTCTGAGCATGGTTAGTAGAGAATATGGTCAGCAGCATCTTGAGATAGTTTCAATTACAGTCCTGTGTCCATCCATCTGCTCAAAATACAGTTTAGAGGGGAGAGGTGGAAGAAGATTAGTTTAAGTTACAAGACTTGTATTTTTTTATGTGTGTGTCAGACTCAAAACTAGAGGAGTTTCCAAAGCTGAAGGAGGTTTATGATTCCATAATCCTTATTGCAGTTTTGTCCACCAGCATAGAAATTTATGATTTCTTATTTATTCTAATGCCAAGAATATACCAGGTGATTTGCACAGGTAAGGAAGTACATGCTTTCTGCAACAAAAAATAGAGAATGACTTGTTCTCAAAAGACTTGCATCACCTTTAAATCTTCAAAAACCACACAGAAGACTTTGTGAATTTGTAAACTAAGTGGTGACTTCACTCTAAGCTGAATGCAGAAATTTTACTCTCAGCCTACGTATAATACAATTATTACTTTCTCTAGAACTAGAGATTAGGATGCTTTAAGGAGCTACTAAAATGACTACAAATTGTCTGCTTCAGAAAAATGTAAGAAATCTTTCATTTACAACAGAAAAGAATGCAGTCACTAGTATTGATACTTTTAAAATGGAAGTATTGCATTAGTTTTCTCCTTAAAGGAAGTTAAATAATGCTAATTATTCACAGGATTTTACATATACAGGAGATCAGATGAAATGTAAAGCAAGGATATGGTTTTTACATGAATATAAGATTAAATTATAACTTTATACATTTACATACTACATTTCTGGATCTGAACGTGAGGAGGATGAGTTGGTGTCAGTGATTACTTGTGTAGCTCATAGGTAATGCTGATCGCCAACATAGAATTTAACGTGGTTTGATTTTTTTTTTTCTTTTTTTTCTTTTTTTTTTTTTTTAATTTTTACAGAGGCATTCAGACAGATCTGTCCGTTTGGAATTGGCATCCTTGTTGGACCTGGTGACGCCAGACTGGGTAAGTGCCTGAACTGTGTGATGCCGTTGTTGCATCAGCATGCCATTTTCTATGCATAAGCCATTCAGAATAACACCTCTGCAACTATTTCCAAAAGCCATGAATTGTGGAAACTCTGTACATTTTTTTTTCCAATTATTTATACCAATTTTAAATTCAAGCTTGAATATCTCATATATCAGAAATTAAAATTCTTTTAGGGTAGCACATTTGGCTTTTTAATTTATGCTGAACAGACTTGCTAGGAAACTTACATAGGATCTAGAGAATGGATCACATAGCATACCTCTCTTTTCTTATACAATATATGTAGCCTGTTTACAGTAAATGGTTTTAATCCTCCAGAAGTGCAAACCACAGTTTCCCAGATCCCTTCAGTACATTCTGTTCTCTCCCAAGACAAACAGCACTTCAGCCTTATTGGCAAAAGTTTTCATTTAAGGAGTGCTGGATGACTACAGCTTTTCATATCTACTCCTCTCCCTGTAGCCCCAGTTGGAGAGATTTTTTTATCCGATGTTTAGAATCAGTTTCTTTTCTGCATTCTGAAAGCTGTCCTGCAAGACAAATTCTGTGCCCTCATCCTAATACATCAAAATTCAAATATTAGTATTTTGTTGTGGTCTTGGGAATATTTCTCGCCAGAACAACACTTGTTCTTTGAGAGAAGTCTAAAAGCACGTGAAGTCAATTGCACATACTGTGTTGTTTGTATTTCTTGTTAAGATGTGGATGAGTGCCTTGATCCAGATAACTGTAAATTTGGGCAGTGTATCAACACAGATGGGTCTTTCCGCTGTGAATGTCCCTATGGTTACATCCTACAAGGAGCTCAATGTGTGGGTGAGTATAGCTGTTTCATTTTCCATTTTAAAGAATCTCCTGAATTGCTAAGTATGACATTAAGGAGTATTGGGGTTATATTATTCTAAATGTTGTGGAGTCTCCATCCCCGCTGCTGCTTAAAACCTGCCAGGGCAGGGCCCGAGCAATCTGCTCCAACATGGTCCTGCTCTGACTGAGCGTTTGGCCCAGATGACCTCTAGCGATCCCAAATTATGCTAGGATTCTGTGACTAATTCAATAACTTAATTTCTTGAGTTCTTGGATTTTGTATTTTTGTTATGTTTTTGGTTGTATATCAACAACAGACTTTAAAGCTTTTTGGTTGAGTGTAACCATGTATTCTTGCCTTGATTTAACTGCGTGCAGATACTGATGAATGTGCTGTTGGAAACCCGTGTGGAAACGGAACTTGCAGGAATGTGGTGGGAGGTTTTGAATGCACCTGCGTTGAGGGATTTGAGCCTGGACCGATGATGACCTGTGAAGGTGAGACTCCTGTGTGTTAAGGACTGTCATTGTAGTCGTGTGCTGAAACAGTTTCCTGATTTTGGAAACAATTGAGGAGAGTAAAGCAGCTTAAAAAGAAAAATATGGACATTTGAAACAATGTGTCTTTACCTGAAACGGAAAATTAAGTTCCTCCTTCCTGTATCCACCTTGAACTGTGGTACCTTTTTCTAACAGGAGGTTGGGTGAACAGGCTTTCAGGTGGTATCTGCTAAGGGACTGCCCAGACAGGAGCACGTTGGGGTACAGTCTTTCCAGAACAGTCCCTGGAAATGCTGCTTATTGTGTGTATGGTTTTTGCTTACCTCCCAGATGACCGTTGAGGGAAGAGAGTCACTGTGGATGATGAAAATAGGAAATGGGCTGCTTAGGTATACTAGGGAAAAAACAGGGAGCAAACCAGAAAATATAAATACAGTACTAGACAGTTACCATGCTGCCCCTATGTTGAATATTTTTCATGCTTTTGTCTCTCGTTTCAAAAATAAAAATTTGAAAATGCACAAAGAAGAGAGGAGTAAGGAAGATCAGAGTTCTAGAAGGCACACGCAGAAAATCAATTAAACTGGAATTTTTCAGTGTGAAAAATACATTTGAAGAGATACGTGATTTAAATTTATAAAGCCACAAGTGGTAAAGGTACCAAAAATAGAGGGAACGTGTTAGACAAACTAAAGCAAACATTTTTGTATGCATAGTACTGAAGTTGTGGAACTCTGCTGCAGAATATTAGTGAGGCCACAAGTATAAATCGACCTAGAAAGAGATTGTACAGATTTGTGTGGGAATCCATCAGTGGAAATTAAGCTTGATAGTTTGGTTGTGGCTTTTGGCTGTGGAAGTCCTTAAAATGAGAGGCTGTATCAGGGGAAAGATCTCCGCATACATGGTATTTTATTTTTTTTTCTAATACTCTTCTCCTGTTACAACCAGAGAGAGGAGAATGTCCTCGGACATTCTGACACTCTCTTCTGACCTAACACAGCTGTTCTTAAATTATCTGCCACAATCTATTTGTTTGCAAGTCCATACAAAAGAATGCTTCTATTTTTGCATCAGCTTGCATCAGTTTTATATACAATTAGAGCTTCATTCACTTCCCTGTGGAATTTGGGTGAAAGCTCAAATTGCAGAGGAGGAGTTAGCAGAGTGCATAAACATCATTATATAGCAGTAATTATTCAAGTAGCCCAGGGCGTATGTAAATGTTTCTAATAACATTATTGTTTTCTGGAATTCAGTGTACAAAGGTGCTAAATTAGTGCATCTAGAATTTAAAAATAACCAGTCATAAAAACTGAGCCTAGATGTGGAAAAGATACAGTTTTAACTCAGACAGTATTTTGGCAGCATGGATCTGAAACTTACTCCCATTGGCTGCTTGCCATTGCAGATATTGAACCTTCAGGTAGCTGTGCAAACATCCTGCATGTCTGGTGCCTGCTCCTTTACAGAACTCCATAATGAGTAGAACTATTGGTCCCCAACTCTTAAAATGTAGCCCTCAGTAAACTGGGATCTGTGGTATTGCCCATACCTAAAACCTGTGCACTCAAGTCTGCTGAGTTTTACAAAAGGATGTTTCATTTCCCGGATGATCTTTGTTGCTCCAAATCCAGATGTCAACGAGTGCATTCAGAACCCTCTGCTCTGTGCTTTCCGCTGCGTGAACACTTTTGGATCCTATGAATGCAAGTGCCCCACGGGGTATGTTCTGCGAGAGGACCGAAGAATGTGCAGAGGTAAAGCTCCTACCAGACTCTCACAGTTATGAGATAATGATTTCAAGTTCCTGCAGGGGCAGGACTCTGACTCACTGCACTATTGGGCCAGAGTTTTAATCCCAGGAAGTAACTGAGTCACAAAGAATTTGGGATGAAGTTCTATGGTTTGCATTATGCAGTTGATTGTATATAGCCCTGTCCTGCCCATAAACTTATACATCTGCATAAATGAGGTCATATCAGATGATATGGTTTTGTCTTGCCCTGAAAATGGGCATTTGGGAGAAATCAATTTGCTCTAGGTTAGTATATCTTATGGTTCATTTAGCACAATAAAAGTTTGTGTAGAGTTTGATTATGATTGAAATTTACTATTGTGCATTTTCAGGATTGTCTCTCTATATAATGAAGTCTAAACCTTGTGTTTTAGATCAGAATGAGTGTGAAGAAGGAATTCATGACTGTGACTCAAAACAGATGGAGTGCAAAAACCTAATTGGCACCTATATGTGTATCTGTGGACCAGGTTATCAGCGCAGACCAGATGGGGAAGGCTGTATAGGTAAGTGACACTGAAGTGTTGAAGCTCTTGAAACATACAGTTCCTCAAGAGAGCTGAAAATTTTGGATCTAACAGTATTAAGGAACTCAGAGGAAGAATTACACAACTACCTGTGTAATGGATCTATTGGTGCTATACACGCTTTGCTTCACTGTTCAGGTGTGCACACATGGGCAACAAGTAGAAAATCTGGATGTGTCTGTCTTTACAGTCAGTTTGTACTGCTGCTGTTGAATTGCTGTGATTGAAGAAAGCAGAGAATTGGGCCCGTTGCTGTAGCTTGATTGTTATCATGAATGAGAGTAAATCTGAATTGTTTTAAAACTTTGGATGGCATTCAGAAGTGCACCTATAACTATGAAAACTTTTGAAAACCAGCTAGAAATATATTGCAGAGAAAACATAGTAACAAAATATATAATGTTGTGAGCTAGATGGTCAGCTTTCCTCTGAAAATTGAATAAAAGACTTTTTATTTAAAAAAAAATATTATGCAAGTTTAACCAGGCAGAATGCACGGCTTAAGAACTCCATACAAACTTCTCTAACCTGCATTAATCCACTTAATGGACTTGATTTTTGTCATATCATTTCAAAAACGCAGATGAGAATGAATGTCAGACCAAACCTGGGATATGTGAGAATGGCCGTTGTGTAAACACAGTGGGAAGTTACAGATGTGAATGCAACGAGGGATTCACTGTCAGCGATGCCCAGAACGAATGCCTTGGTAAGCTGCACATTAACACCCTAATAAGCTATCACTTTGATAGCAGAAACTGTGGTTGAACTTAAACTTAGAAATGTATAGTGAGTAAGCATGCTCTTGAATTTACATGCCTTCTGGGCTTTGTAAGTAGGTGCCCTCCTGCAAGTTCGCTCTTCTCATGCTAACAGTGTGCCTGCTTCAGTCAGTCCGGTTGGGTTGACTTGCTATGAAAGCTGACTGTTCAGTGGTTTCAGTCAGCTGGGAGTTACTCTGCCTTTTCTTTGGTCCTGATTTTCAGCCAGTCCTTTTTCTCTCAGTTCAAATAGAAACATATATTCTTATAAGCATAATGTAACTTGTCTTCCACCGTTTGCTAAATTTCCTGTCGTCTTTGTTTCCCTTAGATGTCGTGCTCTCTTTTTTACTGCTGGTAGTCTTTCACTCTCAGTTCCACAGTCCCAGGGTGAAGTATGCCCTTTCTTTTATATTTCTGTCTAAATTCCTAATATCTCATGACCCTCTGGAGGTCGTCACCATTAGGATTCTCTGTGATGCATAATTTGTCTTCCAGACAACAGGGAGGGCTACTGCTTCACTGAAGTCTTACAAAGTATGTGTCAAATTGGATCAAGCAACAGGAATTCAGTCACCAAGTCTGAATGCTGCTGTGATGGTGGCCGAGGCTGGGGACAAAACTGCGAGGTCTGCCCCTTCCCAGGCACTGTGGCCTTCAAGAAGCTTTGCCCTCATGGTCGAGGATACATGTCTAATGGAGCAGGTACTGACTTTTCTATTAAAGGCCCTCTTACATGATGTAAAATTCAGTGATAAATTATAAACTCTTTCTTTTTGCATATTTGAACACTGTGAGGTCCTAAGTATTTTGGGTATCAGTCAAAATTTTTTGAGTTTTGATGTTGAGAGAGTACAGTCTTTTGGAAGGAGGGTGCGTAGCCAAAGACATCCATCCCAACTTGGCAGATACTCATTTTGCATGCTGGTTGACTGACATGCACTAGAATGGGAATTTGCACTCTCACATTTGAGTGTGTTGTAGTGACAGATTAAGAGCTATTTGTGTACATGAAAGCAAACTGATGTTTGATTTATGGAGGCTAATATATGATTAACTCCTGTTGTTCGCTTCCACTTAGGGCTTGTTCGTTGCATTCGAAAGTTAAGATTGATTCTCCATACCATATTTTTCCTCTTAATATTTCTGCTTAATCTGTGCAATATTTCATTATTCATTGTAATTATATTTTTTTTTATTTTATGTAGGATGTGGGTTTTTTTTCACGTCAGGTCACAGGAGTCTATTGAAGCTGTATAAAATCCGTTCTTCTTCTGTTGCGAACTAACCCTCAATTTAATTGCAGATATTGATGAGTGCAAGGTTATTCATGATGTGTGCCGTAATGGGGAATGCATCAATGAGAGGGGATCTTATCGTTGTCATTGCAACCTTGGCTATACTACAGATATAACTGGCACTCTTTGCATAGGTAGGTTTTCCATTATGGTGTAAATTTATAAAGTTTGTTACTAAGATATGACGTGAAGAAGGAAAAGCAAAGCTTTTGAAAAATGAGAAGAGAAAATGACATTTATTAGAATGCTTTGGGGATTTTGATTTCCTTCTGATACCTCCTGGGCATTTTGGAAAAACATTATCACAAATCTTGGTTATCAGCACTGAGGTATCTGGTTTTGCTTCTTCTAGATCTGAATGAATGTAATGAGTCCCCAAAACCTTGCAATTTCATCTGCAAAAACACAGAGGGGAGCTTCCAGTGTTCATGTCCGAAAGGGTACATCCTGCAAGAAGATGGGAGAAGCTGCAAAGGTAAAGATCAAGAAAAGCATTTACTGCAGAAACTATGAGTTTCACAGGCAAATACCAATCCAAGGACATTTAAATGATGTAACTCTGTCTCCTTGATTCATGGGAGTATTTCCACTAAGGACAGTGGAAGTGGCCTGCACAGGATGGAGCTGGTGTTTCAGTCAGTTCTTTGATAATCTGGATGAACAGCAGGTCCACAGGAATTTTTGCAGGCTAATGGCAGCTGATCTTAAAAGACTTGGTAACCGATAGTATGTATGATTGGTCTTGTTTTGGTAAACATGTTGGTTTAAGCTGTATTTTTCAGTGATAAATGTATCTTAATGGATGCAAAGATGAGCATGGTTTGCAGTGTGTTGTCCAGCATCAACAGAGTTTTAACCTACCACCTCTGTAGCGTGCTGAATAAGGAACAGCAGTGCAGGAGAGATTTTGAAATGTTCATTATAATTTCATTTATTTATGTATCTTGGTAGCAAAGATCTGACTGAAACCACACACGTTAGAGCAGCAATTCTAAACTTGGCGTGGGAAATGACGGTGTACTTTGTCATTAGCATTTAAATTTTCTTTTGGAGTAATAGCATGCCTCAGTGCAATACTGTTTTGCAATCTGCTACTGCTTCTCATGAAGATGGTGACTTCCCATTTATTGACTGCAGTGAGAGCAGACGTTTATTATTTAGCAGCATCTTTCCAACAGATGAGTGTGGTGTCTGTAATCCAGCGTTAGCCCCATTCGTTACATGTGGGGCTTCATGTGAGAGGAACTGGAAGCCAGCGTGAAAAGCAAGATGTAGATTCAAAAGGCTTTATTTGATACGTTATTTATTTACAATAACTTCTCTTTAAGTCCAGCTGAACTGTCAGATCCTCCACAGGGAACATAAGTGAAAGATGTTTTCTTGGGTTTTTTAGATCTTGATGAATGTGCAACAAAGCAGCACAACTGCCAGTTCCTTTGTGTCAACACTATCGGGGGTTTCACTTGTAAATGTCCTCCTGGATTCACTCAGCACCATACAGCCTGCATTGGTGAGTGACATGAGAATGTAGATACAGATTTGGGATTTATTACTGACTCTTATTCCAGAAGCAAAGAAGCAAGGAGGTGAAATCTGCTTCCTGAGAAACCAAATGGAAACATAGGCCAGGTTCTGACCCCAGTCCCACCACAGCAGAAGGTGCAAAGAGGCCCTCCTTCCTACGTTCCCTTGTTTTGATAATCTATGTCTTTGAATTTTGCACTTGCAAGAATCAGACAGTAAAACCACCCATTGAGCAAAAAAAATAGTTATAGTTCTGTTCCTGTAGTTGCCAGAGTCACATTAGAGATCATGTCAAGGCTTCTTGAAACAGTAAGCGTGAAACACACATTTCTGCAGTTGTCCTTTAAACACATACCCATTATGTCTGTGGAAATGTTAAACAAAACTACTTCCTGCGAAACACAATTTCTGCTCTGCAAGTTGGATCCTACTTGTGGCAGTCTGATGATCCTGTGGTATTGGAGTGAATTTGGGGGTGTTTGAAGACTAGAACATCAAACTCTGTATTCTTGGTGAAGAAAAGGAGTGTTTCCCTTCTCATAGCTGTTGTTAGGGTTTTCAGATGAAAAAGAAGATAATGTAAGCTCTCCTTCTGTAGTGCAGTGTAAAAAATGGAGAGGGCAGTAAGACAGCTAGGTTACTGATGTTTCTTCACCTGTTGTCACAAACTGTTCATTGTTAGCATTGCTAAATGATCATCTTCACAACAAGGAATAAAAAGTAACCCTCAGGCTTTGGTTTCCTTCAGATAATAATGAATGTGCTACTGAAATCAACTTATGTGGGGCGAAGGGCATTTGCCAGAATACACCAGGAAGTTTTGTTTGTGAGTGTCAACGTGGCTTCTCACTCGATCAAACTGGACTAAGCTGTGAAGGTAAGTACAACACACAGTGCATTTAACTTGGCCTTCTCTTGCTTTCCTTCATCTTCTCTCAGTCATACTGTCAGCCAAGGAGATACCTATGGAGTAAGCACCAAAACCTGTAGAGTAAGTGTGTGAAGGTTGAAGGGGAATGGGGGGTGGAAATTTAGCAGCAAGGACAGATATTTTCTGAGGAGACTTCAATTTAGCCTGCAATGTTTTAGTTTAAGCATCATAAGTTCGGGGAACTTCTGTTGAATCCTGCATGGATTTCTGAGGGACTCGCCAAAGACAGGAAGTCTTGCATCTCCAAAGCAACTTGCTAAAGAGAGAGTTCACGGGCTGCAGACTTTATTCCTCTGGGTTGCTAGAGCCTCTAGAGCCTTCTCCTGGGATAGAGTTTAGTTTGTTTTGAAAAGAGATATCCTGGGATTCCTGCATTGGATGCGTGGGTAAAAGCAAGGGACTGTCTGCTGTGGAGCTGGGAGCCTTAGGAAAGCCTTGGGGGTCCCATATACAAATGGCTTTCTGCTGTCTGTTCCATACCAGAATGCAAAAACTCTGAAAATTGTGGCTGAATTTGAGCTTTCAGTGGTTTTCAGCCCTAAGTTACTTGCTGTGGAGCCAGAAATCCAAACCTGAAAGGCCTGAAGTGGTCTCCCAGCACTGGTCAGATTTTTGGAAGATCCTGAAATATATCTCTATATATATGATATATGAATATATATGATTATTTGTAACATACTTTTCAAATATAGCATAATTTGAGATTCTCTCCCAAAACTTAGAGTGTATCTCGCCTTTTCAGATGTTGATGAATGTGATGGAAACCACCGGTGTCAGCATGGCTGCCAAAATATAATTGGAGGATACAGGTGTAGCTGCCCACAAGGATATCTCCAGCATTACCAATGGAACCAATGTGTTGGCAAGTCACTTTTTAAAATTCATACATTAAAAATGCATGTTACCTTTGTTAGCAGCAAGAAGTGAAGGGCAATGGTGCAGTTTGCCATATTTTCTTTTTCTGATTATAATTTACTAAGTTTGGCAGAGTTGCATCACAAATGTGTGCTCCTGGGAAAGGCAAAGTGGATGCAAAGCACCCAGTAGCCAATGTCCTGGTTCAACAAGTGTTTAAGCACAAAATTATCCTTCAGGGTATTAGAAGTTGTATTGACTTCGAGAGAATGTGTGTTACTTGTGTATTTTGTGGTCTGAACAAAAGAAGTCATACTCAGCCGTTCAACAGTCTGCTCGGACACAGGTCCTGTCTGAGAGCTGATGGGGGGTTGAACCTGGCAGACTCAGAACCACAAGTTTGGACTGTTGAATTATAAAATTAAACTTCTGGGCCAAAGCATCTAAAATTCTATTTAAATCCTACTTGATCTGTGCTTTTATCATTCTTACAACACCTACAGGAAGGCTGCTGTGCTTAAGCCTCTTCTCTGTGCAGACTTTGAAGATGCTTCCTTGCAGCTTTGGGATACAGTTTATACTAAGTGCTCACAGGACAATTCTGGTTCTAAATAACAAATGCTAGTGCTCTTTGTTTGTGTTAAGAAGTAAATACACTGGTGAATTAAAATGCGTATTTCTTCCCTGTCTAAACCTTGGTTCTGTCCCAAGTCTCTGAGCCCTTGTAGATGGGGCTGCCTGTGCAGAGCATTGATGCTGGATATGACTTGAGCAGACAGAACTGGGTTATCTGCAGAAGTCGTGGGAAAAGTCTCCGTACGTTTCAGCAGTGTAGCATGTAACATACTCAAACAAGAGAAACACGAATCATTTTTCCTCTAGTGACAGTTATGTGTGGTTTTAGTCACGTTTAATGGGCTTCATACAAGCTAGTCTTGTGTGGATACCCGGAGATGTGTTTGATGACCTCTTTGAGAACAAAGGACTTCATAACTCTTTGTTTGGCTTTCTTTGCTTTCAGAAACATAAAAATGCCTTTGCTTGTTATCACTGTGGTGCTCTAGGGAGGTCTGCTTTTAATTATGCTTACCAAGGCTCCTGACATTTTACGCAGTGCTTGCTGTGACGTCTGCTTGCTTGTGCTCCCGTCCTCTATGCCTGTAACATACAAGCAAACAAGGAGGGAGCACAAACATATAGTGGTTTTGAATATTAATTAAACTAGCAGAGCTTAGGGTTAAATTAGAATTTAATCTGCAGGAGAGTGGGGAAAAAAATCCAGCACTGCCAGGTCTGGCTGCTGGAGGAGTTTATGGAATCTGAAAAAGTGCAGCTCTCAGTTTTGCGAAACACCTTGGCTGTTTCCAAGTCTTCCTGGGTGGTAGCATTTAACTAAGTGTATTTCCAAACCAGGTGTACGCTGTTATTCCATCTTTTGAACCCATTGACTACTGTTTAAATTTTATACAGGGAATATCAGTTTCAAAATGCAGAAGCACTAGCATTTCCCCCACTGAAAGAAAGGCTTCAACTTTCACACCACAAATACTGGTCACCAGAAACTTCACCAGGGAAAATGATACTGAGAGCCACAACTGGGGAAAGACTCAGCTGGCATTTCCACCTTCCTGGACGTGGGGCAGTCCAGGCAGAAACCCAAAACTGCAGGGAAGGAAGCTTGGTTTCCTCCATCCTCATGGCATCTCTCCTTCCTGCTGAAGCTGAGCACGACAGAGCTGTGTGTTGCAGAGCACAGAGCATAGGAGAGAAAGGCTGGTGCCTGACAGCACAGCTCGTGCAGAGTCTGAGGGTCCCATAACTGTTTTTTTCACTTTTCTTCATATTTTTTCTTCCAACAATCACCCAAAATATTTCAACTAACCTCACTAGTGTCCACAGTCTTGCTGCTGTGGTATCTCCTCTTGGTGCAGTAACTTTCTGTGGCCCAACTGTGTATTTATGATGTTGACATAATTGCTGCGTTAGGAATGACAAATATTGAAATGTTGCTCTAAGTTAATGGCAAAACTCCTACAGGCTTTGGTGACACAGAATTCAGCCCCAGGTTTTAATACCTTGTGGTCTCCACATGTTCACATTGTAATGTCTGTAACTGTATATGCTTAAGATACTTATCTTGATCTCCTGGGTGTACCACAGGGGAAGAATCCACGTAATAGGTTTTTCCGTGACAATTCCTTCATATTCCTTGGCAATCACAACTCTGCAAGCAGTTTGTGTCTTTTTTAGCTTATTTAATGAAGTGTTCAGGGACTTTTGATGTTGCTGCAACACATATTTAGATAATCACTGAAGAATGCTTTGGTTCCTCCCATCTCTTGTGCTGTGTGTGACTCCATTTCCTGCCCAGGCAATTCTGTAGCGCACCATGCCGTAAATCAGGCTGCAAGAAGCAAAGGCATTGCTTTTAAACAAAGAAACAACAGCCACATTGTTTGGAAGAAGGCAATAATGCTCTGAATTAGTACTTATTGTCCTGTAACCTGGATGCTTAGGTCAGAGATGCTGCTCTGTGCTTCACGTTTTATCCATACAGTGTTCAGATGGCATTTCTTACACATGTGTAGACACACGTAATGCACGTATGCAGTTGCTTTATCACAGAAAAAGGGGAACAACAGCATTCTGCATGTTTCAAAGCAATTTGCCACATCAGACAAAAAAAAAATCAGACCAGCTACATTAATAAAACTGGCCATTTACAGTAAATAAGCCTGAACTGACCTCGAACTCCTACAGTGCCACACTTGGGAAGTTTGGAAGAGGGCTGGCTCAGAATGTGGCAGTCTTTTGTATCTACAGCTGCTTTTATTTTTACTTTATTACTTGTTCCTGTACTTTACCTGTACCTCACATTTAAATGTGAGTGTGTAGGGAGGGATTTTCAGTGCCTGGAAAAGGTGTCAGAGCTTGATTCCTTACTCTTTTTCCTTTAATGTTGAATAGCATTATGAACGTGGCATTACTGGACCAGATTGTTGGCTGTACAAAGTTTTATTCTTCTCAGATGTTTCTGGAACAAAAAAAAAGTTGCCTCCTCTGCTTCTCTGCTCTCCAGAGCATGAGCTGACGTGGCATGAAACATCTTCTGTACAGTAGCCCAAATGTTGCTCTGTTGTATGGTTGCAGTCATCTCCTAGCAACTGCTGCCCTAGCCAAGGGTGAGGCCAAGCCCTGTTCTCCATTTCTGTCCATCTGATATGGCAGCATGTCTAGCAACAGTCATGCAGGACCTTTCTGAAGGGGTAGGTTGGACTACACCTGAGAGTAAAAGTTAATGTGGTATGTTCTGCTTTTTTTCCAGATGAGAATGAATGTCTCAGTGCACACATTTGTGGAGGAGCATCTTGCCACAATACTTTGGGAAGCTATAAATGTATGTGCCCTACCGGATTTCAGTATGAACAGTTTAGTGGAGGTTGCCAAGATATCAATGAATGCGGTTCTGCACAAGCCCCATGCAGTTATGGTTGTTCAAATACTGAAGGTGGCTATGTCTGTGGATGTCCACCTGGTTACTTCAGAATAGGACAAGGGTAAGGGATTCTTATTTTAAACTAACAGACATAAAGGGGACACAATCCGCTCCTTTTTCTGTAGTGTGGAGCAGCAGAACCGGGGGGATTGTCACCAATGAAAGAGGGATAGGATTGTGGAATCACTCAGGAGTTGGATGCACCTGCTGATTTTGGAGATGAGGGAGGGGAAAGGTAACCAAGGGAAGGGAACAACGTGGTGTTAATACTTAATGAAATTTGGTCAGGGCTACTAGGTTCGATCATCTCTTCACCTCTGTCTGCACACCCCAGCAGCTAGCCAAGTTCATTGAGTTTGCCACTTGGGAGCTCATGCCTCTCAATGTGATTTGTGGTGTATCACTTGTCTTCTTTAAAAAAAAAAAAAAAAAAAGAAAAGTAATAACAATAACACCACCTGCCAGCTCCAAAACCTAATTATATTATACAAGTGGCTTCACCTACTGGTTGGAAAAACAATTCTGTATGCTCTTATGTTCTTGTATGTTCCATATTCTTCTGTGCTCCAAATGAATCATTTTTTTGAGTAACTGTCTGCTTTATCAAGAAAACCAGTTTTCACTTTCCCCAGTGGGAGCGTTAGGGCTGTGCAACGTGTAGGACCAGGTAACTCAAATGGAAAGCAGAAAGATTGTGGCTTAAATTTTAGAAGTGACTAAAAGCTTTGGGATACATTATGAAAGACCTCACTTTTCAGATTTTTCAGCAGTTTCTGAAAATTGGCCCCTTTTAGTGTGTTCCAGATTGGATAACAGAAATTACTAACAACTTCTCAGAGCTTAAGCCTGTGTTTTTAAAACTATTAAATATTGGCAGGTCTCTCTTAGGCAAAGCCTCATGAAGCCAGGTTCTTGAAATCAGAGGTAGCTGCATTGTGATTCAGTGAGAATTTTGCCTGTTGACTTCAGCAGAAATTTTTCCTAGGAAATGAGTGCAACATAATGGCTTTATTATTTGTATTCACAGTCCCCCAAATTCAGCTTTTGATAAGATCTATGTCTCACTGGAATTAATTTTGAATTTCTTCCTTCCTCAGACACTGTGTTTCTGGAGTGGGGCTAGGCAAAGGTCAAGGACAAGAGCTTTCACTCAGTGGAGAAGTAGATGACAACTCCCTCTCTCCAGAAGCTTGTTACGAATGTAAAATCAATGGCTACCCCAAGAGAGGAAGGAAGCGCAGAAGCACTAATGAAACTGCAAATGAAGCAGAGGTAATTGACCCTTTTGCGGGGAAAGGGTTTGCGGTTGTCTTGTGAAAGCCAGTCTCAGAAAGAGGTGTGCCAAGAGACAATCCCACAGGAGGAATGTACACCCCAAAGAAAGTAGACCAAAGAGCTCGTTTGGGATGTCAGGTAGTCTGTGTGGGGGCTTTCTGAAGTTGTTCACTGTCATTAGGCAAAGATCATCCTCCGAAGCCCCTGCATACCTAATACCTCTATCGCATAAAACACTAAAATAAATGTCCATCCAGCTGTCTAGAGAGCAATCCTCTCACCAGCAAAGCAGGCTCTTGGTGTCAGAGGATGGCAGGTACGTGAAATGTTTGTGTGGCCTTGTGGCCAGAAAGGCAGGACATGTTGGTCAGGGTGGATGTGCACCCTGCCAAGCCGCACTGTGTTGTGTGTCTGGGGCTGGAGCCCTCTCCAAAGCAAACACAGAGCTCTGGACACAAACACCTCACCTGGAGGGAGTCCAGGGCTGCAGTCCTTCCTGGGGCTTGTCCAGACCCTTGCAGTCAGTCACCCAGGTTGCCATCCTGGGGCCGAGGCACCCAGTGAGGCCACGCACAGCGCTTGCCACTGGCCCAGGCAGCAGAACAGGAGGCAGAGCTTCATTTGTCATTGCTAGGATGTCACTGAGGACAGAGGCAGGTTTCCATTTGCCTCTGAGGGGGGTAGTTGTGTGAGTGGAATGCTTATTATCTATTGTGATGCTCACACAACCCCACTTCATCCTAGCTGTTGTCATTGGCTTATTTTTATTAACCGAATATTAATAAGTGGTTTCAGCACTTACATTTACCTGAAAACTAGTCTGCTGTATGACGTCTTGTGTTTACGCAAAGGATAAGCATCCTTTTTCACTTATCCTTGGGGGATGTATTTTCCTGTAGTTCTTAGCAAACATTTCTCAAAAAAGCAATAAAGGAAATCCTTCACCACACTCCCCCTGCTGGGGTTTCTTCTGAATTGATCACAACAGTGAGACATGATGGGATGGAGGTGGTTGTAGCTCTGTTTGTTCTTCAGCTGGGCTTCCAGCACCGCACCTCCCAGTATGATTGCAGAAGTTGTGGTAGAAGCATGATCTTGTAATGTGGAATGTTACTGTAGTCCCTCTTGCGCAAAAGTCAAACTCCTTCCATTACCTGGGCAGTCCCACTTTGGCTTATTTCAACCTCTTGTCATGTAAAGTCAGAATTGCCCAGTCTGGCCATCCAAACCGATGTCCAGCACAAGTCACTGGATTTAAAACTTATTGTTCACATTAATTATATACAGACTTCAGCAAACTGTAAACAGCTTGTAGAAATGTCACCAAGTCCACAGTCATTTGACTTCTCACTTCCTCATCCAGTCTAAGATGACAGTGATGTTACAGGTGAAGGGATCTGCCCTGATCTGGCCAGACACGCAGCAGGTCACGGCAAGTCTCTAGACCATGCAGGTATTTGTCATTCAGCTGAAAGTACGTGTCTGGGTTTGCAAATGCGTGTATTGCATTCTAAATATGACCAAGAGACACTGAACACTCTTGTAAAATGTTGCCACTCCCATCACTATCCTGAGCTAAATGTCACCTGTACTCTCTGCTGACACGTATGTGCCAAAGAGCTTGCTTTTCCATGCACTGCAGGGGATTCAGGAGCCTGTTAGCTGTTTCCGTTAGGTGCTCAGTGCATGGTGCTCTGCTAATACGGGAAGACAGGAGAGTGCTTTTGCCCAGAAGAGTGTGGACACTTGATTTTGGGCAGAGTGGGTTCATAAACTGTGTTTCTTCAGTATGTTTCAGTACTGTCTGTGATTAGTGCTGGATTTGTCTCAGAGGTGACAGAGCTTCCCTTGCTTTCCAAATGAAAATGTTACAGCTGATGTGCTGTCTGAAACGTTATCGTTGTGCTGCTGCAGCATGACTCATGCACAGGGGACTCGGGGAGCCCAGTTACCATCACTCAGACGTGAGGGGCGATGCTGCACCAGTGGGCTGCCCCAGCTCCACACCTAAACAAAGCAAACCTTGCAAAGCAGAAGACTCCTACCTAAATGATCTGCCTCCCCCGCAGACCCTGCTCTCTTCTGCTCATCGTTGTTCATGTTAGCTTGTGGTTCCCCTGACAGAGAGGAGAGTATGCCTTTGCTGCTCTCTTTATAGGAGACCTGTCGCGGACTCCACGCATGGAGAGGCTTTGTTTGTCAGGCAGTGGGACCCACACGCAGAAACTTTCAGTGTGTGTCTCAGGCTCCCGTTACCCACGCAGGGACAATGACAAAGACCATACTTCATCCTGACGAGTCCTAGGCCCATAGTAGTGGATTTGATGGATGATATTACAGAACGTCCTTTTAAAAATTATTTAATTAATAATGAATGAACTGTGTTAGAAATACATACACATAGGCACACGTGAAATGCTCTCTGACAAAGCCAACTAACATCGTTTGTCCTTGTGCAGGATCAGCAAGAGCTGGAGCCGCCAATCAGTCTCGCCAGCTGGGATATTGAGAAAGCAGCAGTCTTCTCCATCAACATCTCGGATCTCAGTAACAAAGATCGCATCCTGGAACTGCTTCCTGCCCTCACAACACTGACAAACCATAACCGATATTTAATTGACTCCGGAAATGAAGACGGTTTCTTTAGAATCAATAAGAAGGACGGGATAAGTTACCTTCATTTCACAAAGAAGAAGCCAGTGCCTGGAAACTATTCATTACAAATCAGTAGTATTCCACTCTATAAAAAGAAGGAACTTAACCAGCTTGAAGAGAAACATGACAAAGACTACCTCAGTGGTGAGCTGGGAGATAACCTGAAAATGAAAATTCAGATATTGCTTCATTAATTCATCAACCAAAGACCAAATAATTAAACCAAAGATAGATAGGTAGGACTGAATATTCCTCCCAATCAGATTCTCCATATCATAGGTACAATCTTACATGAGTACATTTGTATGAACGAGCACTATTATATTATTACATAAACAAGGTACAGGATGAATACTTTAGCTCAAAACAACCACTTTCTCAGGCTTTTAAGAGTAGCTGAGCTACCTTGATATGTTGAATCTTGAAAACTGGGACTTTTATCATTGGAAGTTGGCCACTGATGCTGAGACACATCATCATTTCAGCAGAGGTACAAGAATGTGCTTTCAACTGATGGACAGCTCTATTTTTGTAATTCTTAAACTTCGCTTCTCCAACTACAACTTACTAGGTCAGCCATTTATGATATCCATTTGGTGCTAGTAAATTTTCAACCTAGATTTATAAATGCACTGTAATATTTACACAACTTAGAAGCCAAAATTGCCATTATTCAGTCTAAATACTTCAATCAACCAAAGTTAGCTCAGTAGTTTATCTCAGTTATGCCTATAATACATTACATGTAAATTAAGTGTGTGTATACTGTAATCATGCTATTTTTATCAATGAAGCATTTGTAAACTAGATTAATAATACCCTTAATGTGAGGGTTTGTAATGGTGCTTATAAGACCAACTACTTGTTAACTGTATACACAAACCTGATGATGAAGTTTCTGTGACTTGCCAAAATGCACTGAGGTCAGTAGGGACCATTAAACATTATCAAAAGTCAGATGACAATCAGTGCCATCCTACACCATGACATTATGTAATGTGTCAAGAGTACCCAGAGTCATTCATATCAAGAAGGGTTCAATGTCATAAATGTCACAATAAAACAGTTTTTTTTTTAGTTTATTCTGTGGCCTTGTGTTCTTGCTAGAAGTGTGATAAACTGCATTCTTATGTTTTCAGGCATTGTCGGTAGGGTTGGTTGTATATCTGTGTGCGCAGGTGGTTTCTCCTTGGTGTGCTGCTGCCATTTGTTCATTCTTCATGCAAAGGAAGAACAGAAGAAATACAGAAACCTTCACAAATCTAAACAGCAGTGGACCTCTGTCAGATTATTATGTGGCTCTAGAAAGCAAGTTAGAACATTTCCAATGACTTGACCTGAATAATCCCGTCAATAAGTAACTTCGATAGCCAAAACATGCAGAAGTGGATGTCAAATCATTATACAGAGAACACATTTAATTAATTTGAAAAGTCTTGTTTGCTAAAACTGCCTTGACTTAAGATATTTCATTCTTTTACCCCCACTTCAACAGCTATTGTCAAATAATCGAAGACTGATAACAAAGGGATAATCCAATACCAAAAGGCATCATGAGTTGTAGCTGGGTTTTAATATCAAATGAATTATTCAATGATGCGGGTGTTCTTGTATACTCAAGTGCCGTGGTGTATCTTTTAACAGCAGCAGAACATTGTACTGAGGTGTGAAGCTATAAAATCTGGAAGAAAAAAAATAAAGCAAGCTGTGTCGCTGAAGCTGCTGATTGGACAGCACTGTAGTTGATAGAAGGAACATACTGAGCTATAATAGCTTTGGAAAGGAAATGTACTGTAATAATTCATCCCAAATTGTATTATGTTCTGTAATTTGATTTCAGCTCTTTGATTTCTTCTGCATAACAAATACAACTATATAAAAAGGAGCTTATGCACAGGGTTACTTTGATATTTTTAATAGACCATGTCTGCATTTTATTTATTAGTGTGCCAAAATGTTGAAGTGTATTTTTTCCACACGTTGCGTAACTATGGCAAAATATAATCCAAGCTTTACAGTTGTAAATGGCACTCAAATTTCAGCAGGTTGGGAGTGATTTTTAATGCCAGTGGCAGTGTGCAAGATTGTACGGTTTATAGTTAAGTGTGAGGTTTGAGTATTTTTTCTCCAGCCCTTAAACACCGAGAGGAACTGAGAAGAATCTTTTCAGAAAGACCTGTCCGAACTCCGTCCAGTAGAGTTGGTTTAGCACGTAAGCTACTGTATAACACCTTATCATGCCAAGGGTTCCTTGAGTTTTTTCCAGCAGCCCCAGCGTTGTCTGCACAGTTCTGCAAATCACCTTTGTTATGCTGCAGAAACAAGAAATCCTGACGGCATCTCTTTTAGTGATTTAAAAATGGAAAGCCCAGTCTTGCTGTACGGATCCGCACATAAAAATCCATTTTCTTGTGCAATTATTTATTTGTCTCTTTGCAGCAGTGCCCTTTAACTGGTATGTCATTTTTGCCCGTCAGTTTTAGTTGCTGTATGTGTATAATTATTTACATTAGTTTGAATTCCTGCAGTTTTCCTTAGTCTCAGTGAAGCCCAAAGGTTGCGTGATAATATTGCGCGAGACCTGCAATTAAAAAGTGGTTTGTAACCTACAGTGTTTGCTGTATTCCGTTTGACGGTGGCATCCCAGAATGACTGTAAGCACTTGACAGACTGAAGTAGAGGTCTTTCTGAATGTGTATCCTTTTGCAATTAAAGGATATTTTTCAAATTCAAGGAAATGGCGAAATCTTTAATTGTTTGAAATAACAGTGTGGCTTCCCTCCATTGCGATTGTGCCTATGACTCGGCATAGGTGCACACATGGATAATATATATAATTTGGGGATTCACAGAGTTTAACAAAGATGGCTTGTTGCTGTACATATCGAATCATTCTCTTGTTGTGTGTTGTAACAGTATCTTGTAAACTTGACAGCTGACGTGTGTTTTGGCAGAACATGACTGCTTCCACAGTCTCCCTTTTAAGCTGACTTTCAAAGGACCCGAAGTGTTTGCTTTCTTACAGCAGGTCCCAAAGGGTCACACTCAGGTTTTCTCTAAGATAAATATTCTACGCTGTGATTCAAGTTCAGCTTTGTGCTTTGGGAGAGCTAGTCTGGTCAAGACTTCTCAGCACGGACAGGCCTGAGCTCTTTGGAGAGCAAGACCCTGTGACTGTCACCCACCGGCCGCCTACGCCTTCCTGGGACCACGTTTGGGCACCGCCTGTCTCTGCCGGCAGCACCATGGCAGGTAAGTGCAGGACAAGGCAGCTGCATCAAAACCGCTGCTCTAGGTCAAGCTGGGGGTTGGTGCTGGCATTGCAGAAGCCACCTCAGCGCTTTTAAAAACGGACATTTGCTGTGAAGAAATTTTTAGGATTCCCCTTTAAACTGATGCTGTACTTGAACCCTTAAAGGCTCACAGTACTCTTGCTGATCTGATGGCTTCTGCCAAAATGAGCAAAGTTAACAGCTTTTGTTGCGCTGCAGTGCTGCTGCTTTCTGAGGAGGCACCAGACGAGGAGGAGACAGCTTCTCTTCTTCCAATTGCACTGCTGTGGCAAGAAAATCCTATATTTTCAGTTGCAGAGGGGAAGCCAGAGTTCAGCAGCTGACGAGGCCAGGGCTGTCTGTGGAGCTGCGTACCACCCTCAGTGCCCCCAGCTGCCCCGCGCCAGGTAGGACAGGAGCTAACAGGGGACACCACCTTCCTAAAGCTGGGACATCTGGGCCCAGCGTCTTGCCTACTTCACCCTCTCCCCGGAGCAAGTTTTTAAGCTTTTCTGCTTTGGTTGGCTTCATGCTTGCAGAGTGACCAGCAGCTAAGGCCAAGATATGATGTACAGCAGGTTAATCCAGTAAATCCAGGTTGGCAGTGTACTACCAGAGTATTTGCCCAGAGTAAGCCCTCATATTATCACAATCTTGGCAGAATAACGCTCGGCTAAAACTCTTGTGTTCAGAAAATCCCAGAGCTTCTAGTTGTTGCCTCTGGCTTGGGCGTGTTGGATGCCTGCAGAAACCCATGCAGCCCCTGCGTGAGCTCCTGTGGTTACACGTCTGCATGGAGGGGCTGTGCATGCAAACTGCGGGTCTGGGGTGCCACATTAACCTGCGGGATCACACTGGTTCTGGATGCTGTGAAAACGTAAGACAGGGCAAGCAGAGAGCTGTAATTTGGGGCAAAATAGGCCATCGTTTACACTAACGGAAATGCGAATGATTGCAGAGGTTGCAGTAGTAGCAAGAGGGAAAGGAAAGGGGAGGGAAGAGAATGCTGCAGTCGTTCAGTGGCCCAAAACAACCCAACACACATGGCTTCTGCTTCACTCGCAGATGCTGACCCTGCACCAGCCCTGGTGCATTGCGCTGCTCCTGGGCTGTCACTCACAGGTCCCCATGCAGGCACTGGAGCGGCCAGCAGCTGTCCCCGCAGAGGGGGATGCACCACCCCTGCTTTCAGAGCAGGCAGAGACACTGCTGGTGCTGGGAAGGTGGAGGTGGTCAGTGTTAGGATTCTGTGGTGCTGCTGCATTCAGTGCGCACTTCGCCAAGGTCCTTGGTGCCCCTGTAGAGACTTTGAGGGCAATGCCTGGTCCCTCTGGAGTGGGCTGTGCGTTTGGTTCGCCTGAAAATGAGACCATATTCCTGCGCAGCAAAAACCTTGAAGATGCTGATGACTTCAGCGCTACGAATTCCAACAATCTACTTCTGCTGTCCTTAAAACTTGCCAAATATTTCACACCCTCATAACAAATGCTTTTGAGGAATATTGCACCCAAGCCAACTCCTCACTTATGAGCTTCCCATTGAGTTCAGTGGAGGAACCTTGAGGCCAGAGAGGTCACCAACATGTTTGTTTTTGTATTTCAGGCTCTTCTTTCTCTTTCTAACATGCCCCTGCAATGGCAGGAAGCAGCGGTGGAGGCCGGGGCTGCCTGGCCAGTGGGAGCGTGCTGGCTGGCAACGCTGGGCTGCAGCCCTGCGTTGGTGCCGGCCAGTCCAACATGTGCCATTGCTGCGTGTTAGCATACAGCTGAGTCCTCAGCCTCCTTAGACACACACTCACATGTGTGTGTAGGAATGTACGTGGTTTTTTTCTGAAGAGTCTAGACAGATAACTGTATCTTCCATGCTTCCAGGCTAAAGTCATGCTGTGCTAAACCTTTGCTAAGTATCCAGGAAAGGCTTTTTCTCCTTCCCTCTCTTCCCTCGCCCCAGTGCGGCTCTCACATCTGCAGGTTTGTTTGTTTATGAGCTTCTCTATGGCTCCCAGGGCTGTAGTATGCGAGTGCCTCAGACACGCGTGTTGAGCCTTGCTACACCCTTGTGAGGTCAGGATGTGTTTGTCATCCTCATTTTACAGGGCAGGAACCGAGAACCAGATATCTTGGTTTGAGAGAGCCCATAGGCAATGGCTGTTCTGCCAGGAGCAGCCCCAAAGTACTAAGGTGTCCCCGGAGAGAAGGGCGAGGAGCCACATGGGCTCATCGCCATGACGGCGCTGGCAGGCACAAAGCCGTGGTAACTGCCCCTCTTTACTAAAACATGTCCCTGGCGGAGCCCCAGCCATGCCCAACACTCTTCAGAAAGCCGGGGCATGGCCACGTGCTCCACCACGCATCCCCTGGGGTGGCTGTCCCTGTAGGTACCCCACACAGGATGCTGCCACTGCAGATGCAGCAGCACCAGTTTAAAAAAAAAATAAAATAAAAAAAATTAGAGTGATAGTGCCTGGTAGTTTTCTGCTGGAAAAAAGATTGTGGGTAAGTATCCAGGTCAGCAGGCTGCGTGGAGATAATCAAAAGTGACACTGCTGGTGAGCAGGACCTGGGCTCTGCCAGCTTCCCTTGCTCGTCTCTCAGGCTGCTGGACAAACCAGCCAGGAAATCAGGGCTACTGCTTAGTTTTCTTTGGAGGTTGATTCTTTATTCCTATCATTCCTATGTGAGGTGCTTTGGGGTGATTTTACTTTTCCTCTGTGACAACCCAGGAGAAATTATTTTTTTTTAAGCAGCTTATGTGGGACCAAGTTTGACCATAGCTGTAGTGCAGCATGTTACTCAGCTGGTAAGCTCGGACAAGTAGGAAAGCTGTCTGGACTTTTTCACTTTGCAATGTTGTGTGTATGCTTGCAGCTCTGTATAAATGTGTTGCTATTGTAATCATAATAAATACTAGAGCCGTGAGAAATGTCTATAACCAAACCCAAACCAGGTGAAACTCCCCTGGTTTTGGGTTTCGTTACAAACTGAAAGCTCAGGCCAGGTTTGTCGAGGTTCATGAACCTCTCTCTGAAGCTGGGCTCAGTTTCAAGCAATCCTGGGCCAAGTTTCAGGCAAATCTGGGCCAAGTTTTGAGTAAATTTGGAACAAATTTTAGGTGAATAAGAGATGATTTATGTTTTTAGGTTGAAAACGTACAAACCATGGACTCTTTGCCTGGTTTCAACCTGTAACCAGGAAATCTTGGCACTTTGGCTGAGTTTCACTTTGATTTTGAATTTTGACTGTAAGAACAAAACAACCAGAGCAAAGAGGCGAGTCCCAAGAGCAAACCACACAGAAACTGGTTCACAGGGTGGGAGCCCAAAGCCCTGCACTGCATTGAGGACACACCTGTGATGCTGCACCAGCAACAGTGACCCTACCACAAGTGATGCTGTGCACGTCCAGCCCGCAGTCTCCCATGGCTTGTGCTGCCCCAGTAAACCCTTCAAATAATTAAGCCTTCCCCAAACTCTTAATTGCATGTGCAGTTTCCAAGCCTGGAGTGCATTGCCTTCAGGTTTGGCTTATGCAACAAAGATCCAGTCCATACTGCGTGTTTGAATTTTGAGGAGTAAATTCAGCTAAGGAACAAGACCCATGGTCCTCATCCCCATATTGCATTTAAACAGGGCTCACATCCAAGCACACGGTGGAGAAGTGGACTTTCTACTTGAATTGCTGAGACTCAGAGCAATGTGGTGCCGGTTCTCCAGCCTAGAGGTGCCCAACACAGCTACAAGTCTTTGCTTGCCAGTGCTGCCAGCTCTGCCATGGCACAGGTATCTTAAAGATGGAAAAAAGCTGAAAACACTTCTCATCCATATTTCTTTAGATTCATTCAGCTGCTTTAAAGGGATCTCCAGACATAAACTTGTCTTTTTAAATAAAAAATATATATCATCATCAAACCCCTTGGTCATGAGATTCTTTTTGCGCCAAACATAAACTGTAGATGGAAAATATTTGAGCAGGAGCTGGCTTCAACTATCAGGCAAAATATGAACAGCTGAACTGGGAATATAACTGCTGAGTCCAGAGGAGAAGGTGATAGCCCAAGTTACTGCTGCTTTGAGAAACACGTGATAGGAGGAGGAATGGGCAGAAAGAGAGGAGGAAGGTGCCAGCACAGAGCAGACGAGGAGTATGAAGGGAACCGCACTGTCAGTCTGTATTCACATCAGTGCAAAGCTGAAACAACAGGAAACTGGGAGAGAGGAGAAAGGGAACGAGTGACTCGGCAGCACTGGCTCTGCTGGGCGGCTGCTCAAAAGACTTTTTGATATGAATCAGCCATCATCTGCCTTTATGGTAGCCAGCTCCACAAGGCTACAAGCCTTAATGCAAAGCCTTCCCCATCAGCTAGCACTCCTGAGCCAACCAGCGCTTTAAGAGGGACTGTAAAGCTGTCCTTAGGACTTTGGCTGGTCGGAAGACACCAAATGAACCAAACAGAAAAAAAACCCCATCGGGACCAGATCATTATGAGACCTTAGCAAGTAATGAGTGTAGATTAATAAACCCTTAAAGACAATTCCTCATTTACTGAATTAAAAAAAAAGGTAACCAACCAAGAAAGAATTTAACAGATTTCCCATTCCACATGTTTAAATTGTACTTGCCAAAGGCATAAAGCCCCTTCACTGGAAGCTTTTCACTCTTCGTTTTTTGCCTCAGATTTTCAAATCTGCTCCTGTACAAGAGGTCCCAGTACTTTTTCAAGATCTCGGTGTCCTCACAGCACTGGGGAGAAGTAGCCACGATGAAGGATGTAAAGCTCCAAGATTCCCTATCTGTTAGTAGAGCTCTTACATCAAAGTGCCACAAAGGCGAGATGCTGCCAAGAGTTAGACCAGCAACGGTTTCTACTCTTGGGGTACAACTGTGGCACGATACACCACGAGGCCAGAGCTGGAGTATCCCAAGTGGAGACTCAGGCCATGAGAGCTGCTGTATGGCATGGCAAAGCTTGGGCGAGGGATGGGCGGAGGTCCTGAGGAGACCTGGTCTTTGTTTTTAAATCATGTATCATGTCTGTGTTGCATGGATTAAGACTGGAAGCAGCACCCAGCAGTGAAAGGAAAGGGAGAAAAAAAGGCTGCAACATATCCGCTATGCATGTTCTCAGAGCAAAGACAAGATGCTGCGGACCAGCAAGCAGAACTGTATTTCAAAAGTTCGCTCTTCAGCAAAGCCAGCTCTATGTGAACTTGCCCATTATGCATTTGCCCCGTAATTAGATTATGTCATTTAGGAGACTGAATTTATTAAAGACCATGTTGTCACCCAGACATATGCCTACTAGGCACTCCAATATCCCAAAATATGCTGGGAACAAGCGTGTTTCCTGCTCCGCAGTGACAGCACAGATAAAAGCATGGGAGGAAATTGTGGGTCCCAGCGTGACCAGGAGGCCCAGGTTGAAGGCCAAGTCTGGCAGGAGTTGCACAACTCTCTAGTGAAAAAGACCGATTATTTGTGTTGGGCTTATTTGTGCTAACAAACAGCACAGTCTTGAGTTCCCCGCAGACCAGCCTGGAATTTGTTTAAAAAATAGAGAATTGGTAAAGGATTTATGCAGGGGGACCTCTCCACCAGCCCCCTAAGCATCAAGTACCTCATGTCCTGCATGATCTCTAACCGGGAGCAGTCCTACGAGAGAAGCAGCTGAACATTGTGCTTTGAGCACCAGATGGGAAGGCAGGGCAAAAGAGAAAGAAATGCTGACTTTGATGTCAGCTGAACCCCCATCCCTGCAAAAACTGCAAGTAACCAAACTCCGTTTGCTGCGAGTCTCGGCAGTGCCATCAGCCCGTCCCAGCGTGGCAGTAGCCCGCTCTTCAAATCTACTGCAACAACAAAGTGCTGAAATAATAACTAGTTATTCTGCCACTGTCATTCAGCTGCTGTGATCTGTGCTAAAGCTGACACTTCATAGCACAGGCGGGTTCAGCACAGTCACACGTGGATGGTACTTCTCTGCTACTTGCACAGAAGGAGCAATGTATCACCAGGCTTTCGTACATCTGCTCCGGAGACAGAGCTCGCATGCGGAGAGATCAGCTACAGGCCCACAGCCAGTCATTGCATTAACGCAGAACTGGCATTTTCAAGGCAACAGTAGTGTAAAGGCAAGTGGAGTACCTCCAACTGCCTGAAAGAAAACGTGTATTAATGCACAGCAGTATGTTCTATGTGGGCATGGATCCTGATACTAGTTGTTGCCCCTTTTTCTTTCCTTGGAAATGAGAACAAAAGTGAAAGCCAAGAGTTGTTTTGTGTCCTAATATTCTAGATTTGTCCAGATCTGCCCTTCTTGGGTAGATACCTTCAGCGGCAAGTAGGTTTGGTGGATGGTCACTCTGCCTATGCTTCACTGCTCCAAAAATATATCAGCAAACTGATCTCTGGTGACCCAGGATCCGGCTCAGAATGGTTGGATTATGTTTATAAAGTGAAATAAGAAAGATGATGGTTGATCAGAGTAATATAAGCTGTGGCATGGAAAATGAATTTTGAATGAAATGCACAGATAAATCATTTATCCTCACCAATACCCTCTCTCTGTTTCTTATCCCTGTAATTGAGACCATGTGTTGTGCTGCAAACAATAACTATGGGAAATTACTCATGATTCTTCCTTCATAAACTTGGGAAATGAAAGTGATGGGAAGTATGATCATCTTAATTTTTTTTCTATGTTAGCAGCTCTAAATTATTAGGGTGGGAAGAAAATGTCAATAGAACATAAAAGTGCTTTGTATAGTGTTCACATTTGCTCATACTTTCAAATCCACTGTGGCTTATTAGTTCATGGGAAAAATGACAAAAAGGAATAAAACCCAGAAAATGAATCCAGTATCAACATCTTGCCTCTATAGTAACAGAGAAATTGTAACTTGTGGGTAAAAAGTGACAATATTAGGAAATGTTTGTTGGGCAATTGTGGTGATTAACCCCCTCCTTCCCCCAGTACCTCCAGCTTCCCGGCAGCCTGACACATTCGGCAGATTAAAGAGTGCCCATTGCTCTGTGCTGCTCCTTGTATTAGAAGCCTGGAGCTAGCAAGGCCCTTAACCTCTCTTTCAAGAGTTTATTGCTCAGCTGTAAAAATTCTCCCAGGGCTGAAACTTGACAGAAAAATGTCTCCGCCTGGGAGGAGTTTCTGTTCTGAGTTTGGTTTGAATTAGTTCGGCCCTTTTCCACTTGCAGTAGGACAATGGAGCAGGATTCCCCCTCTCTCCTTCTTTTTTTCTTTTCAAATAAAGTGGACATCGCACCAGGGCAGCAGGGATGGCAGGCGGCACTCAGACCACAGCCCTCTCTGCAGCTGTAGCACAGGGTCAGTGCTGGCCGCTGCAGCAGTTTCGCTGCCCTGTAACAGGCCAGACTCATCCCTTCGCTTGCACAGACGCTGGCTCAGCCGGTGGCTTGTGCCGTCTCTGTGCCAAGGCTGCTGAGGGCCAGCTTGGCCACAATGCAAGCCAGGAAAGTCCGCCCTTGCTGCTGTTGCTCGAGGGACCGGCTCGCTGCGATGCAGAACCAGCCGGGCGACACCTCCATGGGGCTTTTGGCTTTCCCCAGAGCTGGACGGCATGCGTGCCTGTCCTCCCGTGGTGGAGGCACAAGTCAGCCCCGCTCGGCCCCGGGCTTACTGTTGGGTACCGGGTGGTAGATTTCCCAGATAAAGGGCTTGGCCCAGGGAAGCTGCTCTCTGCAGACCTCAGCCTGAGCCAGGGGATTCATTTCTAGAAGCAAAAGCGTAGATCTATTACACTTCTGCATGGGCTGCCCGCGGGGCTGGGAAATCTATTATAATAGTCAATGCTTTATGAATGAAGTTCAGCCCCACCAAAGTCAACAGCAAAACTCCCATTGATTTCACTGGAACAAGATTTTGCCCTGAATCCTCAAAGTGCCTCTGGGACCTCACCCATGCTCAGCACAGCCATCCACAGCTCCACTGGGGAAAGGAAAGCGGAGCAGGGAAGGGCCCCGGTGCTCCCTCAGCTGAGTCTGGGTCCTTCACAGACAGATGTGTTGAGAATATCACTTTGGCAATACTGACAGGCCTGGGCGTGAGATAGGTGTCGTGCAGCTGAAGTGGCTGACAGAGATACTTTGGCACAGAAGCAGAACTTTATAGGTCGGTGGAGTTTTGCCCTGAGCTCTCAGAGGGCCAGAGCACAAGTAACAAACAAAAATTTCTATGGATGGAGAGATGTCCCACCCACTCAGGAGTGCCTTGACCCTGTGCCAGTAATCCAGCCTCCATAGTCACTTCTCTGTGTGCATTTAATTGACTGAACAGCTACTTGATATCATCCAGAACCGCTTATAAAATTAAATGTTATTAAACACAAGGGCAGACTCATAATACTTGCCAACACTTATTTCAATAATGATGCTATGCTTGCCACTCCACAGATCTGACCTGTCACTTGAGAACTCAAATGACCCATAACATCTTTTATCGACCTATAAATTCAGGCAGGTTCATTAGCTGGACCTGGCGCATTATGTCATATTCTGTTCAACTCTTTTACAACCATATAATTGCTTCCTGCTCATACGCTTTCCCATCACCCCAGCACATATGACCCCTGGTGACAATATTTTCCCATCTACCTGAGTAAATGAACAAGTAAGATCAGCGTCTTATTCCAGAAAACAGAGCTAAAGAAGTTAATTGCTGTTATTTAACAGCTATTTCACTAGTTTCTTCTTGTTTTGCCAATTCTCCCATACCATTTGCTAAGCTGACCAAAAGGTTTCTCTATTTTTGGATTCAAGCAACACTTTTGCTTTGACAGCTCCTTTAGAGTCACCCTCCACTGATCACAGGCGAGCTCATCTCTAAACTACGCTGCGGGATTTCTGATATGTGGAGGTCTGATATTGGGGTGGGAGTTCAAATCTGAAATAAGAGCAGTCTGGCACGCTAAAGACTTGGCTTGTATGTGGATTTTTGGCTCTAGGAAGAGCCAAGGTTCAGCTAGGTTTAGTCCCCGCATGGACAGGCATCGCTAGCAGCTCCTTCCCATTTGCTGCAGTCTAATACAGGTGAAGCTCACGCTGCATCCTTTCATTTGAGTGGCAACTAATCCAGCCTCTCCTTCAGTGCCTGCTTTCCTGAAAGACACGCATGAGCTCGGCAGCTGTTCAACATTTACCGCCTGGTTCAGTGTGGCTGAAGCTGACCAGTGGCTTTGCACTTTTACCGGCAGACATTTAGGCACACATACAGAGAAAGCAACTGTAAGTATTGAAGTTAGCTCATGGCTTATAGTCACCGTGAAAAAGTTCAGCTGTACAGCACTTGACACAGTTTCAATCAATGCTGTATGAGAGGTTCCTTTCCACTCCTCCCTCTTATTATCGAAGCTAATTAGGAAAGTGTTTCTTACTTTTTTCTTTTTTTTTGTTTTTAACCCAAAGTGCTGTAAATGTCTCTTTAAAAAGAAAAAAAAAAAGATACAAGAGAGGTTTTTGCTTAGAGCCAAATACATATCAGGTTGGACCCTGAAAATCAATCCATTATTTTTATTTCCCCTTTTGCTCCTTTGAATACACAGAGTTTCCTTATGCTTTTCACAGTCATTTCACAGATTGCTTCCTGACGTTACATGGCATCAGAATCGTTGTTCTAGGGAATGAAATGATGCCCACAAGTATGCCGCCTAGCCTAGCACCTGAACTCCTTCATCCATAGCACCTGGTCCCTTCAGGTCAGAAGAAGCAGGTGGCATAAAGCCAGATTTCTTTTTGGGAAGGATAGAAATATAAACCGATGTATTAACTCTCAGTACTGCATGGCCTAGTCTAAGCACCAAACAAAAGGCACTGGCTGCTTCTTCTTTACAGAGCTGGCAGGAAGAGACCCTGTGTCTGCAATCTGCTCTGGGACCTGATTTGCTTTTTTAGTCGCACCTGATCTTCAGAACATTAAGACAGAAAACAGCTAACATCTATGGATGCCACACACATGGGTGGGAAAGGGTGAGATGTGCTTATGGGATTTGAGGCTTGAGGAGCTCAAATAACTAGTTTATTTTGAGCAGCTGTGTGAAATAGATGTTGCTGGTAGCTCTGAAGTCTAGAGGTAACTGCAAATTTGGAGACAGTGAGGGGTTAAATAGAAAGAAACATTCTATCAAGTCCACAGGAAGTACATGCAACCCTTGTGGTCCTGTCATCTCTGACTGATTTGAGAAGTGTTTGTTTACTCATATCGAGCAATAAAATTCTCTTTGTCCCACAGAGTGGCAGTCCAGTGGTGTTAAAAAATTACCTCTTCCAAAATTATTCCTTTTTTTTTACAGATGCTACTAAGATGAGTTGTAGTTGTAGACTGAATAAAGTAATTCTAGATGGAAGTATAACTATTTTCAGATGAATAAAATAAAATGACATAGTGAATAAAACAGATAGCTGGAGATATAACACTGCTAGGACTAAATTCTTCACTGATTACTATGCAAAACAAATACTAAGAAAGATTGCTGGTATTGTAATATCCAGAGAAGGATGATCTACTGTAAAAGAACTTCCTAGCTTAGATTTTATGGTTTAACATCTAGAAACCTCTTTCAGAAAGCAGATTGTTACTGAGAGGGTTAACAGCCCTAGCAGAGGGTGGGCAGACTTTCAATGAACTCTCCCTGCAAGTTTCCAATCAATGAATTCAGACTGTCTTTTATTTTGCAGTGATTTGTCGGGTATATTCGGCATGATACCTAAGGGCTGTTTTTAAAATTTTGTAGTGCAAATCTTTTCTGCTTGGTACAAAAAAATCTTTATATAACCTCGGGAAATTGCATAAGCAAGAAATGGCTGTTAACAGCTGTAAATGTTTATGTGGCTCTCCTGTGCTGGAGCACACTGGCAATTAAAGGTAGTTAGCAGGAGACTGACTGGTGTAAACATCTGCAGCCAATAATCGCAGCCCGTTCCCATTCCCCTACTTTCTGAGGATCTGTAGTATTGTTGAGCTGCTCTGGTGAAGAAAACATGATCAGTGTGTTCAGGATTTTGAGCTACCGATGAAGATGTAAGTAGGTCCTGCTTTCTTCTAGCCTAAGCTGTTGTTATAGCTGGAGCAAAGTCTCTCTTCGCAGGTTATGAACCAGTTTGGTTGCTAAAAGACTATGAGAAATAAGCAATGAGTGATGAGAAGCCCAAGTTCAACAGCAATTCAAAAGACACCCTCCCCAGCTTAGGAAAAGAGTAATCTGATTTTCTAAGACTGAAATTATTTCTCAGGAAAAGCTTCATTTTATCAGGGAGGCATGTGAGGGGAGAGGAATTGCTCTTCATCACTGCTGCTGTTTAGTTTATGGGCTGAAAGCACCAAGTGAGAGGGAGTGATATCCAACCTGAGAACGATGGTCCTCTGTCCCGCTAAGGCAAGTGATGTTCTGCAGTGCCGAGTCCCAGCGGCTCTCCTGTCCTTGGCCTGTTCCTCACAGCTAGGGAAGCACCAGTGCTATGAACTTCACTGCCAGATTTCAGAGGCCCCTGATGTCTAGGTACATCACTGCAAGTTAAAGGTTGCAGATTCCCTTTTCTTTTTGTACTCTGCATGGCTGCCAGATGGGGATTTAGTACTTACTTGTGTGTTGATAATTAAAGTGTTTGTAATACTGAAGGACAAATCACCCTCCCCTGGAAATTAAACACTCATGCTACAACCTCCTGATCCTCAGTGAGTATTACATTAGTCAATTTGTGGCTAGCCCAGTAACTCGATAGCAGTGAATTATGTAGTTATGTGGGAACTCTGGTTTTTGGAACAGGCTGATGTTCCCAAGCTCAGGCCCAGCACTGCTAGGGTGTGTCATCTGTGTGAGGCACTTAGCGGAAAGAAAAAGCTGCAATGACATGGTCTCTAGTGCCTTTCTGGAGAACAAAATATAGCAGCAGTATTACATTAAGGTAAGAACGGGAAGAAACAGAACTATTTCTCCACCAAGAACTTTTCTCTGTAGTGAGAGACTGATTGGTTAAACAGGCTTTCAGTTGACGCTATCTTCAATTACCTCTTTTACTAATTTTAGGTTCAGACATGCTAAGTCTGAGAGTGGATGTGTGCTGACCAAATATGTTGTCTGTACCTTCAACTCCATGCTTAAAAGTTTTATGGGACCCAGTATAGGTCACTGGAAAAGATTATTTCATTGTTGAGGGATAAAGAGGGAAAGAAACTAATCCTGACTTGTGGCAGAAGTAAGTCTTAGTCCTGGTGTCCACTTACATTTGTGCTGGATTTAGTCTACCGCTGAATTAAGGGTAACCACCAGAGTCTTAGCCAAACATCCCCGTGTCAGTCCAGACTGAAGGAAGGAGAGGGATGACATGTGAAGGCCTGAGACTCAAAATATTTCTATTCATTCACTCTAAAAATAGCTTTGTTGTTAAATTCTAGTCTGAATGCCACCGATTTCAGCAGTCTCCCACTGTATTTTTGAAAAACGTAGCTACCTTCAGTACTTACATAGCAGCCTAGTGCTTCTTTGTGCTTTCTAATCCATTCAGACTTCAAATATAGTCTGAAAATTAGAGAGAAAACTGGATTGTCATAGAGCCAAGTAATAATCTGCTGAAGTCATATGAGACACTCAAAAAGGTACCAACATGGCTTTTAAAAATAGCAAGTTATTTGTTACTAAGTGCCAGATTCTGCTCTGCCTCACATACCTGTGCAGTTTGATTCACTAAATGTCAGGGATGCTGGCCTGTGTCGACCCCTTACAGTCAGCTTTCAGCTCCAGGGAAGGTTTCTCCACAGGGCCTTTCTGCAGTAGATGGAAATGTCTGGAATATAAGATACCTTCCTCAGCCACGTAGCGTTTGTGTGTGTGGGTGCCCCTGAATTCCAAGCAATATAATGGTGTCGGGGTTTTTTTGTTTTATACAATAGCAAAAAGAGATGGCTTTAATTTTATGCTTATTGATGTAAGTAAACACATACACTTTGTAAGAAGCGTTTGAATTATTGTATGGCTGTGTCCAAGGCTATTGTATCAAGCATGTCTTTCAGAGCCAAGATTCTTGTCCAAGAACCCACCCAAAACTTTACTGTATGAGGTATGAAGCAATAATGGGACCCACTGATTCATCTTTTGATGAAATCAGGAGTGCCCAGTATTGCCCAACAGAAGGTTACATAGGGCCCTAATGAAGTGTCTCTCTTGCCTAAAAGGGAACAGATGTAGCCAACCTCATGAGAAACATTGCTGTGACCTGCTGTGAGTTCCCATTGGGCAAAGTTTCTTTCAGATCTGAGAAGCTGCTCCAGCTGAGTCAGAATATTCCTCTGGTACCACCATGCCTCAGCAGGCTAGATGTCTAGATTCAGATCTGGGTTGCCGTAGGCTACATTCTACCATGTTTCATGTAGTTACTGTATTGACAAAATATCTTTAGAATTTGCAATCTGTTGGAAACCTGACTGCTAGCTGAGGACCTCTGCTCTATGGACCAACAGAAACTGCTCACAAACAGGTTCTCCCCTAGAGGCTAGTAGTGTATCTCACATGGAGAATCAAGCCTTGTCACCTTGCCCAAGTTTTGGAAGATAAGAGAGACTGTGAATCTTCCTGCTGTACTTTGCTGTAATTGCATTTGCTCCAGAAGTAACTCCAGTGGCAACAGGGTAAAGTAGAAAGTTTGGTCTTTTGAATGAAGAATAAATGTGACAAAGTGGCTCTTGTGAGCTTATCCCAATCTTAACATAAGGATGTGCTGTAGTGAAGAGGAAGTCGGCTTCTGATAGTAACAGACTAGGTGAAGAATAGAGAAGAAATACTGACATGTTTGTTGCTGACTAAGGATTTCTCGATGAATTCCTGCATCTTCTAATGAACTAAAGTCTTCAGGTCAAGCCAGACATGGGAGCTTATAAATCCAAACAATATCTTGGGTAAACAGTACAGAAAGTGGCCATGCGTTGTCTCTCTTCTGCATTGAGGTCAGCAGTACGCTGACATCCATTGCAGTTACTATATATTGATGCAGGTGTTTCAGGGAATCCTGATGTTAAGGGCTGGAATAAACCCAACTAGCATGATGGGGCATGTTCCCATTGGCATTCTTGTTGCCTGTTGCCCCATACTAGAGTTATTTGCTCAGTGGTATTAGTTATTCTGAGTTCCAAACCAGATCTTTATTAAAGCTTCCAGGAAAGCAACAGCACTGTGGATGTCAGCAGGGCCTTCAGCATCAAAGCCACAAAATAAAATTATAGATGGAAAAGACTCGTTAGGTCATCTGCTCAACCCATCAGCCAATGCAGGATTGTTCTCTGTGGTGTGCTTTTTCTTTTCTTTGTCTGCATCAAGCCAAAGGGGTTTCCACAGCTTCCCTGGGGAGACTATGACATAGCTGACCGGTTCTTGCCCTTAGGAATAACTTTGAGTCTGTGAAATAACAGAAGCATTCTGTTTCGTTTTGAAGGAGAAAAGGAACTCTGAGAGAAGGACCCTCAGTCTTATCACTATACTGTATCTCAGACGTAATTCTGTATTAATCACTTCTTGTATACAGATCATATGAGGCTAACAGTGTGTCCCACCCCACAGCTGTCTGTTTCAGTGATTATTCCTTAGACAGATTTTGTCATCTTTCAGTAGTAAGTAGTGCATAAACCCTGAACAATTGCATTTCACTCGGCAAAGGTTCAGAATTTGCCCTAACTAGTGTTTGAAGTGTTCTGTCTGACTCTCACTCCTTTCAATTGTGCCAAAGTTCTTTGGCAATTAGTGATTTGATGTCCCAGCAACCCATAAAAATTAATTCCAACATATTTTCTTTAGGTGAATTAAAAACACTCAACAGATGTTTACTAAAAACAACTGCATTTATAGATAGAGGACTCTTGACAGCTATTGATTTAAGACTTCCAAATGTTTTCATTCAAATCCCTTGGGCACCTACTGTTGATCAATCATAACTTTCTGACATCTTGATCTCTCGCAAGGAAATGCTTCTGGTCAAATAAATGAACATGTTTTTTGATCTTGGGTATTGGGCATTAACATGCATGAACCCAATTATTTCTTTCAGAGGGAATAAAATACTTCCATAGCTATTAAAACATGCTGTCCTCTGACTTTTGTTAAGATCTACGTGCATATAAACTGTTGAAGTTGGCTATGGAGGTGGTTTTAAAGCAATGCCAGTACCCTTAGTATTTTGATGAGGGCTGTATCGGTTTCACAGTTTTCAGCCCCTGAAAACTATATTTAGCATTCAGTCTAACTTTAAAAATTAGTTGTAGATCTATGGAAGGCCATGATTAGTACCATTTTGTCATTGATTGAGTTGTGCTTCACATAATGAGCAAGGATTCAGAAGAAGCCTTTGTCTGACTGCCACTTCGGCTATGGGGAAAGGGGAGAAATCTGAATACCCAACACGTCTTTGTTAGCAGTTGGATGTAATTTTCTTTTGTTTAGCATTTGCACAGTGCTCTGTGTAATGCAGGAATATAATAAAGCTTTGCCAACAACACCACCAGACTTTAGGAACATGCAACAGGCCAGTGAGACTATGCAATGTACTTTATCATAAGGCAGCAGTAGAAGAGGCAACTTAATAGGCTTACGATGGAGTTGTAACAAAAGGGTTTTCCCTGGGCTATTGGCATATGCTTTAGAGTGTTAAACCAGGAGTTTTGCCCTTAGGTCTAATTTTGGTTCTAATGCCTGATTTGTAAGCACTTTTCCTTTGCACCAGTTAAATAGAGCTTAAATTATTTCTCTGCTGTTCATTAGAAGTAACCAAGTTTCACATGAATCTTTCAACTATTTAAATGCTCCTACCATTGCATGCTAGCTGATGGCACGCCTGGAGAATGAAAGTTTGGCAAACCAGAAGGTAGAGATTAATGAGCAAAAGCACGAGGGGAGAACGTGCTATCCAGGGAGACCCTAAGGGATCATAAGAAATGAGTTAAGCCTCAGCTTTCTCCACATCTACTCTCTTTGCACAGTCACGGTATTTGTAATAAACCCCGGTTTCATTCCTACCCTGGGTTAGTACCGACAAGGTAGTGTCATGATTAACAATCATACCACAGCCAGATGTTTCAATGTTGCATGGTTTTTGCTGGTCTGTGGCTCTAGAGGCGCTCAGTGTTCTCCAACAGCTCAAATATAATGGGAACTGGAGGAGTAACCCATTTGCTGGGCAGACGTTGCTAGCACACCGCTTTATCAGTGCATGTTGTTGCTCACCAGCCCAACACTGGGATAAAGTTGACTCTTTCAGACAACCATGACTGTGGCTTTGCATGAATTTCTTCAGCCTGAGTGCCAGCTTAAACAGATCCTGTCCTTCTCCTCATCCAGCTGTTCTATTATTTTGGCAGCTACTCAAAATTTCTTGGAATAATTGCAAATGAGTAATAATTTTTCATTTAGCTTGTATGCAATCCTGGCATCAGCGATGACTTGCATGCTTTAATGTATATATAGCCATGTCTTCAACACACGTTCTGCACATTTGAATAGTGAACTTCAGGAGTAGGGGGACAGATGTGGAGTCCAATTTGTTATTATTGTTATTAATGTAGGTTCTCATCATTTTAAAATCAACTTCATTAGCAGAAAATAATAATGTAAAAATAAAAAGGTAGGTCCTGTTGGCAAGCAGGTGCTCAGGAGCAGACAAGACTGAAAAATCCAGAATCCTGCTGTAGGAACCAAACTACTTACAAGTGCCTGAGCTATGGTTTTCTGCTCAGTCTAGGCTGTCCCATAAATGCTAAGCATCTCGAAGGTCATCCAAATAAAAACTAAATGCAAACAGAGGCTACTTCTCCCACACAGCAGACTTCCAGCCTGCTCAAGATACAATGGTGAAAGCTTGCCTGTTTTGACTACTAGTCAGTCTTACTCAGCTGGCATTTGGGAAAGTTATGAACAGCAGTCTGGGGGCTCTGTGCAGGTGACCTGGGGTGGGACACAACATATGTCATGCTTCCAGAAATGTGAAGCCCTCTTTAAAGCTGCTTTTAAAGCCTCTCTTAGCTAGAAACTGATAACAAGATGTACAGTCCTGCACTTGGGTGAGGAACGATGTTCTGACAAAAATACCAGTACCTTGCTGACTCTCTGGACCAGCAGTTTGGCTTTTCATTTGGTAGCAGTCTCCCAGGCTTTATCCAGTTTTTCCTGGAGAACTTTAGTTAGTTTAATTGATGTTATTACTATAAACAAACAAAACCAAACAAATGAACAAAAAAACCCACCCCAAAACCAAAAAACCTCATCAAGATGATGAAGTGGGAGCTCTCAGTCCATTCTGACTCAGCTGTCTCCTTTTCTCCATGTCCAAGGAGGGCAATGAGTTCTCTGTTGCTGGATCCATGATTTCCTGGCATTTTTACAACTCCTTTTTCAGTTTTCTCACATTGCTAACGCCTTAATGCAAGTTGAGAAGAAAGGTAAGAACAGGATTAAAATATCATACTTTCTCCCCTAACAAAAGACCTCCTCCTCGTCTTTGACTGCTGCCAGCCAACGTATTGCTACGATACAGTGTCACAGGATAGGATGGGGGGGGAAAAAAAAAATCTTGCAGAATTTAAATGGCTTGAATAACCTGTAATGCTGACAGTTTGCCTTGCTGCCGGCAGTAACTTGTACATGGAAGTGTAGGAAAGCGAGGCTGCTGTTTTATGTTTGCTGCTGTGAAAACCTGGCAAGTAGGATTCCTCGATGCTGTCCTGCACCCTGAGGAAGGGACCTGTAACTTGGCAGTGACCAGAAAGCAAGCTCGTGCAAGCAGGAAGGTTGAGGTCAGGACTGAGGTGCCTTAGCAAGGCAGCACCGGAGACAACACGCTGCCGTGCTCGCTAGACATGGCACAATCAGTGTAGCTGCAAAGGAAAGGGGAAGCCTTCTTCCAACTAGGACACATAGTTATTTTGTCTTGGACACTTGGAGACAACCTTTCGGACTAGGAATCCATAAACCACAAAATACTCATGTTAAAAGAATCTGGCCAAAGATACTACATTCATGACTGTTTGTTTTTTCTTTTTCCTTTTACAAAACAAAACCAAACAAATTCCTTTGCTGTAATCAATAGCAGTCAAAAGATAACTTTCTTCAGTTCAAGGATATCAGCTTTAAATGTTAAGGCTACAAGCAATATTAATTGATACAAAATTCTTATTTCTTTTACAAAATTTACTATAAGAATGTTTCCTAAAAAGCCAAGGATTAATACTACATTTTTGTGACATAATGAAAAAAACATGAAAGTCTAAGGGGAAACAAGTGAGTGTGCATATACAGCTCACATATGTTTATTTAAGCATATTTTACATATTAAAATACAGTAGTTACTTTCTGGATGAGGGCTCTCAAATTATAAAACTAATCTGTCAGGTTTTCAGACTTGGCAGGGTAAAAGGTTTTCTTGCTGTGTTCTAACAGAGTAGGGGAAAAGCATCAATTCAGCGGCAAAGAGCTAAATAACCACGCAGTTCATGGAGGGAAAGTTTCAGAAAATAATTACGTTAATTCACTTCAGACCTGATCCCGCAACCTTTAACCATGCAATGTGACATTCTTTTCCCAGCAGCAGACCCAAATTTACACTTTGCAGAGTCGCATCCTTACTGAGGTAGAGATTGCCAAATAGCTGTTAGTGAGGGAAGTGCCGTGTGTGCCAATTCTAGAAACCCGTAAGGCAGTACAGTCTGCCCTGTATTTTCAGACTTTTCGTACCTTACATAACTAGGTGCAAAATACTTATTTTTATTTATGATTCTTTTCTTTGGAAGTGCAGTCATGTGCAATCAGGTGGAATAAGTGTGCCGACAATTTTCCTTCAGAAATTGTAATGGTTAGCGATGTGGACACTTTTCTTTTTAGGCAGAAACCATGAGGCACTGAAGCAAGCATTCACTTTTCTTGCACTTGAGGTCACAAATTTATGCAAGTCAAAAATGTTGGGCCTGCCAAAAACATCATGCTACACTCCACCAAATAAAAGGACACTGTTATTCTTACAAGGAAAGGTTTGACAGGACAGGAAATAGGCAGGGTCATAGAAGTTTACTTAATACTGAAACTTATTTAACCATCTTTAAGCCAAAGGACAATGATAGTTATTTAAAAAAAAAAAAAAATTAGAATGGGGGGGGGAGGGAAAACAAATACAAGAGCACTGGACTGTGCTATTACAGGAGTAGCAACCAATACAGAAACTAGGGAACCTTAATAAAAATTCACATAATTCAGGTTACTATATGTCACCTGCCACTATTGGGTTAACACATATTGAGTAAATTTTAATTTATGCCCTGAACTTGCAGCAAGAGGCATGTGATTTGAAGAATCCAATGCAGAGTTTACCATGCTATACACTACTTTCATTACAATGTAACCCTTAAGTAGACTGCGTTCCACTTAGAGGAATGGAGGAAGGGGGAATAAGAAGAGAGTGAATATAAAAGATAGGAAAAATGTTGCTGTTCATTACAAGTTTCCATTTTTGTTGAAACACAGCAGGAGAGCAAAGCCACAGGCTTCTCTACTGCTCTTGCATGCCAGGAGGGATTATGCAAACACTGCAACCACCCAAATCTTATTTAAATTGTAGTCATTGTTCCCCCTTTAATGGTTATACTTTTGCCTGCTTTCACTCAAATATTGCTGCATCTTGCTTTCTGCCAACATGGTCCCAATGGGAGTCATCAACTCTTAATTATAGATGAACAGTTCTTTGAAAAATACCTCTGGAAAAAAAGTGGAAAAGAAAGCAAACTTTAAGTGCCATCTAGTGGCTCATCTACTAAAAAACGTTAAATAGATCAAAAAAATTCTTAACATGCCACAGAGTAACATTAACTGCAGCTGAACTGAGGAAGGAGGGCTAAATTCGCAACCACTGAAGAGCAGGTTAATACTTTGGGGAACCCAGAAAAGGCCTAAAGATCAATGGTATCATAACCATAATCTTTCTTTTAAGATTTTTGTCTGTAAGTGGAGAGTTCAAATGGTAGGAATTGTCTAGTGATCACCTGTTCCTTCAAGACCTTTGTCGGCTTCTGCCTTGGTAAGGAAATACAAGTTGTCATATGTATTTCAGTCCAAATTAGAAAATAGAACCCTTTCAGATCTCAAAATAGAACCCAAACCATGGGGGTGAACCTGGAGCCAAGCATCTGAACTCAAAAGTTAGCATTCTTCAAATTCACCTACGGTTGAAGGCCAGATTTTCTGTGTTTGTAACAAGTAAAATCCATTTCTAAAAGAAAGGAGGCAGATTGTTAGTTAGTAATGTCCTTTTCCTTTCCCTGCAGCAAAAAGCCATTTTCTGCTATAGATGAGATTTCCCAGTAGATTATTTTCCATTATAAAAGCTTTACATACCATCTACACAGAGGACGTTCCACAAGATCCTTCCCCAAGCTTTAGGCAACTCCTCTTGGAGACAATGTGTCCCTTCTACAACAGTAGTTGACAGTCTAAACTTAAACAGCTTTGTCTGAACCTGTTCAGTCATAATAGAGAGCAGCCCAACATAATTTTTACCTAATGTAATTTTCATTTCATTTTTTTTGCAAATAGAATTATACTTTGGGCTTGGTTTGAAGCTTTACTTCTCTTTAGTTTCCTGCCTATAGTGAGCCCTGGGGATCACACCTCAGTGACAAGTTCTGGAGACGTGAATCTGTCTAGATGGAAGTAACACCTATGCATGTTAGTGTCTAGCTTCTCATGAGGTTACTTGCTCAAGTATGTTGTTCAGTCAATGATGCACTTGGCCAGTTTTTCATTGAATTACAAAAATATTTTACAACTAGTTCATTTAGGCAGAATAGATCTCAGATAAAATAATGAACAAGATCAACGTGTTTCCAAGTCCTCTCTTCCTTCTGTTAATACAAAGATTTCTAAACATTCTGATTTTTGTTTAAAACAGGATCAAATGTGCTAATTAAAGCTTAAAATGTACCATTATAAAGAGGGAAATGTAAACCTTGCTGAAGAAGTGCCAGTCTATCTTCTTCCCCTTGCTTATAGGGAAAGGGGGAGTTTAAGAGCCAAGGGAAGGTGAAAAATAGCTTCTGCAACTGTTCTGTCCTTCCTGTGTTTGTTTACCACATACCAAGATAAAATACTTTTGTAGCTATGCTACTAGTGCTACTAGTGGAAAAAGGGAACATTAAAATAATTTGGAGGGTATTGCTTTTCATAGTAATGAAATTGTGGTACTTTTTTTAAAAAAAAAGGGGGCAGGGAGAGAAGAGACGCAGGCAGCAAGGTCTGAACCAGAGAGTAACAAATACTGCTGTAAGAATTCTCTACTCACTACAAATACAAAAAGTTTCTACAGGTTTCAATACAGGCCCTGGTCTGCAGTAGCAAGTATCAACTTAAGAACTTTCAATACATTGGTATGTAACTCGTGTTGCCTGGTTAGAAGTATTTGTTGTCTTTAGATTTGCTACTCATATTGAAGCAAAACCCCAATGCTATAAAAGGAATTATCAGCATGTGTTACCCTAGTGCAATGGTTGATGCACAGGGAGGGGTTCAGTGTAGTGGTGAGCTTGGACGCATTTCCGTTGTTTTCAGATAGACAAGAATTTTCTAAGGTCCTACTGGGAAGAGCCTTGCAGTAATCTTAAACTCATTACATGCTTCTCTAGGTAAGTATTGAGAAATGATGAAAAGGAACTCAACTATACCAATTTTCAAAATAAGTGAACCTTTTTTGGTAATGACACTTAGATAACTGTATGTTGACAACTTACAGCAGGCATGGATTTGTAAATTTATGTTTCTTCCTCGTGCGTCTGAGAGGGCTTTTTCTTCTTATCTCAGAATCTGGAGTATCAGTATTGCTTTCAAAAATGGAAATTAGATCAGTTTCCAACAGGTACAACAAATGATAAGTATCAACAAAACTTTTTCCTTGTAGGTGGCTGTTCCAAGCGAGATCATCCTGCAGTATCTTTTAAAAAGGACTTGCATCAGTGTGCCCCCTCCTGTTTTTTTTGCTTTGGGGGGGTGAGGAGGGAAGAAAAGAGGAGCAGCAAAACTTGCTCTCAACTTGCAGTCCAGCAAGAGGAAACAGCTTTACCCAAAAGGATCATAGTTAAAGACCTTTGGTAATTGAAGTTCCTTCTTGGCACGTTATGGAATGGAAGAAACTTAGTGTCAAGGTCAGCTTTTCCAATTCATTTAAAACTTCTTGGTATGATGTGCTTCTTGCTTACCATAGGCTTTTACATGGTAAGCATGCCTGTGAAGGTCTGGGTATACAGATGTAAGTACAATGTTGTGATAAGGGTGTAGGGAGGGAAAAACAAAACAAAAACCTGACAAGCGTATAACACAGACAGAGGAAAAGACATCTACCCTAGTCAAAGACGAATGTACTTGTTTCAGCAGTGCCAGGTCAATGTAATGACTATTCTATGGTTGAAGGAATCTGAATGCTGTCATATTACACTTTATTTTCCAGGTCCACAGGGAAGAAGGGGTAAAACGTATAAAACATGCAGTATTTTGGGCCTGCTTCACTGGAAATGGTTAGTCCTAGACAAGGACAGGAAACTAATACCAACAAGATTATTATGATCTGAGACTACCAAGGAGAATGATGTGAAAGACCTTAGTCTACAAAAGGGCCTATCTTTCCACTGCTGAAACGCTACTTTAAGCACAGTATTTCATACTTGTGACCTTTCAGCTAAGAAAATCTAAAAAGAGAATAGAGAGAGCTGCAGGGAAAAAAAAAAAATCTGTTTGAGAGCCTCACAGCCTTTTCTAATTCTTTTATGTAAAGTGGCAAAATACTCAAGATTCTTTCCTTTTTGACCCTTCTCTTGTGTACATGTTCTTTCACCTGAAAGCTTTTGAGTCATTTAAGAGATTCCCACACTTAAACAATCAGGTTTGGGACAGATTCCAAGAGTTCTATGTTAACTGGCCAAAATAGAACTGAAAAAACCAATTTGTGCACTGCTTCAATAATTCAGAATCTTTCTTCCATACAGTAACTTATTAATGAATTTGTCAAGAAATATTTCAACAGCATATTTCATAGCATTTGTTTACCATATAGGAGTTATTGTATTATTTAGTTCAAACACTGCATTGCCTGCTCTATTAAAAGAGAGCTGAAAAATTGGCTGTTTGAGGATCAGCTAAGGATCAAAGACAGAACTTTAGCTTTGAACAGAAACACGGGTATTTTGACAGGTTGGAGAAGATGTGATACTAAATATCTCTGCCTTATTCTGATTTAGGGGTCAGAGTGGGAAGTCATATTGATACCTGGTATTATCACTGATTTTGTATGAAACAGGATCTCTGCACGAAATACTGAGCTACATGGAAGATAACTTTCTGAAGATTAACACAAATTGGCAAGGGAACAATCAGCCATTTTAGTTCTGGTGAGTAAAATAAAATCAAATCATTAAGTTATTTTTTAATTTATTAGAGTATAACACCACATAAACAATGAATTCTTTATTACTGAGGACCAAACATCGAAAAAGAAAAAACAATGCATCTACTAATCAATCAAGTCAGTCATGCACGTTTCCCCACAACGCAGATAAATTCACTGCCTGTAAAAATAGACAGGAGGACAGATACAGAGACGTCTCAATAAAACTTGAAATTTTTTATATGTACTCCAAAATCCCACTTCTAATTCAAATGAAAATTTAGAAACAGCGTGACAAAAAATATAGAAAGCATATTCAAATAATTTTCAGTTCTTTCCAGTAGAACCAAAGCCATCTTCGCCACGCTCTGTATCATCTAGAGCCTGAAAGACATCAATTGTAAGTTGGTTTAGGGTCTTAACTTGCCTTTTGTTTCTATACAACAGATATTGTCTATCATAGAGGAATGTACATTTACTTGTAACAATAGCTGTAACTGAGGAACTAAACAAAAAAAATTAAGACATTTTAGAATACCTTTTGCACAAGTCTAAACAAATCCCACATTGTGAAACAACTGTTTCTAGTATATACTGAAGTGTTCCTTCAGTACCTGTTAAGTCTGAGAACTAAAAAAAAAAAAAAAAAAAAAAAAAAAAAATCCACGTAAATGCCTGCAAAGCATCAAGATTTTTACTCAGGTAGCAATGCTACAATGCAATTGTAACACTGAAAGTAGTTGTGAAGCAAAATATTTATCTATACCATGAATATCAGCTTATATACAACTATCTTAAACTATTAATTATTGAAAATAGCAGAAATATTTTCTTTTGGCAACTTACTTGAACTTCTTCTAGCTCAGGATAGCAAATGCGTTCACAGATGAGCTGGGCGATCCTATCCCCTTTTTTAACTGCAATGAAGTTAAAACATTTTTAGTTCTTTCAAAAAAGTGAACAATTAATACAAAGTCTAGAGAATCCCCTTTCAAGCGTATCAGAATGTACTAAAGTATAAACATTTATTTGAAACTTAATTATGCAGACGTTAACAGTCCCAGAAAAATACGGGCTAAGATAAACTTGTGCTTAGTCCTTTTAAGGTCAAGTTTCTGCAGCAGTACCAGCTCAAGGCATCTCCCCTCATTCCTGCTGCCATACTGTGGCATCCTAAGTGTCATTATGCATAAATAGTGCAGAGATGGAGAGACAGCTGTATGTATAATGTGGCTCCTTTTGTGAACTACAGCCAGGAGCTGATTTCTCTTGGGGGAAAAAACCTGAACTGATAAAAGGAAAACAAAATTTCTGGTTAGCACCCAATCTGGTTCACAGAACTTCCATAAGAAGCTTGTGCTGTGAAGTTGCAGAAAAGGCTGCAGAAACACTGGCAATGTTGTAACTGGGCCCTGAGGCTTAAAACTGACTGTTTGCAGAGAGACAGCGTGATTAAGGGAAAACTGTATCCCCATTACTCATGTTTCCCAGCATTCTGGACAAGTTTTTATCTCAAATACTACTTAGCTAGATTTTTATTTTTTTTTTCTTCAGAGCAAGAAAGACAATACGAAGTTGCGCTTCAGTACAGCTCATGAATCTACAGCTTAGCTAAGCAGGTTTGTTTGTTTTGGTGTGGTGGTGTGATTTTTGGTTGGTTGGTTTTTTCCTTGGATTTCTGGGTTTTGGGGTTTTTTTTTTGCATGCTGCCTGATTTGCTCTGAGTGGAATCTTTTTGCGTTTCCTTGAGAGGACATTGTTCAGTTTTCATGTTTTCATTAATTGTAACAAGAAAAATGTTCTTGGCTAATTCTAACTCTTCATAGACTTTTAAAGGAAAATTAGTTTCGCATTTCCAGTCAGATGGCTGAAAACAGGCTCTGCCAAGCTTAACACTTACCTTCAAAAGTCTCCTTGCCAAAGTTGAAGAGTACCACACCAACATTTCCTCTGTAATCCTCATCAATAACACCAGCTGTCATAAAGAATTAAGAAAGATATCCAGTTAATAAGTGTTGTCAGTGTATTAGATAATGCTGGTTTAGATTAGTAGATGATTGCAGTATGTCATATTGACATCCTTTATGCTACTCATGCATAATTAAACAATATATATGAAAATACTGAAATATCTAAAAATGCTAATCAATCTTGCAAAAAGAACTGAAAAACACCATCACATGTCAAGAAGTGTTTTATCACTGTACTACTAATTTTAGTTGTAATACTCTATCTGAAATCAAGACAGCTGTACCAAATTCAGGCTCCATTTGTTCTGCTAACTTTCAGCTCTTTGAGTGTCAAGCAGAAATCTGTTCTTAACTCTAACATCTTATTTGAGAGCTATGGATTTGCACAGATCTGAATATCTCAGGGAAGGTAACAGAGCTAAAGCTTTAAGGCATTGATGATTGTCATTCAGCCACACTCACGTGTAAATACTATAAAACAGGCTTGCTCTTATATTTTATATAACTGCATTAACTACATAGTTCAGGAGATTATCTACCAATACACATTGAAATAATCATATTCTGCTTCCTTGGGGTTTTTCTCTCAGATACAGGAAGCATATTTCCAGTAGAAAAAATGGAGTTTGGGCTTCCTTGTGGACCAAAGTATGTATTTTGAAGTCTACTTGCAGAAATAATTCAAATACTGAAATTACACGTCATACCAAGACACTCCTAGACTCATATGTACAAAGTACTACCTTTAAAGTTTATAGAGGAAATTGTAATATGACTATTCCTTGAAGTTTTAATGTTGAACCACACACTTAAGAATAGAAAACTGAGGCTTTTTTTCTTAGTTTCTTCAGCTGTGTGAAAATATTGCAGTACATATGGTACATAGTTACTGTACAATCTCTGCACTAGTTCTAATGTGAAAAAGGTATTTATACAGCTCTCTTTCCCTTGTAATGTTATGGGTTACTCCAATCGCATTTCTGAACAGCTGCCTAATTAAGGTGCAAGCAATACTGGGAGTATCCCCTGAGTTCTGAAAATTCAGAAAAACATGCAGTTTTCAAGTTAACTCATTGGTATTTAACTGCATGCAACTGCTTAAAGGGACCCTAATTACAGAACACTGTCAAAAGTAACAGTGAACAAAACATAGGGGTTGCTGTGCATGAATGTTTTCCAGAAGCAAAACAATTATTTAAAGAATTCATGGATGGAGCATTCATTTCAGTTGATTCAGAGAGCTTGATGTACCAAAGCTACATGCACAGGTCCTGTACTGTTTACTTGTTTTAGGTTAGACTAGCTTTCAGAAAGTCAGCTACGCATCACTTAAATTGAGAATCACAGTACATCACTTATACTGGTGATCACAGAACTTTCTTGCACAATTTCTACCACAGTTCAATGTTGCAATTCAATACTTAAAAATACTAAAAATCAAATCCTACGCACACGTCAAGTGTATAAGCAGAAAAGGCTGAATTATAAAACAACATGGAAATTCTGCCTTCTTACTTCTAGCAAAGTACTATTACTTCTTCCTTTTTAAAATACCAAATAATCTAGAGCCTTTACATAATTGCTAAACCAGAGATGACACAAAGCATTAGCTAAAGAGTGCTACACAAATAGTTACAAATAGTTACGCAGTGCAGGCAGTGGAAGCAGCGATAGGTACTCTGGGAAGAGTATAGGGATGCTGCCTGGTTGTGTAGGGATGGGGTCAGGAAGGCCAAGGCACACCTGGAGCTGAACTTGGCAAGCGACACAAAGAATAATAAGGGCTTGTACAGGTATGTCAGCCAGAAAAGGAAGGTGAAAGAAGGCATACCCCCCTGATGAGCAAGACTGGCAAACTGGTAACAACAGATAAGGAGAAGGCTGAGGTTCTCAACAACTTTTTTGCCTCAGTCTTCATTGGCAACCTCTCTCCCCACACCTCTCGAGTGGATGGACCGCAGAGTAGGGACTGAGGGAGCAAAGTCCCTCACACTGTAAGAGAAGATCAGGTTCGTGACCATCTGAGGAACCTGAACATACAGAAGTCTATGGGATCTGACAAGATGCATCCCAGAGTCCTGAGGGAAGTGGCTGATGTAGTTGCCAAGCCGCTCTCTGTGATATTTGAAAAGTCATGGCAGTCAGGTGAAGTCCCTGGTGACTGGAAAAAGGGAACATTGCACCCATTTTTTAAAGGGGTAGAAAGGAGGATCCTGGGAACTACCAACCCATCAGCCTCACCTCTGTGCCTGGGAAGAGCATGGAACAGATCCTCCTAGAAGCTATGCTAAGGCATATGGAGGACAGGGAGGCAATTTGACACAGCCAGCATGGCTTCACCAAGGGCAAGTCCTGCCTGACCAACCTAGTGGCCTTCTACGATGGAGTGACTACAGCAGTGGACAAGGGAAGAGTTATGGATGTCATCTATCTGGACTTCTATAAGGCCTTTGACACGGTCCCCCACAACATTCTTCTCTCTATATTGCAGACATATGGAATTGATGGGTGGACTGTTCAGTGGACTTGGGGGTACCGGTGGATGAAAAGCTGGACATGAGTCGGCAATGTGTGCTTGCAGCCCAGAATGCCAACTGTGTCCTGAGCTGCATCAAAAGCAGCATGGCCAACAGGTCAAGGGAGGTGATTCTGCCCCTCTACTCCACTCTGGTGAGACCCCACCTGGAGTACTGCTTCCAGCTCTACAGCCCTCAGCACAGGAAAGACACGGACCTGTTGGAGTGGGTCCAGAGGAGGGCCACAAAAATGATCAGAGGGCTGGAGCACCTCTCCTATGAGGACGTGCTGAGAGAGTTGGGGTTGTTCAATCTGCAGAAGAGAAGGCTCTGGGGAGACCTTATTGTGGCCTTCCAGTATTTAAAAGGGGCTTATAAGAAAGACAGGAACAAACTTTTTAGCAGGACCTGTTGTGATAGGACAAGGGGTAATGGTTTTAAACTCAGAGGGTAGATTTAGACTAGATGTAATGAAGAAATTTTTTACAATGTGGGTGGTGAAACACTGGTGCAGGTTGCCCAGAGAGGTGGTAGATGCCCCGTCCCTGGAAGCATTCAAGGTCAGGCTGGACGGGGCTCTGAGCAACCTGATCTAGTTGAAGATGTCCCTGCTCATCGCAGGGGGGGTTAGACTAGATGACCTTTAAAGGTTCCTACCAATGAAAACTAATGATTCTATGAAATAATTTGCTTTGTTTTATACAATAGTGGACAGTGAGTCCATACCACGTAGATGCATTGCAAAGAGACATTCAACAAATTTGTAATGGCAGCACAAATAATTTTAAGCATCACTCAAGTTCTGCAGTCAGCTGCCCATTAATTTGGTGTATTTGTTCACATGAGTCAATCAGCTGGAGAGCTGAAAGCCAGAATTCATATTTGGCACATAAAATTATGTACATATGCTCATAAATGCATATAAAAAGATCATTAGCTCTTTGGATAAATTCTTAATTTGACAAACCATTCTCAAGTGTTTCTGTACAGCTAAGACAACATTTTTCTAGACCATATGCTGGGACAGATATTGCTATGCATTAGAGATTGATAACGGAATTTGCTAATTTAACGTAATGAAGGCTAGTTTTATTTCTGTTATAATACAGTATTTTGCTCTGATACAACACAATACTCAAAACTGATTATTAATTCTATTTAAATGGACATTATGCTTTTATGTATATAAAATGTAACAATTAAGTAGTATGGTTAGATTTATACATGCAAGAAACTCTTGCATGTCATGTTCTTGCTGGAATTTTCTGAAGAAAATTTATAGAACAGAACAACTGGGGCTACACAAAGTAATTCTAAATTAACTTTTCTGCCTTCACGTCTCTGGCAGAAAGCAAGTTTATTTCTACATAATGACAAAAATTGTAATTGATGTATTAGTTAGCGCTTAACTGCTAATGAAGTTGTTTGATCTACCAGACATTATTCCTATTTTCTGGGAGAGGGAAGGAAAAAAGAAAAAAGTATCTAAAACTTAGCTTGTATTGGAGTAACAAGCTCAATGGCATGTTACTTCTTCTACCCCTTTTTAAACCTTAAACCTTTTTTTTGCTGAAAAGGAGTGTTATAATGGATCTATACTGATTTAAAATGAATCGAGTCAGATGGCTTCCCTGATCTTTAAACAATGGCATTAGCACAATCTCAGCTTTATGTATAGACATTAAATTTATTTTACGAGTATTCATTGAAAAGACCGTCACCTAAACAGATACTTCTGTGAAAAGATACCAAATTCTTTTCACCACCTATTTGACTGCTGCTAGAGACTGGCTCTCTAGGATTTGAAAACTATCTGATAACTAAAGATGGAAAAGACTGATAAATATTTCTGTGGCTGAACTGAACTCAGCAACACTGAAAACTTAGGTCACTCGTATTATTCACTGGGGGGTGGGGAATAACTCTCACTAAAACACTCTAGTTTTCTAAGCTTAGCTATAAAGTAAATACCTTGTAATGTTTCTACGGATTGTATCAGATGTATTTTCTAGCAAGCAAGAATTGCACTTCCTGCACACTTCTGAGAATGAAAACTTTCCAGAGGATGCAGAGAAGAAGAGCAGGCTTCTACCTTAAAAGCATTCCCAATACAAACAGAACTTGCAATCAGAGTTGAAGGTTTGTATTAAGAAAATAACATTTAAAAATACGTTTTGTGGCCAAAACAATTAGCCTAATGCTGCGCTGAGTGACTGAAACACTGTCAAAGCCATAATAATTTCAAATTCCATTAAAGGCAGAGCTTGGTAAAGATTTTGTGGAATGAATCCCCTACCAATCATTTTCTCTTTAAATGTATTATACCTCCACTGACATAGTCTTACTAAGTTTAACTGAGTTGATTTTGAGTTCAAACTACACTATTTGTATCAAAGAATATATGATCCTTGTAAGATACAGGAAAATATGATCCAGGAAGACCTGATCAGTCTTCCTTCTCTATAGGGTCACAAACTCATTCTATGTAACTGGGTGTACTGGCAAAACATGTTAACACCCTTGGCATTCTGTTACTCCAGAACAGCAAGTTGCAATAATTATACACATTGCTGAGCACTAAGGTGCTTTTCTACATTATGTGTATCGGGTGAAAATCACCTAAGTAATTTTTGGAAAAATCATGGAATTGGCACTCTAACATTCTGTCTTTCTCTGTCAGAAGTTTGGCATGTCACTTGTTGGGAAAGCATCCACACCTAGCAGATGTGAATTCTGAACATATTCTTGCACGATCCCAAATTTTCTCCCTGACCCTTAGGACTTCTGGCAGTGTATTTTTACTTAAACGGATAATGCCCTCATTGTGACAAAAGTACTTCTGCAGGAGAAGTTAAAATTATGGAACAATTGTTTGGGGTTTGGTTTGTTTGTTTGTTGTTTTTTTTTTTTTAATAAGTTGTCCTCTACTAACTGTCAGTAATAATTTTTACTTATGGTTTGTTAACTGTCAGCTTTTATAAATCTGAACGTAAGTCATCCTGTTAAGCACTTCTGGTTGCCTTCTGGTATTTCCTAGTTTAACTTTCAGACTGAAAAGACTGTTACAGAGCATATGTATTTTTTCAAATAAACAAAAAAATTGATTTAGAAGTTTCATTTTAAAAGAACCACACTATAGTAGACCATGTATATTACAGAGAGTCACAGGGGTGTGGAGAATCTTTGATTCCCATCTTAGTGCTCTTTTATATGTTACCCAGCAACACTTAAAAGACCTTAGTGTAACAGACCTGCAAGGATCAATTCTTATTTAAGACAAAGCCTGAATGACACAAAGCTGGTACAGATGCTCCTCTTTAACCTCTGATGTCAGAACTGTATCACAGGCACAGCCAGACTTTGATATGCCATAAAGCAAACAGAATAAAGTAGTTCTGCAGCAGCTCTAAATTATCCTGGGAATTGCTTTGCTTTTTGGCTGGCTTGGCATCAGAAAGAGGATGCCTAGAGTCACGCTTCCTCACCTCTGGAGCCAAGCCTATAAGCAAGTAAAGGCTGAGTATCACTGTTCAAAGTAGTCTCTCTTGTTTAACACTGGGGGGGAAAAAACCCCAACCAAACAACAAACCAACCCCTCCCCCCCGCAAAAACACAAAACCAACCCCCCCAAAAAACAACCACCAACCAAAAACCTAGAGAAGAGGAAAGGGTCTCAACTTTCCAGCATACTTTTCTTATCAACTTTTGTTATGTCTCAAATTATAACGTGCTTGCAAAATATGTGCTCTCTTGTCCACCCAGCACTTTTGAAGATACATCTAACGGGTATCTTCTTTGTCAGTACATCAGAAATGTAACTTTTGATTCTTTTACTACAATCTATTACCAGAAAAACCAATTGCTTAGGGTTTTAGCAGGCAGATAGTGTTCAGACTAACTCCACAATAATCTTAACAGTGAGAACTTCTCTGCAATGTAGATGCCATTTTATCATACAATACTTAGAGAATCTGCCTGTGCTCCGATCGGCCCCATGGCAAAACTGGAATTGAACTTTCAACATCATTTACTTCATGTTGCAGTTATAGGGATATGGTAAAGGGACAGTAAGGCTTTCATGAAGGCTTCTGGTTATAGATAAGCCTATAATAATTGTTTTTGGAGAGGTATCTGCAAATTTCTAATCAAGATTGAAGAAAAGCTCAAAATACTTTAAAAAAACCCATCCTGTTGTTCGAAACAAATCTGTTGCTAGTACTGAGTAAAAAAAAAAAAACCTGAAAAGACTTGTACAAAGTGAGATTTTAGTTTCATTTGTTTCAGAAGACTTTCAATCTTTAAGTACATTTACAAGTTTAAATTTCATTTGCTTTACATAATTTGTTACAGTTTCATCAGTAAGAGTAAACTAAAGCTCTTTTCATCCTAATAATCAATTCTACCCACAGTAAAGGTGTATTCCAGTGCTTTCAATCATTCCTTTTGACTATCATTACTATATACTCTCTGTGTAAAAGAATATCTGTATGTTATGGATTTAATTCATTCAGGTCTTACACTAGACTGAAAAGAATCACACACGGATGTTTGGTCAAAATGGAGAAAGCAGAATGTAAAAAGTCATCTTTAAAGCCTAAATCAAAAAATAACTTCTACGCCAGACACTGCCTACAAGAGTACGATATGGTTATTATTTTTAAAAAAATCAATAACATTGTTATAATTCAGCTGGTTTTAAAATAATTACAATGCACTAGCTCTCTGAGGTATTTCCCAGTTACCTCCTCTTGCCAGACTACCAATGAAGCTAGCATTAATTATTTACACATATTACAATGTGAAATTAAGGCATTTCTGCAATCAAGATTTACAAAGTCTTAGTAAAAAGAACAAAAATCTTACCACCAACATCTATGAAGTGCTTTGCAGCTAAACCAGAACGCGGTGCTAGAAAACAAGATTATTTTTTTTTGTAAGTATAATAATTTATTTCTTTTAAAACTCTTACACAATATTTATAGGTTAGATAGTGCGTTTGCACAGAGTCACAGCAGCAAGAACTGTTTCCACAGTCTTTCTAAAATAAACATGATTTTACAGGAACTACTGCACGTGTTAATGTATACATTAAACAGAATAACAGCTGCTACAGGCTACAATAAAATCAATCTTTAAGTGATATAAGGATATCTTTGTTTAGACCAGCAACTGCAGAGTAGGTTTATCCAAGGAAGGCAGCTGGAGCAGACAATAAGTATCTAATCTTGACTTATTTTTGGCGGCTACCACTGGTTTGGAATCATCTCAAAAGGTCAATCTACTCAAGTTACAATGGAAAACAGTATTTGGCAAGCAATTTACTAAGAAATATTATACACACCTAAATTGAATGATGTTGGGTTTTTTTGTTTGGTTTTTTTTTTTTTTTTCTTA
>VFFE01007010.1:260017-274672 GCA_008921705.1 Burhinus oedicnemus
TTTTTTTTTTTTTTTTTTTTTTTTTTTTTTTTTTTTTTTTTCTAGCAGAGTCAAGGCCAGTGCAAGGTGTTCCCTCAGCAGCGCTGGCCACGCAGCCTCGATGGGCTACACACCTGCCAAGGGGCCGTGCCAGTCAGGTACCAGAATGGATAGATGGTTAAACAGTGGCCTGATGTATGCTGAACTGCACTGTTACAAACCTTTGATTTTCCTCACCTGTAACTTGAGGACGGAGTCACTCATTTGGCAAACAGCTGCAGCACTTTGAGGGTTTATTGCCCTTCTGACAAAAGTTACAATCAGATAGCAGGGGAGAGAGAGAGGAGGACCTTGGAGTGATCCTCAGTCGTTGAAGACCAATGATAGTCAAACAACCTGAGGCAGCAGTTTGAGGGAGCCCACTGAACTTCAAGTTGAAAAGGCTGAGGGCTGCTCAAATTCTGTTCTCCCAGTTTTGCTGATGAGTCAGGGACCTCTGCCAGAGGGGAGGTGGCAAACAGGAATGGGGAGTTAAATGAGTCAGTAATAGCTGAAACTCGAGCTGTTTGCCCCATATCTACAACTTCAGCGCTAATCCATGTTACCTGTTGCCATGTCTTGTTACTTGTAAACTGCTAATCAGTTGCTGAAACTGCTTTTGCCTTAAAGAAGATCTTGAAATACTACGTGGAATCATATAAAAAGCAGGAAAAGACGAGGAATGTCCAAGTTTTTGGAGAATGAAGGGCAGCCCGTCATATTTTGCCTAGCCAGGAAGGCTTTTGGTAGGACTTGTCAAAGATGTAATGACAGTTGCAGAGTTCTAAGATTGGTGAAATTTACTGTGCAAGTGGCTGGAGCTTTGTACTTTGTGATTATGATGATTAAGTGGAGAACTCCTTTGGGTGTGAAGTATGATAGCAGCATGCTCTTTGCACAATGTGGCTTGAGCAGTTGCAGCTGTTTATCTTCAGAATGTGATGCTTTTTTGGTTAGGTAGCTTTTCTACTTGCACTATTGGGTTGCTGATTTAAAATTAAAATTAACAAACAAACGAAAACCCCTGAAACTAATCTCTGGGGACCTTAAATCTAGTGAAAGACATGTTGGAAGAATGCTGTTCTAGAGCACTAGGTGGGGACATCTATTACCGTTCCTAAGCACTGTGCCCTAGGGGTATGTGATCAAGATGGGCAACTTGTAAAAAGATTTAAGGAAAATGTATTCTCAGAACTATGATGCAATGCCTTCTGTGATACCTGTTGGAGCTGCACTAACTTTAGGAGGGAAAGGTAAGATTCACTGATGAGAGGAGTGGTAGTGGATTGTTTTAACAGGCCCTTAGGCACAAGCTGAGCTGTGTAGGATGCCTAGGCTTTTGAAGAAGACTTAAAATATTCTTTGTTCTTGCTTCATAGCAACGATATTTTCACACTTTAATGTCCCTGGTCACCTTATCTATGCTTGCTTTTGTTGTGGCTGCTCAAATCAACCCTAGATTATATAAACCTGCAGAGTTGGTAGGGTGATATAAGCTCAAAATGTGCTAGACAGCTTTAGAGCCATGTTCTTTCTAGAGATGTCAAATTTGTAATTAAAATTCAGTTACTAACATAGTGATTAAAATTCAGCAGTTGTTTTATGCATAATATATGTAAAAGAGGAAGTGTCTGTTACAGAGTGGGAAAAGAGGTAGGTGGACTAACAAAATTTTGCAATCGAAGTTGCAATTTAAGAGAGTCCGTAATTACTATGCTCTCCAAATTGGTTGTACACACACTTCAGAAATCATGGTGAGGAACAAGAAATAGAAGCTCCTGGGAAACTGCTGTGTTGAAATTACTTGTGAATTTGTGGAAATAATGCTTTCAGGTAGTTAAGCACTGTTGCGTCTAGAGTTTGTGCTGCTCGTTATAAATCCCATAACATTGTTGTGTGAGTACATCTTCTAACTAATCACTGTAGTCTAAGCAAGGAGTTTTACAGTGATGTGTATGTTAGCACTTAGTTTTTGATGGCTGTTCATTTAGAAACATACCTCTTGGGATTAATTGTTGCAATGCCCATAATCATGTGTTTGTGAGAGAGAAGTACGAATAGTATTGAAAGCGCTATTGCTAGTCCATATCGTGCACCTTCTCTTTTTGGATCTGCTTGGGTCCCCCAAATCAGTTTGGGTCTATGGCCCCTGTGGATTGAGAATTACAGTACTTGAGAATATTTAGGAAACAATCCCCATTCGTGTACATAATTGAAGGGCTTAATGCAGGTATTTATTTCCCCCAGGTCCTTCCATAGAATGTGATAAGGAACACACTTACAGAAGACCTAAGTGGAGCCTCCCTAAAAGCTCTTTTTCTTTCCATCGATTGTCTGAAAACATGCAGATTATACCTGTTTGGTGTCTGAAACGAGGTGGAAAGTGTGGTGGCCATTGCAATTCTACAAAGGTGGAAGGACTTGACAGCATGTATCGCTGCTAACATCACTGTGAAGGATGAGAATAATCTCTGTCTTGCAGGTGCAGAATGTGAGGTTTGGTTTGCTTAGAACTGTGCAGGAAGCCTAGTATATCTAGGAAACTCATATATCTGTGTCATGCAGTTAAACTGCAAAATGATTCTTCCACCTGGTTGTAAGTGTGTCAGAAGGAGTGAAGGAAGAACACTATGAGAAAATAGCAGTATTTCATATCCTGTCTTTAACAGATGGAGAAAATAAAACATGGATTATTGGGCTACATTACCATATTCTGCTGAATTGCTGCTGTTGAACTTGGAAAAATATGAATATCAAATATTTGTAATTTTTGGAGATAGAGTGCTAGATCCTCCGCAAGTTAAATTCTAATAATTCAAGCAAAGATGGAATCTGAGGCCTGCTTTAAAATAAATATTTAGTGAAATTCAGTGTTCCCTGGCTTCCCTGGAGCTTAGATTTCAGTTGATCTCTGCAAAGGAGTTGCAGAACTACAGTAATTAAATTAGCTGCATTCCTTAATGGTCTTTAATTTAAATAATGCTTACACATAGAATATAGCTTTCCCTATTAAAAAGAGAAGCTGCTTTTATTGACAGCCGAATTGATAAAGTACTATAGTGTTGCAGAATAGAAAATAGAAAAAATACACAACTTAATGGATTTCCTTTATTTCAAATTAGTGCATAATGAATATTATTTAGAAAGTCTAAAAATAAGAGAAATGTTATATCAATCAAAAAATAAGGCATTCAACTCAACTAATGGAGTTTTTTGTTTCCTAATCACATAAATCACTGTATGTATTATCCCAAAGTATAATGTCAGATTGTATTAACACGTAACATTCATAGCACAAATTGTCAGAATATTTAGTATTTCACTAATTTCTTTGTGAAATTTACTTACCACATTTAATTATTGCAATCATACATTCCATACCATGTCAGAGCTTGAAAATTTATTGTCAAGTCTTGTCATATAGAGTCCATGTTTTTATATATGTAACATTATATATATAACTGACTGTCAGTTAATTAGAAGCATTTGAATTAATATAAATTAGCAGAACAATTTAGGTGAAAGCATCTGCTGAGGGAATAGGTCCTAATTTGGCAATATTATAATTAAACAGTGTCACAGGTATTGTGCTTGCATTATATCAGTTTATGACTTTGACCTGATGGATACCATACAGGTGCTTTTCTCTCTCCTAAGTTGGTGCATTTGACTGTAATCCCTCTGTATGTCTATTAGCAACTATGACAGTGCAATTTGAAAGAAGCATTTATTTATAGATTTAATGCTTTTTATATGGTAGCAATTAATTTTGGCTTTCTAGGATAAATATCAAAAGCATTTTTGATATCTTACAAAATTAGTGGAATTTCTTCTTTGTGTGTTCAAAATATTTGCTGTCTTATATGATATATATATATATGTATATATAGGTAGATTTTCCTTCTTTTGCCTGTCAGTATAGGTGTTAGAGTGTAACACCAGCAAGGACTGTTTACATTTTTTTTCTCTAATTCTTCACTGTGTTGCTTTGTATTTTTTTAAAAAAAATTTCTGTCAATTACTAAGCTTTAGATCTGTACTAGATAAGTGTGTCTTTAATAAATCACTGCACTAAAAATGTAAGTGTTGAAATCAAGCAAGGGATGTTCTTGGCACTAATGTTTTTCTACGAATAGAAAGTCAGTACGTTTTTGTGGTTACCCCTGACCATTAAGACTGGAGGAAGGTTCTTGGAGAGAATTTCTAGCCAAGCCATATACAGATAATCAGACACTACTCCTTTTCTTGCCACTGGGAGGCTCCTGTTTAGACAGAGAGAAAAATAAAGTTAACATTATGAAGACAGGGGTAGCCCTGATAACATGCATCTCACTAAATATTAAGTAGAAAACATCAACTGTTCATATACAACTCTTCATAATTAGACTATGTGATTGTTTTATAACGCACAAAGCTTTATAAGCTTTATAAGATTAGAAAGATTAAGGCTAATATTAGGCCTTAATCTTGCAAACTCTTGCTCACGTGGTTAGTGCCATTAACATGGCTAGTTGTACTGGACATGGACCACTTGTGATTGTAAACTTAAACGGGTATAGAAGCATTTTTGGGGCCATAAACCCCACACATAATATGATATTTAAAAAGGATAAAAGTACAGTACATGCACAGTTTGCAGTCCATCAGCTTATTTTCTGATCTGTAACTACTGTGAGATGGGAGTTTTAAAGTATAGGTCAATTCATCGGTGATCACTGTAGCTCATCAGGTAAACAGTATCTGACCACCCCTTTTTTGGAGACTGAATTAATGGAGCTAAAGAGGTTTATCTGCTCTAATGAAAAATCGATTCTGAAAATGGCTGGTGGCTTTTTTTATTTTATTTTATTGGTGGCCTCTTTTCTTTCTGCAATTGCATCATCCTTTTTCAGTTTCGCGTAGTTCCAAGTAGATCTTGGCTAATGGTTCCATTTATTGTATGCAAACCAGAAGAATCCTTTCTCTATCTTTGAGTTGTTAATAGTTGGGGGAAAAGAAAGGAAAATCTGTATTTTCTGCAGATGAGTAACACCCAACATGTAGATTTGGATGTGACGATTACATTTTTGACACATTTTCATGAGCAGAGCTTTTCTTAAGCTATGGAGAACTACTAGGAAAGATTCAGATTCACTGTAGTGCCAGACAACCATCAGTCCAGATGCAAGTCCTTCAAAAGGTACTCAAAAGATTATTTTTGCCCTCAATAATTAACACGTGTTTCTGTTGCTCTAGTCCGAATCCCTTTACATGTTAGATTATTCTCTAAGTTAGAACCAAAATCTTGCAACTCACAGGACAATGAGGTTAGCTGCCCTCGAATGCTCTTGTAAGAGTTCATTCAGACGGACTTGGCGGTAACTCTGATTAAAACAAAGCAGGAAAAGAAAAAAAACCAAATCAGTTAGGTCAGTGATCCTCAGTTCTGGTGCCTTATGGACTTCTACACTTTCAGCAAGATTTCCTGCTGTTGCTTTGGCAGCATTGAAAGGTCTGCTCTGTGGTCCAGAGTTATAGAGATTGCAAAATATGAGGCTCAGCCATGCTTCTTGATTAGTATAGTTACATGGGGGCCAGTTCAGTGTAAGATTTCCTGGGGATGGGGATTATTTTTATATTGATGGAGTACCAGAGCTGGCTCAGACATTGTTTTTTAAGTACTTCTTTGGCTGTGGAGTATAGCAATGATGCAGAGAGTCTTTTGTGCTATTGTTTGATGGCAATTAATATATTAATTCATCTAGTTCGTAAGTGTCCAGTGGCCATGCTGGTAGGGCTGAACATCAGTGTGTGAGAGAGCACCTTGCCGGAAATTCATGACCTAAACAAAAGACCAGGAGTCTGGAGTAAGGCTTAGCTGCTTTATGTATCGTTCATTTCTATGGACTTTACAAATTGCATAAGTGGCTGTTACTTTGATATTCAGCCAAGATTACTTTATGGTCAGGCTCAGGCCCTCAAAGTTTTTATAACTTAACACAAGTCATAGGGAACAAGAGACCAGGGCAGGTTTGTGCAGAGGGAGATGGCAGCATGGGAGATAGATGTATCTTAGCTAGTCTTATAAATTTTATTCTCTCTTTCCCTGGAGAAGGTAAAAAGCTGGGTTTTCTCCATTCAAACCTTAAATTTTCCTTCGCTACAGAAATTTCACTGTTCTTTTACTCATGTTATATAGGTAAGAATCCTCATAATTTAGCCTGTTGTTACCTCGTGAGAGTTGTCCTATAACATCACCCTTTATCTGTGCTGCCAGGTTTTTCTCTCTCGAATTTTAAATGTGTTCTAATGTCCTCCATAAAATTCCCAGAACTGCCTTACTTTTGAAGATAACGGGCATGTCTTTCCAGGTGTGTAAGCTAAACTTTTTGTTGCTTTTCTTATTTTACAGAGATTTGGCATTTTCATATTGCTGACTGCTTTCAACCTATGGGTTTTTTTCCTGGTTCCTTAGTTAGTGACCTAGCTTAATCATGTATCTTTTTTCTGTTGTATCCTCACTGGTTCTGCACACAAGTGTGTATATCTGGGATTATATTCCTGTTGTCTTTTATACTGAGATGTTCTAAGGTCTCTGACTCCCAAGTTTTGATGATTTATGCTGAAAGTACTTCAAAAGTTTTCTGCCCACAGCTGACTATCATAACTTTATACTGGTTATCAAATGTATGAAAAGGGTAATACAGTGAGGAGTCAGTCTGCTTCCCAGCTGCTGCAGTCGGTAGTATAGTGTGTTATCTTAAATCACCATTGATTTCAGCTTATGTTAATGTCAGGCTGTGACCTCTAGCAGCTCTGAGCTCAGACTCGCGATCCTTGGTCTGCTGAGGAAGTTACCAGCACCATAAAGTGGAGATAACTAAACTCTCAGTGCACTCAGGTTAATCCAACAGGAACCATAAATAAAATTGCTAGATTAATTCTCTGTCAGTTACAGAAGAACTTGTCTCTTAAGGGTAGAAGAGTTTGCAGTATGCTTTTGGCACTGGCCTGATGAAGCCTGGTGGTTCATTGCTAAAAAGGTATGTTCCAACAAAATTAAAGAGCAGCCTGGGCTCTAATTCACCCAGTGGATCAGCCAACATCAGCCTTAGAGTGCCTCTAAACTGTGGGAGAGCTCCTGCGTTGTAGGCAGGTTTAGTCTTCACTCTGCCATTGAGGTAAGAATCTGTGTTAAATCTTGCCTTTGGAAGAATTCCTAGAGCCAGTTGTAGGGTGTGGATTCAGTTCTAAATTTCCCGAAGTGGTGAGTGTTTGGAACTGCACTCTTCAAGAGGTTCAAGCTCTAAAACAGTGGAGCCATTTGATAAACCTCTCAGCAGATTTTACTAGCTCAGGCTCAGTGAAGTACTTTGTGGCTTCTGGTTCAGAGGTAGTTTTCATCTGGCTGGCTCTGATGTGGGCAGAGCTTCTCATCAGCCTGGAAAATACTGTGTAAATGTGCCAAGGTCTTACAGAGTGCTGAATAATGCAATCATAACACACCTCTGCCATGTTTACAATACAAATCCAATTTGTAAATATCAAATACAGGTTTGTACATGTCATGTTTCTAATTCTGTATCTGGTATTTCACATTTTCTTACCAATCGCTTCAGACTTCTGGAGTGTAAGAAGAGGTACAGATGTAAAAAGGTAGGCAGGGCTTTACCTTCTCCTTGAATGCTTCCAGCTCTGCATCTGTAATTTTCCATGGAGCCTCTCGCTTTAATTTCTCAGCAGTTGTTATATCTTTGCAGCTTTCATGGAGGCGATATGGTTCAATCATCTCTTCAAAGAATTTCCAGCTGAAACAGGAATTACAAAGAAGGCCTTGCTGCAGGGTATGAACTCACTAACTTACTTCAGACACTGTGCATGGTGGGCACCACTGACTGTAACTGTAGCTGAAAAACAGGAAAATCTGCAACTATTCTTTGCTACATTGTGTTCCAAGTTATAGCTGTGCCACTTCAATATGTTGGGATTATTTGAGGATAATTAAAAGGTTATTTTAGAATAATTAAACACTGCATTTGGCCTATTAGAGTTGTACAGAATTTTCTACATTTTCCCGGTTGTAGCAAAAATACTGAAATGAGTTCTACAGTAACTCCAAACTGCAGTATATTGGCTACTAATGTTAGCAAAGAATATGGGTCTCCTTATAAATACTGAGCTTTTATTATAGTTTTAGCATTAACTGGAGCAATCACCTGACTGATACAGTTTTACTGTTACAGTTTTAATGAAATGGAGAAACAGGTGAGATAAATCTCCTGTGGCAAGGGGCTGAAGGAAATGCTGTAGGTTTTTTGCTATATGGGGGCTCAAATTTGTGTTCATTTCCCAACTTTTCTACAGATTTTGTCTCTAAATTTAAATTTGTTTCTTGAAGCTTTTGACTGTCATCATCTGGAGAAGCTTATCATCCTTCTTTACTTCCCTGCTTGCCCCTCTGTTGAAAGTTTCTGGCATCCCACAGAGACCTCAAGGAGTTTCTTTTATATTGATGTAAGTGTATTACTATGAGCACTTTATGCTGACAGGCCTCCCTGTGAAATGAAACGGGAGGCTGGACACAGGTTGGACTTTGCTATATGACCAGGAAATCAAGAGATGGATTAAAGGCTGTGACATGCAGCATTTAATGTTGCTGTTGCTAAGTTGCTGGAGAGTTTGTCAACATCCTTAGTGTCTGTTTCAGTATGTAAAATAGTGATAATCCTCTTATAATAAGTGAAATAAATGGGATGCCAGTTAGGAGAGAGATACAGTGGTCTAGCAAGTGTCTGGCACAATATTCACTTGTTCTGTTCAGATAGTGCTGATGCAGCAAGTGTGTTTGGTTTTTATGTTAACGCTAGATATGAATTCTTTTTGATAGCTTTTTTAATGTAAAATCGCTGCATAGTACTGGAAAAAAGAGAAGTATTCTGCGTAGTTCTTTATATAATTAAAAAATATTAACTGAGTGATCAAGAGGGCACTAATAAGTGACTTTAGGTATCTAGTAATAAAATCTTTATATTCTTTAATTGCATTTCCTTAGTCAATATCTCCAATGCACTGTAGAAACACTGGTGAATCTAATATTGTTTTTGCAAAGTTATGTGTGTGTGTGTAGAAACGGGACACAGAAGGATTAGGAGACTAACCTGAGATTGCACTTGAACTCAGAGGAAAGGCTTTGGGTGGAGAAGAGGAGCCCTTTGACTATGAAATAGCTATGGACCTATCAAGAGGGAAGTAAGAGATGGGATGGAAGAGACCATAGCAAGGTGAGAACATTTTCAGAGGATCTTTAAGACCAAAAGCAATATTGTGAATTGAGTTAGGAATCAGTTATTCCCTGAGCAACCTGCTATATACTTTTGTCTACATAAAGCAGAAGTAGGTGATTTCTATAGAGTTATATTTTAGAAAGCAAGGACTTGAAGATTTATTTTTCTTTTTAGCTAATACAGTTGGAGGTGGATCTTCCTGAGAACTGTTTTACCAACTTCCTAACCTCTGCCTAAGTTAATTTTTAAAAACATTGAACCTTCATTATATTTCAGTGATAGGGGAGTATTATAATCATGTCCTCATGGGAAAGGAGAAGTATGCTTATGTTTGGCCAGAAAAATGTTAAGTTTATGAATTCATAGTAAAACCCAGAAGACAGAGATGGTGATTTTACAAGAGAACTGTGACTGACTGAATAATATGATGAAGGGAAGCCTATTGCAACCTAAATAGATATGAAAAGCCATCGTAAAATGCCTGTTAAATTCACTTGCTCATAAGTATGGTGTCTAATTAGTCTTTATTAAATTAAGTCTTATCATTACAACATAAAGAAAAATGCTGCCCATAGTTTTGACCCTTTGGGTTGTGATTGTTAAAAGGTTCTCTTCTTTTTCCTGTTCTAGGTACTTAGAAAATTATTGCAATAAAGAGACAGTGTTATTCTTTGTGGTGTGTTTTGGTTTTTTTAATGCTCGACATAAAAGAAACAAGTTCCTGATAAAGGCTGAGTGCTAAATAATGGATTTTGGTAATGCTTCTTACCTCTCTTTGTTGGGCTTTATATTGATATCACAAATGATATTAATATCAGCGAATTTTATTCTGAATTTGCTTAGAAGTGAAGCCATCCTGCAAACAAAAGAGAGAACATTTAATCACTGTATTTCTGAGTGCCTTGCATCAAAGAGCACTCATAAATGAGTTAAGATATCAAATGCAGTTGTCTTGTTATCTTTAACTATATGACAAATTACTTTAAAGGCTTTAGTGTTTCAGTTTCCAATTACAGAACTGGGTTGATGTGATTGCTGTAGTATAATCCATTTAACTGATGATCGATGAAAATCACAAAAAATGGAAATGAATACCAGACAGAGGAGAGGGTGTTTACATTTTGGGGAAAAAAATGGTACTTTAAGTATTTGCAAAGGCTTGAATTATGAAGGACAAATATTCAAAATACAGTAGGACAGAATTGTCTACAAAATACAGTAAGACAGAATACTTGGAGAAGTCTTCTGTTATTCTATTATTATCAGAATTCTATGCATGGAGTATGTAAAACACTGATAGTGTATGTGTTGGTGAAAATTTGGTCTGGGAGGTTGATGTGCAATACTTAAATGTTTTCATTTATGAATTTTTACTGATTTACTTACATGTTGTCTTTATGTATTTTCATAAAATAAAATATTTTGCATTTCTGCCCCAATTGGCAGGAGGAATAGTTTATAGCTTTGTGTGTGTTTATGCTGAGGTTAGAGAGGTGTAGTTAGGTCAGTTTTGCATTTGGTTGAAGCACAGTTGGGAACTTGTTGGTTTTTTTGTGTTGGTTTTTTTGTTTGTTTGTTTATTTGGGGGGTTTTTTTGTAAGCTTTGGAATTTGAAAAGGTCGGAAAGTTCCTAGGAGCAAACCATGATAGAAATACATATTTGCTTATGACCTGAGAATTTACTACTTTTTTTATAGAAGAACATACTGCTTATATAAATCTTGATGTCCCTTGGGACAATCCTTGTTTTGAACACCAAAAAGAGCAAAGTTTCAACTTCTGTGGAAAGGTTTTATTATTTGGGAATTACATGTTAGCAAAAGTCCAGATAAATTTAATTTCTGAATTGGAAATACAATGGATGAAATTGTAAATAGCCACCCAGCCTCTGCATTTGTCTCTTTGAAGGCTTCTGTGTGATAGGTGCTGTTGAGGAAAGCTAGTATTTAGGTAGAAATACATACACATATTTGTTTCTTGGAGGCAAGCTAGGTCATTGTCAACTGCACTGACCATGCTGTTCACTCTGGCTTTTGTAGCACAAGCAGTGTATACAGGTGCCAGAACTACCTCTGTGAAGATCTGACATGTTTTGACAAATCTCATTTGATGTCAAAACCTCCTACTTCCTCTCAATGAAATTTGGTGACTTGAGTGCCTAGATCCAGGAGCCAGTTGTGGTCCTGAATAGCCAAGCTTGGGCAGACTCTGGACAGGGAGCAGAGAACGCTTCCCTGCAGGTCCTTGAGCAGCTGTAAGGCTTTCTTTACCCAATGATAAAAATAGTTTGTACAAACACTTGTGAATCTCTTCTACAGAAGTATGTTAACTTTAGGGTAATCCTTACAACTGACAGAACCACAGCGGAGTAAAGTTTGCTTTATGTGAAAGCAAAAGCTTAATGGAGCATCCCTGTGGCAGCTGTCTTTCTGAGGCTGGCTAAATTCTAACTCTTCTCCTTGCATCCATCTTGCTTGTTTTCCAGGGGAGTTTTGGTTGAACATGTTGATTTTTAACTCGCTACACGGTGCTGCTGCTCTTTGTTAAGCAGTTACTGACTTTCATCGCAAATTGGAGTGCTTCCACCGGTTGTGAAATGGCTGTGCCTCTAATGTGTAAAGTGCTTTGGAAGGAAAGGTCTTACATACAGCGATGACGAAAGTAAGTTTATATTAGTACCTTTCATTTGCTTGAAGGTGAATGATGATTATGAAATCTAGACTTTTTTAAAAAAAGCTAAGTCAAATCAACTTGGTCTTAAAGTTGATTAACTTGCTCTTTAATGTCTTTACATTTTACCATGGTTAATCACATTTATGTGAGCTATCTGTCTATAGTATTTGCATATGAGAAGCTTCACGTGCAGTTTCACTTACTGTTACCTGGACAATCTCATGTAAATCCCATAAAACTAATTATATTTTCATTACAGAGTGCGGACCACTCTTAGAGACAGGAATATGAGCTATTAATGGGAAAAATTGCTGGATGCAAGTTTCCTTTGGTAATCACCATTTACACTGAGCCTTGAGGGCTATGCCATAAGCTCAACACCTTTCTATCGAGTACATCTTTTTTTTTTTTATGCTGCCCACAGTATGACACACCAGTTGTGCTGAGAAATTCCCAGCTTTCTGCTGTATATGCATTATATTCAGCATCAATTCAAACTTTTAAACAGTGAGACGAATACAGTTATATTTACACTAGTTTTTCTTCTTCAATCCTATTGACTTTTCCTCCAGTGAAGATCCTTAATTTGCAATTTTTCCACTTCTTCCTGATAGTTAGAATGTAAGGAATTAGGATTGTTAGACCTGAAAGAACATTAAAATTGCAGGAAGATCAAATTAGTGCATTGTGAGGTAAAATTTCCATCCTTCACTTTGGCAGTGTTGGATGTAAGTTAAACTTAAAACATTTAAGCCAGACAGAAAATTGACTATGTAATCTTAAAAGAAAACAGCTTTGTGCAAGTTCCCAAGTCTGTTTTTATACTTGGTAACACAGAAATCTCCCTCCATGCAGTTCTTACTAGAATTCCTTACCTCCATCATCGAACAGCCACCAAATGTCAATTGTACCTTTTCCTTGCTTCTTTTTAAATTGAGTGCTGGCTTCTAGCAGCTTCTGATTGAATTCACCCACATGCATCGACTGTATTGTGTTAATGGTGCTCTCTGTAATGAGAAAGAAAAAATGTGGAAGGATTTCTGACAAGTGAGGCAATGAGTAGCTTTAGGGAGCCAAGTGGAGAGAAAGCGGCAGGAATATGAACTGTTTCTGACATACTTTCTATACTTCAAATCTGAAAAAATTTACAGCACAGATGCTCTGGTCTTTTAACATACCAATACACAGAGAAACCAAAGCTTGTGTAATACTTTGTCACTAGATTATAACTTCTTGAAAAGGGTTATCTGATTATTTGTTCTCTGGATCTTTTTCGTTAACTTAAAACTCACTGGGACCTTAAAAAGCAATTGGGAAATATCTGATAGATTTTAGTAGTAAATGGCATCATTTTGCATAATTTACAAGCTGAGCTGTCTGTTGTAGAATAGAGCTCCCCGAAGTGCACAGTGAATGGTGGACAAAGACAGCTAATGGGGTACAGCGGGAGTACAGGTGAAGCTAAGACTGGAAGGCAGAAAATGTAAGCGTAATTAGCAACTTCCCTATGCTTGAGAGAGTTGTTGTTAATTGAAAATAAACTTTGATTCTTGGTGTTTGCTTGGCTGCCTTTAAAAGTACTGTCTTGCCTATGTACTAACAATATCTTCTCTCATTCCATCTTTTGAAGCCTGTGGCTTTATTACTGCTTCTCTTTCAATGATTTCAAAGAGACGGTGTCAGAGCAGTATTTTAAATGGAGCAGACAGGCTTCTTTAGAGGCTTTACTCTGATCTGCTAGGTTCTGAAAATGTTTCTTTTGGTTTTCCTGTATTTCTAGAGTGTGGATAGGATAGTTCTAAAGCAGTTACTGGCTTTCCTCTACAGTTCTAGCATCTGTGCTGGAAGACGCAACAGCTCCAGGGAGGATGAGTGTATAAGCAAAATGGAGAGGCAGGGATATTTATTAACATCATCTATCTCATATATAGAGCCAAAGTGTGTAATATATATTTCCTTTATGCCTTTCTGAACTAAATCGAAAAGGGTAGTTGAAACAGTGGTGCACGTTCTTGTGGAATTTGTTATAAAAATATATTCTACTGAAGCCTGCAAAATGAACTGAATTCTGCCAAGTAAAGAATAATGACATTTTATGTTTTCAGTCTGCAGATCTTCTTGATACCTGTGGGAGTTGCATGCACAGCCAGATGTAATAGTCTCTGCAAGTGAAAATTCTGAAAATACTTGTCTGCATACAAGCATGGCTTCAGGTGGGTCATTATCATTACAGCCTAGCAATTGTGAAATGAGACCTTTAATTCCGTCTGTACTTCTGTATCATTTTACTATATCTGAAATGTAATTTTGATTTCATCACCTATACATTTCAGTTATGTGTTAATTAGTTATTTGACAGCATGCTGTATATGTATTTTCAGTACTTTTACCACCTTCATTTGTACATTTTAATGAAACTATCCTTAGAATATAGAGCAGTAGTGCTATTTTTACCTGTTTTTCAGCTACGTACCAGGTGTGCCTGTGTATGTTGAGTAAAGTGAGTTTGCTTGTTCACTGAATATTGTGCATATGTTTCTGTTTTCTTTAAAGACGAGAAAAAAAGGCTTCTGTTTAAAAACTGAAAACACCCTATTAGAAAACCCAACCAACCAAAAACCAACTTGTTCTGTATTTGTCAAACTTTAATAACTATGTGCTATTTTTGACAAATAGAATTCAACATAAGATGAGCTAAGAA
>VFFE01007010.1:275614-347735 GCA_008921705.1 Burhinus oedicnemus
GATGCTAAAACCCAAACAAGTAAGGGTTGTCAGCTCTAGAGTCAGCTAACCTAATTTTTATAGAAATCTAAATACTCAATATCTTGGGAACCTTCAGGAGGACACCCACAAATACACGAGCTTATCAAGCTGTTACATTTGCCAAATTTTACTACTAGCAAAAAAGAAAATAGATAAAAACTTTTGGAACCTTCCTGAGGTTTTTTTGAGTAGCACTGATATATCTGCACTATTTACATTGAAGTGAATAATTGGTTGGCAAAGCAATGCAGATGCCCTGAGGTTACAATAATGATGATATGGTTATCCTTCTGTTTGCTGGAAGGGAATTATTTGTGGTCCAGTAGTTGACTTTGGCAACAGTGTTTAAGCAGTAATGGAAAGGATCATCAGGCTGTAACAGTTCTCAAAAACATCAGAAGGTTCTCCTACTGAGACAATGTGTAAACCCAAGATGAAGTGTCCTTGTGAGGCTTTGATAGAACAAAGGGATCTTTATTAATAATATTTCATCTTCCTCAATTGTACTGTCCATTCAGCAAGTGTACAAAGAGCAATGGTAGCCTACCAGTGGGTGACTGTTACCCAGAGTATTTTGGTCAATTCCCTACTGTCTCAGTTTGCACTGATGTCTTTTCAGCAGTGTATTGTGTGCAAAGGATGGGAATTTTATCTACATTTTTGCCTCTGTACCTGCATGTTTAAATATTCATGTATGTGAGGGAGAGGAGGAGATGGTAAATATGAAAACAGTTCCTCTGTGCCTTCATTAAGGCCATTTTAGATGGACTGTTGGAAATGATGTGCTGTATTCTTAGAGTAATAAAAAAATATTGCAGACACTTTTGTTTAGAAGGCCTTCTGTCTGCTTGCAGAAAATGTATATTACACACTTTCAGTTTTGAATTAATGCAAAAATATTATCAGATATTAAATACGCTACATAATACCAAACAATAGAATTGATTTGCAGTGTATCGAGTGTTGGCTGCATGGACATTCATATGTTGTCCTGTAGATCCCTCTCTTTTTTTATAATTGTGTCTTATTCATTTATGAGAGAATCAGTCTGTCTTGTCTCATAATTCCATAGCCCAGAACTAGATCTCTGTATGAAATAACCTGTAATATAAATGCATGTACCCCCAGAATGCCCTTTCTGCTTGTAAAATTGTCCATATATACATAGGACTTCTTAACAAGTAAACAGTAATGCTTTACATAAAGGGATGCTTTCATGTAACACTCCTCTATGTGTTCTGTAAACAAAAAGCTTACCTGAAGTAGACTTTTGACTCCATCTCTGAAGCTGTCAGCTGCCACTGCCGCATAAAAGGCTTTTCTTTTGTTCTTTGTGAGCCAGGCCTGCTTTTTTGGCATGCCACTGTTCATCTCCTTAACACACAGCTTGCGTGGTCCCTGCATGATACAATAAAATATTATTAAGAAGGCTTTGTGTTATACATCACACAGTGATTTTGAAGGAGTTACCTAGTCTGCTGTGAGAGTGAATGGAGAGAGTCAGAAAAATACATTTCCAAAAAGGGTCCATAGAGATTCAGTCCTTTGAAAAGAACTGTGCTGCTAACATAATTCACATTCTGTTCGAGAGGGCTGAGGCTGTTAATGCTACTTAAATATAGTGATTCTGACAGAAAGAAAGACTACTATGGATAGTAACATCTTAGAAAAATATCTAAGGTATGATGAAGCATCTCAGAGTGAATAAAGTTCCTCCCTGACTTGACTACATAAACAAGTATCAGCAGATCTAAATATACATGGTTAAGCTCCTGTCTACTAATAGTAAGAGAAAAGGGTAGGTGCCATACAATTGAAGACACAAATGCTTCTGTCACCAGGTTCTTCCAGTGGTCATCTGGTAATTTAATGAGACAAAATCCGTGTGCATATCCAAGTCACAAGACACGATATACTGACTTGGCAGCACAGAATGGGCTGGCAGTGGGTCCTCAAAAGAGTAGGTCCAGGGAAGACATCAAGTCTGCAAGCATGACCTTTAGAAAGATTGAGATAAGTTTGGGAAGCATGTATCTGGAATTTAATTGATTTGAAAAAATCTATACTCCTAAGTTTGAGTTTAAGGTTTGTTAGGCTTTGTTTATTCCCTTTCACGTTGTCTTCAGGAAGGTGAATCAGTAGTCCAGATCTTCTGCAGTGACGATGAAACTCTGAGAGGGACACTCAGGAGTCTCAGATACTGGTTTTACTGTTATCAGGCTGGACAGGTAGTCTTTGCTTTCCAAGGCAAAATAGAAGAGCAGAATTATAAACTGGGAGCATGTCCAGCAACATCAGAGACATAAGCAGTAATTAGGCATGCCAGAACCATGGATCTGACTTGGAATCCAGTGAGTATTTCTGTGTGCTTAACTTGGGAAGTGGTACCAGTTTGGTTTGTTATAAACAGATAGTTTTGAACTTTAGTTTGCTGCAGGGTTTCAGTTTATGCAGAACTCATTCCTTTGCACTTTTTAAAATTTCTAATGTTTTCAAGGGTGCTGGTAAATTGCAATTATGCTTCCAACGGAACAGATAACTAGAGAAATAGGTAGAATTTCTGATAATATAAAACTAGGAAGTCTTGGTAAACTCATGCTCAGGAGACTGTATTTCAAAATTCATATTTAAATCTTTTACATTTAAAGTAAGTTAGTTTATGGTAGCTTCTTTTGCTAAGCTGGGAAACTGGTTAAAATAGAGCTGAGGGAGATTTAGATTATTTTTTTTTTTTGTCCATAGCAAGTACTGTAAGTTCAAAATTTATTTCCCATTCAAGAACAGTGTAAAACCCAAACTGCAAGAAATTCTTTCCAAAATGAAATGTATGGGAAGGATCACTTAATTCAAAATCAATTTCTAAAAGGTGATTTTGAATGTAAATCCAAAGTGCCCTTCTTTCAAAACTTTTCAGCCTTACTGAAACTTTTTTTGCCTTCCTGGGAGAAAATGAGTTGTACTGTATGTTTATATAGATGTAGAAATAACTGCAATACTTTCAGTGAATTGGCATTGGCTGCTAGTAAAAGAGGCCTTCAAAATAAACTTTCCAGCTAGTTCCATCTAAAAACCAGAAAATAGCATTGAGAAAGAAGCTGTGAAATGACGTGGCAGATCTTTATATGTCATGTTTCTATCTATGCCTTTTTCATTAGAATTCTATATATATAAAAAAGGTGAGATTTGACCTGATCAAAAGTAGGCTGGGTTGATGCTAGCTCAGGTGTTGGCCCTCATGTATGTTTCTGAACTTCGTATGGCTATTTGGGAAGTACAAGGGAAAGGATGGGAGGGTCCATGTGATCTTCCTTTAATGAGATCATGGCACATTCTTTGGTGATAGTAAATTTACTGGAGTTTGTTTGGATTTTATGGATGTAACTTAAGAAGAGCTTGATCCTGGCTGTTGGAAGAGTAGTGTGAAGAGCTGGGAACAGTAAGTTGAACAATAAGGTTGAAGTTCCCTTGTGGGTGAGGAGAGGAGAAAAAAAAATTCTTATCCTTCTTCCCAGTCTCTCTAAGGAGAGAACCTGAGGGTAGTTTCACAACTGGCTTGCACAATATGTTTCTACTGCCCAAGGGGACCCTGACAGACCCTTCCATCAGATGACAGCCTATCTGTGCGCTTCCCTACTCCTCCTTTGTATCAGTGTTAATGTTTGTGCAATTGTACAAGGAGTCCAGTGAATTTGCAGACTGAAAGACGACTAACCTTGCAAAAATATTTTACGTGAAGGCAGGGAGTAAAAGCAGAATAGCCCTTTCTACTAGAAACAGACTGTTCTAGGCAACATGCAGCCACGATCTCAGAGACAAATAGCTTTAAAATCATCTTTGTGTTCAGTTGCCATATTTATTTTACCTATCTCTGAACTATCTGTCATCACGTTCCTAGGAAGTTTCTTGCTGCCCTTTGGGATAAAGGAATGGAAGATGTTCTGTCTGGCATGGTGTCTCAAAACTTTATGCGTAGTGAGCAGCATGTCAGCTTTTGAGGCAAAATATGCTGGGCGTTACATTTATGGCTGAATAGTCTGTATTTGTTATGATATATATTGTAGGCTGCTCTTCAACACAGTCCCTGGGAATTTTATCATCCGTTTTTTACCACAATTTTGCAAATCACAAAGTTTCATAGTGTCACACTTTTATTACCAACCAAATTAAATTTAGCTTAAATTGCTGAAGAAATAATAATTTACCAAGAACAATGAAAATGCTTACACTAGCAAAATAGACTGCTTTCTGTATAGACAGGAAGGAAATCTCAGTTCTCCGTAGAAAGTACTAATATTAGAGAAACATGCCTAAGGAATTCAGAAAACTTGCTGAAACTCAACTTGAGGAAACTGCCTAGTCTCAGGATCTTGTTGGGATCAATTCTATGCTTACTGAATGCAGTGGGAAGGCTAACAATAATTACAGCAGAGAAGAATTAGGACCATTCACTCTTCATAGATTCATTTGATTTGGGGAGAATCCCATGTAGATCTTCTATACTCCCTTTCTGCAGTGTGGTAGCGTCAAATGAATTATTCTTACATTCCTGTAGAGGAATACATTAACTTGCCTGGACTGACTCTTATTAGTGAGATTCTACAGCCCCATTTGGTGTCATGAGCTGGGGTTTTTTTCCCTCTCAAAAGACTGTTGTAATATTTAAAATACATTTTTCTCATCTACACTACAAACCCATATATTTTTGTTCTGTCTTAATGAGAGACTAGATCTTCATCCTTTAAGATACAGAATTTCCTGTGTATTTATAACTAGAGATATACTTTGCTCCTCTCTTTAGATCTCAGAAGAGCATGTTTATCCTCCAAATTAGCATTGTTACAGTTTTGGAGAAACCACTGCAAAGAAAGTTGAATTACTTGCCAAACCCCAACACTGCAAATTGGTGATAAAGCTGAAGTTAGGTCCTAGGTAACTTGACTCTTGCACTATAATCCTTCAAGTTTAGTTTTGTGGTTTTTTGTTTCTTTGTTTTGTTTTGATTTTGGTTGTTTGGTTTTTTTGTTTGGTTTTTTTTTTTAAAGCCTTGCTGTGTCCGTTTAAAAAAAATAATAAAACCTTTCCTTGTAATGCATTATTTTTTCAAACCATTTTTTGGTCTGTCTACCATGAACTCTGACATGCATCTCAATGAGGCATTTACCAGCAGGCTCTGAATCAGCCGATAGCTTTCTTGTCAAGACTTATGACAAAATTCATTCTCAGTGCAAATCTCTTTCATGGTCTGCACAGACACCCGTCAGCACCAATGGGAACATTGTGTGCCGAGTGAGTGTGGAATGTGTAATGGAGATCTGCAGCACCTAGTGGTGCTGAATTTTCAGATTTATATGAGTTGACCTTACCGTGTACACTTCACAGCAGATGCACAGCCCGTTGTTCTTTGTGAAAGTATGTGTGATGTCTAGCAGAGCAGGCCTGATCATAGGAGCTCCTGTTAATGCTATGCACTGGGGTCTGTTAGGAGGAAAAAAGAGGTTGTATTTAATTAAAGTAACCTATTTATTCAGAATAAGCCATTCTACTGTTCACTGGAAATCTTACCTGAAGTTTTTCACATGATCTTCCACTGTAGTTAATGCCAGAGCGCTGTCTAAGGCATTAATATAGTAAAGAGCCTGTGTAGAAGAGCCCCAATTTACTTCTGCATATAATAAAGATAAATAATGCATATTAAATCATGGGCTTTTCCCTGTGTTCTATTGCAAAGGTCAGCAATCATGTTATCTGTGAGCCAAAGCAGGGTATATTCTCTCATGCTTCAGATACAGAGCTATTGTTCTTTGTGCTTCATAGTGGAATAGGTTTTGCTTGTGTGATGCAAACAAACATGCAAATAAATCATCTCATTCTTTATATAAAAATTGTAGGGCATGTTCTTCCTCTGCTTAAAAATTGTTTTCTTCTCTGTTCCATTAACTTTGTATCCTACTCCCATGTATAAAATGGACAGCCTTGAGTCATGTATTTGGTGTGGAATTTCAGGAAGTTCAGATTAAACCATTAGGAAGGAACATTGCTAGCTCCAATTAGCTCTGTTCTACTATATAGGTCAAAAATTGTTCTCCAAAATCAATTTTGGCATATACATCTTTTCTCGCTATTGTGCAGCTGTTTGGTGAATGGAGACAGATAAGAAACAGCTTTCCACACTTTGAGATCTACATGAATGCAGATCAAGTCCTGTTATGCCAAGATACAAAGCTAATACTTAGGGCAACTGCGTGGAGGCTTGTGTAGAGATCATCTTTTCTAAGGAATATCAGTCTTTTCTGAACCCTTCTGTTGCTGGTAAGTAAGTGCTAAACAAAAGTAATTATTATAGAGAGCAGGAGATAGCTTTTTAACTGTGTCCAGTAAATTTAACCAAGCTTTAAGCAGCTACTTTGCAGCAAGGACACTGGCAATATACTAGGAATGAGTAGAAATCATACAATCATAGAATGGTTTGGATTGGACCCAAAAGACCTTAAAGATCACCTGGTTCCAACCCCCCTGCCATGGGCAAGGACACCTCCCACTCAACCTGGTTGCTCCAAGCCCCATCCAGCCTGGCCTTGAGCACCTCCAGGGATGGGGCATCCACAGCTTCTCTGGGCAACCTGTGCCAGTGTCTTACCACCCTCACCGTAAAGAATTTCTTCCTAATAGCTAATCTAAATCTACCCTCTTTTAATTTAAAACCATTACCCCTCTTCCTATTGCTACACTCCCTGATAAAGAGTTCCTCCCCATCTTTCCTGTAGGCCCCCTTTAAGTACTGGAAGGCTGCTATAATCATCAAATGCTTTTGACAACTGTCGTGTAACAGGTGTGGTCTCGTACAGCTAATGATATTTACAGGAAGAGAACCACAGACCATCCCAGTGGGTATGACAGCACAGATAGGGAGGACACACAACAGTGCAGCAATATATGCAGAACAGAATAACACAGGCTCAGACCAGGTGTTGCTATTCCAAACTAGCTGTAATGAAAGCACATCTTCTGATTGGAAACTTGCCTCTCTTATTTGTATTATTTTTTTCTGCTGCAGAAGTAATTCAGATAGTTAGCACTGAAATCTCAGCCTGGGTTAGTTTTGTCCTGGATATGAATAATCAGATTGTGCAGTCTCATATTGGTGCTGCATTGTATTGGCGTACAGATTTCTGAGGACAGCTCCTGTGATTTGCTGAGCTACTAAGAATTTTTTTCCAGCACTGAAGTGTGCCCATCTTTCTTGATTTACTGAGGAATTGTAGGGAGGTGCTGAAGGAGGATCAGTTCATGAGTAATTCAGCTTGCATTCTTGTTGTATAGTGGCAGCAGGTTTACATTTTGAGTGAGGACCCCACCCCAGATGAGTCAGATAAGAACACAGCAAAATTCAGGTAAGGTTTTGTGTGTGGATGGAAAAAAAATTATGAGTGATACTCAAGTAAAAGCCTGTGTAGTAAAGACATGGTGGGAATAAACTGGTGTGCTGGAATGTTTACACAAAGCCCTGAACCATAGTTGAAGTGCTTGTTAAACTGACAAAAAAATCTTCAGCCTATCATCTTAATCTATATTATATAAAGTGGGATTTAATGGGATGCTCTAAACTTCCCTCTAAAGAAAGGTATTGGAGAAAAAGTAACATCTAATTCTGTAAGTAGAATTAGTTCCTGTAAAATCCAGTCAAGCTGCATAACATATATACAAAATAATAGTGTTTTGTGGCCTTACCTGGCTTCTTATATGTTACATAAATATATAGAAAGAGCTCAATGGCATAAGTGATGAGAGCTGCCCACCAGTTGATGACAAACATGACACCACAGCACAACAGGGCTCCAAAAAGTGACACCCACATGTTGTAATATCTGAATGCAGGTCTCCAACCTGTTTAAAGAGAATTGAGGAAATTGGAAGAGCATAAAATGTATTGATCAAATGGTGATCCACTGATTTTGTGCATACAAACCCATGTGCAATTTGTTTCAGGCTCTGTCGGAAGGGGTGGGAGTGGTATGTGCAAGTTCTCAGGCATTATGAGTATCAACAGATACTTTCAGGTGTTGGCTGATGTAGATTTCTGTATGTATAGAGTACTAGGTCTTACAAACCTTTTACTACAAACCCTTTCCTACTGCTTTGTCCAGCCTGGTTTTGAGTAGCCATTCTGTTTATATGTATTTTTGCCAAATTAAAGCTCACTGGTTCAGAACTGAAAACAGATTTTCCTGTAACTCCAGGTAATTGGCTACTGTGTCCTTTTGATGCATATACATAGAACTTATTAATGGGAGCTGAGAGGAGAGTTTATCCCAATACTGTAAGCGCACCTGTCTTAAACTTGGAAATTGCCTGGCCTCACTGCAGAAAAATAAAATAATTTGCAATTGACTTTAAGAAGAGATTATTCCTGCTGCTTTTCAGCTGCAGTGCTGAATCCATCCCCTGCTAGCAATTAAAATGATGAGGCAAGCAGTGAGCCTCCGTGGTTTGCAGGTCTCTGCCAGGTGTTCCACAGAGCAGACTCTTTGGAGAGGGGAAAAATACGGAAGATACAAGGAGAGGCTGAGCAGCCCTATCTTGGATCATCTTTGTAATGACGAAATGGGAAGGTCTTGCTGTGATGAAATTTGCTGTCCTGCAGCCTTGCTGTTATTATAATCTATCACTGTGATTTGGCAGAAATTAACTGGAGGAAATGAGAAGAGAAAAATGGCTGCAGTTTTGTCTGAAATGTTAAGTAGTGGCAGAGTAGAGTCAGATGCATGCACGTGAAGTCTATAAAGCTAATTTTTACTCAGCTCCAAGGCCATGTAGAACAGATCTGCATTTGATCAGCTGTGCAGGTAATTAGCAGAAGTGCTCATCTTTTCTACCCTCTGAACAAATGGCACTGTGCAGATCTATAGGAAGGAAGTTGATGTAGGCATTTATGTCACTACTGCAGTTTCTTCACACTGGAAATCAAAAATGTATTCCTCGCTCTTTGAATTGAATAATTGATTCACAGTGCCAGGAAATTGTCTTTCCTGTGCGCCAAAAACGGCGTGTTGCTCAGCTGATTAACTTTAGTCCTTAAGGTGTCACCCCTTCATTCATGAAGATGATGAGGATTATTCTGCTGTGGCAATGCACAAGCCTGAAAGCCAGCGTGTTCCTTTGCTGCACAAATGTAGAGAGGGCCTCTCAAGTCACCCTTGAATAGGCCGTCATTGCGCTTCATCCTACAATTCTGCTATAGCCACTGCAGAGCTGTGCTGATGCTGTTTGGTGGACTTGTTCTTGTTCTACATGTTCCCTTCCAGGCACTATCACTTCTAGCACAATTACTGTTCTTATGAACTTTCCTGTAAATGACACTGGAGATTTGGAGGAGAAGGGCATAACAGCTCCCCGCTATACCTTGCTTGCTTTATGTGGTTAGGGTTGGCATACGTTTTTATCCACCCATGTTGTGTGATAGCGAGGGGGGAAAAAAACACCCTGAGAAGGAGCTTTTCTGCTCCAGTGGGATCCACCAAAGTATTTTTCATCCTGTACAACTGTAGGGAATGTAAGGACTAGAGCCATTATTTTTATCTTTTAGAGATAAATAAAATGTCATCATATTCAATGAGAGCGGTAAAACCTCAGATCACATAGCTTAGATATTTAACAGGTACTGCAGCTTTCTCTGACATACAGTCAAAAACTTGCAGAGATCAGACTATGAAGGCCACATTTAAGTCACTGGCGAATACAGACTCACCTGGAGATTTTGCATATGAGGCATGAAAGCAGGAGAAATTAATCAAAGCATATGAAGCCAGGAAGAAATTGGAGATGATGGGAGCAATGGTGTTCAGTTCAGCTGCAAGACATACATGCACAAGTCAGACATAGGTACCAGTTCCCTAGATTGTTGGATAGCTTTTTCCTGACCATGCATTAAATCTGAACACTCTGAATTTGTCATCCAGGGAGAGCTTAGGTATTTTCCTGTGGTACTAATTTAAGGCCACTTTGTATACTGTCATTCATATTAAGTAGTGTCTGCTGATACTGATTTTAATAACATTATATGCTATGTAAGGTTGTACTTGATACTCTGATTCTACAGACTGGCTCCTAATGATGTAGATCTCTTGTAAATTTCAGAATTTTAAACATATAATTGAGAGGACAGATGCTTTTCACAAAAGACTTATAGTTAAAACTTATTGTTTTGCTTTTTAAATGGCAATCTGAATTCTCTCTACTAAACTTCCCATTTACTTAGTGTCACACAGTTTGAATTTCAAATCTTGGAAAAACTAATTTAAAAATCCACATACCCCTAAATATGGTAGCTGGGATTTTCTACCACCAGTGCTGGCAAACTGGGATTTGCTTTGGAGCTGACTGTGGGGAAGGCTTGGCAGAGTAGGCTTCCTAATTATCTCAGAATTGCCTTAGAGCTATATGTAATATAAACTGGGGAAACATTTTCAAAGTTGGTGACTTTGGCTTATTTGATAAAGGTCTAAGCACTGCGCTCTTCCAGCGGAGTGAATGGGAATTGCATCCACTCTGCATCTTTGCAAATGAGGCTGTGGTGGCATTGAGATGTTACTGGAGTCCCTGAAGGTTTCTTTTTGCCTTCTTTAAGAATAACGGAATTGCTACCAGGGTTTGAGTGTGCTTGGGCTTATGTCAGAGCTTACCTGACTGGAAATTTTTCTAACCGTAATCAATGTATTAAAATATACGTTTATATAATTTCAAAACATGAGATTATAGCAGTTGTGTAATGATATACAAACCAATCAAAATGAATGCCATAGCAATCACGAAAGTGAGAACATATCCCCTGATGGGCTCGTTGTTTTTTCCATATCCTTTGGCAAAGAAGTGGAGCCCTTTGTAGACGTTGTCCTTGCAAAGAGCCTGGTGGACAAATCAGAACTTAATTCTGTTAAACAGTGCTTTCTTGCATCAGAAGTTCACTGTCTGTGAGTGACAGATTGCTTGGCTTTTGCTAAACAAAAATTAAATCTATTTTAGTACTTCAAGTACATCTCCTGCTATGGCACGTAAAAATTCAAATAAGGTGATAAGCCAATATCCTACTATATTATTGTATAGCGGGAGAACAGAATCACAGGCATTTAATACTTATTCAATGCTTTAAAAAAAGATTAACTGAATAGCTAAATAGAGTCCAAATTGGTGGAAACTGAAGCATAAATCAGTGCCTTGGTGTGAGTCATACTGGCTATCTTTCAATCTCATGCCCTCTGTTCCCATTCTGTCCACATTGCTGCTGCCCAGACAGCTTCTGGACAGCCTGTTTGAGCACACCTGCCAGCACCTGAACCTTAGGGTACTGAGCACTCCTGCATATTCCTGGCACTCCTGTGCTTACAGGGTGGCTTTCTGTAAGGAGATAGAAGTGGTCCTGCAAGTAGCCTTGAAGCTATCTATAACAAGCACACGTGTATCCCCTGCTCCTGCAGCAAAGCTGAGCTCTGACCAAAGGAACTTTATCACCTTTGTATGAGGGTGATAAGACCTGCCTATTTCTGTTGAAAAACATTCTACATACTGTTTTTCCTGCCTTTTCTTCCTACATGTGTCAGTGTTGTTTAAATATATATCACATTTGGCACATAGAGTTCAACTAGATTTTATGTCTTTAAAGTAAAACAGAGTATAAGGAAATGGACAGTTTAATTTTACCTGGAAAACTTTGGGTGCGCTGACAAGAGATGCTAGAGCTGACGACAGAGTAGCAGAAAAGATGCCAGCTGTGATGAGAGGACCAAAGCCAGACACCATGCTCATCACCTTTAGGAATAAAAGAAGGAAAAAAGAACAGTCAGGCTTACATTTGGATGCACTTTTTGATCACAGCCCCATTTAAGTACTCTGTTTCTACGTGTCTCTGCTTTTCACAGTTCTAAATTCAATATACTACCAACAAACTGTGAAGTAGGGAGATACTATTATTTCTGTTTTAGTAAAAAACAATGGATGCATAGCCAAATTTTTGTACAAGTATGCAGCTGTCTGCTGAGGCAGATGAGTACTCCGTGAGATTTTCTCACCTCCTTTACTAACTGGTTGCTCTAAGTAACAGCCTCTACTTGATGGGTAAATAGTCAGCTTGTAGCAAGAAAAGAGAATGGAAACAGCAGGAAAAAGTACCAAAGTACAGAATGTGGTTGGAGGTGCTTTCTTTGGTTTGGGTTGTTTGGATTTTTTTCTTAGTTACTCAATATGGCTAAAAAAGAAAAAAAATGCCTGATTGTGCTAGTATAGCAGCAGTGCTGCAAACAGTATTGGTGGTTACTGCCAGGACTCCCTCAGCCCTCCCAGAGGGGCTGTGCTGGCCTCTGCGACCACGGCAGCGAAAGGGCTGTTGAGAAGCACCAGGCAAGGAAGCTAAAACATGAAGTGGACAGATGCGATTGCCGGATGCTTTTTGGTGTGTGGGAAGTACACCAGGAAAGAAACCAGTTAATTCTGGAGATTTGTCAGATGGAGAGAGATTTTTTTTCTGACTTTAGTCTGGCAAAGATAAATGCAAGAAGTGAAACTGTTTATGGCTGTAGGGAGGTCACTGATTTTAACGGTTGCCCTGGGTCTGGGCAGCTAAACTGAGGTGGGAGTAAGGATCAGAAATGATCAAGAAAGGAAGGAAAAGTAGTCTGTGACAGGGACAGCATACCTCTTTTAAGGTGGTTACCCAGCCCTGTCATTTAGCAGAGCCAGCTGGGAAAAAAGCAAGTGACTTTAAAAGCTACAAATGGCTAGTTGAAAAAGCAAGTGCAGGTGGGTGGTGAGCTCCTCTCGCAGGCCATGAAGCACTGGGGCTGAACAGACATCTGGGAGTAGTGGTTGTCAGGCTGCAGAACTGCTTTACTTTGATGCTTCGCCTAAGCTTTATTTTGAAGAATAGAAATGGCAGGCGGTCTCTCTCTGGCCTAGGAAAAAGACCCCATTACTTCTCACTTGATTTTTTCACTCAACTGTTTTTGGGTACTTTTTTTTTTAAGAAGCGAGAACTCCGTTTTTTGTACCGTGGCACAAACCTTTAACAGTGGCCACAGCACCCCTGAGGTAAAATCATATCCGTGTGTAAAGAGCAATGAGATGAGCTGCTCATCTGACAAAAGTTCCTGAGGTCTCTGTTAAGTGTAGATTTTGAGTTTGAAGATGTTACAGCATATACTGCTCCATGATGCTTGTTGAAAGAGGAGGTAAAGACCTTACCGGAGTGCTGGGAAGGCTACTGATGGGCAGTATGAAGGTAATGTGGAATGCAGGGGACTTTTCCCTTTGATTATTCCTATAGCTTTTTACTTTTTTAGATAAACGTGGATGTCCTCTTGCCATTAGTTGTCAGTAAATGATAGTTTTGCATGTTTGTACTTATGTATTCATATATTGCTTATGATTATACATATTATCTCATTAAAACCTGAAAATTATTCATCAGCCCATAATCACATGGCTGACTTGCACATCTGGAAAAATCATAGCCTAGACTGCAGGCAGATGATCCATTGCAGCTCATTCCAGGTATAACTGTATCATTGATGCTCCCAGTAGCATCTCGTACAACACAGGAGGCTGTGGAAACAATGATATATTATTATTTTCCTTCCTTGTGACAGCGGAAGAATGTTCTTGCCACACTTTGACTCTTAGTCTGCACACATTTTATAAAACTGCTGCCTTAGTCTCATCCCAAAGAGCAACATTTCATGTCGGGGAGAGATTGCTTCCCTGTATTGTGGCTTAGTTTCTCATGTTGTCTGTAAGCAAATGCTTACTTCTGTTACCTTGAAAATAATCACCCAGTTGACTACTGAGGACTAGCATATTTCTGACAGTAGAGAAACAGAGATCAACAATAAATTAACTAACTCAGAAGTACACTGTCTGCCTGTGAACACTTTTACAAGTACCAATATTCAAAGGAAACAGGTCAGTGAGGGTCTTGAGTCTAGGCATACATTTTATTTTTTGTTTAACAAGGATACACAATTGCTTTAGAGACCCAGATCCTCAGCTGTTCAAATTGTCATAGCCCTACTGATACCAATATGGTAAGAAAAACTTTAAAACAGAGAAATTACCTATATTCTTTTTATTTTTATTAGTATTTATGCTGTCTTTTCTTGTTTGCTACCAGAAATGGGAAGAAACATGGAGTTAACTTAGAGTGCTGATCTCAACATCTTTAGCAGCCAAAATATAAGTTTATATGGTATCTTCAAATATATCAAAAACATTGTTATTGAAAGTCCCAAAGTAACCATTATCTATTTGGCAAACCAATATGCAAACAGGGAAAAAAAAAAAATATTGCACTGAAAAGTAGACAGCTGTGAAGTTGAAATACAGCTATTGCTTGTGAGAATGGAACAATGCCTTACCACAGATTTATAACAGAAAGTGAAGAATGACTACTTCAACTTTGATTGCAGGGGAAGCTTAGATCCAAATAACGCAATAACCTGAGCTGCAGCTTGAATCGAGTATTCTGCCTTTTGCATAAAGTACAAGAACCACAAAAGTCAAGAAGACTTGAGATTCTTCTCACAGGAAAGGGAGTACCCCACAGGGCTTCCATGCAGTATTGATGTATTTGCTCGTAAGGAGTGTCATTTACAAAGCTCTTTCTTACAATACTATTAAAATAGAAAAAGAAAAATCTTTTTCTTGAACAGAGATTTATTGTATGTTTGTAATGAGAATTTAATTGTATATTCCCCCAACACAGTTCATGTCTTCAGTACAGGTCTCCTTTTTACTCTTGTGTCCATTTTGTTACCTCAGGTTCCAATATTGTAGAGCACCTCGTTACGTAGTGCATCTTCTTTAAGACAGGCAACTGATTTCTGTCTTTGACATATAACATACAAAAATGGGTGTTACCCTGTTACTCGTGAGGGCTCAGGAAGACTAGTGAGAGCAAGTAGAAGCCATGTGAAATTTCAATGTGAATGAGGAACAAAAGATCAGCAGATTGATCAGAGGTTCCTTTAATCTTTATTATGCTCATGGATACTATAAGCTAGTGCTCTTTATCACAATAATCAAATGCAAAAGTAACTATGCAAGTTATATGAAAATCTAGCTGCCAAACAGGGACTCTTGTTTCTGCTGATTGCTGCTTTTTTCCCCACTGTTTTTACATACAGTAAAATCAAAACAACTATCTCCCTACGTAATAAAAAAGCAGTGAGGTTAATCATTCATTTGCATACCAGGCTTTCAAACTTTTTTAACTGTATAAATTAAGACATGAAGCAGAGGTTCTGTACTTACCTACACATACTGCAACGCCGATGTAAGCAACTGTTGTAATCAGAATGGCCAGCATTGTTCCTTTGGGTATCGCACTTTGTGGATCCTTAAAACAAAGCAGTGACCCAAAAAACACTGTGAGTTCATGTGCTGCACTCTGCTTGCATTTGCACGCTAGGGAGTCCTGCCACATTGTGGTATGAAGATACCTTTAGAGGGTAGATTTTTATCACTTAGACCTGCACCAACATTTCCTGTCCCAGTATGTAGATAGTGAAGCAGTCCTGCGGTGGAGTGCTCCTATGCTGGACATAGCGAGGGATGTTCTGTGGGAGCAGAGGTCACATTTATAGCAGCAGGAGAGTCCTGAGCTCTGCATTTCTGGGAGCTCCAAACCCTCTTTACATTGCAATGGGCTTTATTTTAATGTTTAATGATATAGTGGGCAAACAGTTACTCAGCTAACCATCAAACTCCTGTGGATGATGAGACTGGACCATTTTTGGTTAATCGGTAAGATAGATGCAGATAGTCACCCTGTACAGAATACAGTACTTTTGTGATTAGCAACCAGTAATTGTTAGTTGTGTCTTGACAACAGGCTACTTCCTTTCACTGTTTTTACTTTAAATTTAGATAATTTAATAAGGCTGGGTCTTAATGCTTACAGACTGGCTCACAACAATATCAACTTTGATCACGCAACTAGAAATAAGAGTCCAAAGATCTGCATTACACATTGTCTTTTTAAAGGGGATTTTAATACTAGTGTTTGTTTATGCTAGGAAGGACTCTTTATGAATTGTCTTCTTAAGTTGGTTTAGTGACATATTTTAAGTCAAAGATGCATGGAATACATTTTAAGCCACAGTCTTTTGTACTTTTATAACTATGCTTGTTGCGTGGGAAGAAAACCAAAATACAGATTTGGAGTGTCATGTGAAACATAGATGAGTGACTTAACTGTGTTAATAATTAATGTAATTTTTAAATGAGGTAAGGATTTATTGAGCTGAAAAATAATTGCAAAGTCACTTCAGCTGCATGAGACCCTTTGTCCTCAGATCATGTAGCTTTAATTTATCAAGTTCTGATGTGCATGTCTTAGGTCACTCTTTTTGTGGGGTCTCATGCTGCAATCTTAAACGCTGTAACCTTAAATCCTATGATTAAAGCTTCTTACAACTTTACAACTTTTAAATTTTATCAATAATTAAAATGCATATTTAATATGATGTTAGTACTTTAGGGCCTGCTCCAAAACCCATGGAAGTCACCAGCTGTTTCTGTGAGCAGGCTTTGGACTAGGCCACTACTTGTGTGTGTAGCAGCTACAGAAGCACGTACATAGGTGTTTGCAACAAATTCTGAAGAAAGTTTGATTGGTCAATTTTACACTTTTTAAATACTTCTTAGCTTGTCTTTTAGATTTCTGGAGAGGCTGATTAATTTAATTAGACCTGTCTAATGCATTAAACATGCTCAGTGGGGAATCTGCCTGGCGGACTTGGTTATAGAAATCCACTTATTGCCAGACTGAAACAACCACAGAGAGCCAACAGGAGAACCACTTCCCTCGGTCTGCTCAGGCTCTTTCAAATAGCTTATGAAAGAAGTGCTGCTGCTTTGGGAGCCTGCCATGTATAGAGAGCGCCATATATGGCAAAAGAATTATTTTCATTTGATAAAAGGATGGAGATTGTGTAAGGCTGATTCAGTCTCAGTAGGCAGAAGTACAATGATTTTGGGTTTTTTTAATTAAAAATGGAATCTCATAGACGCTATTAGTGGCTCAGTTTCTACATATTTCTCTCTGTGCTTGGCTTCAAAAGCAGTCCTCTGAAAACAAAGGAGATGAGGCATGCAATTCAGTGTGAGGGAGGGAAACGGAACTGGCTGTCAGGGTTGGTAGGATCTTGTCAACTTGTGACTACTGTGCCAATACAGAAATAACAGATCTTTGGTTGAATCCTTAAGGTCTATATGATAAAGCCAAATAACTTCATTTGACGTGCTGGGTTTATCAAGGTGTGAGCCACATCTTTTTGGTTACTTTTTTTTCTTTTTTGTTTTTTTTTTTGTTTGTTGTTTTTTTTTGGGGGGGTGTGGGTCTTTGTTTTGGGTTTTGTTGTTATTGTTGTTTTTTAGTATTAGATTGGAAGATTTGAGTTATGGATACCTCTGATGCATTACTGAATTTCTTGTAATATTATGAAGTATTGCATTGCTCCACATTTACTAGAGATGTTTTACCAAATGCTTTGCTGAGCTTTGAATTACTTTGCCTTTATGTTTACCTTTAAACACTCTTTACATTAAATACACTGTACAAAGTCGTGAAAACTAGAGGACACTCAAAGTTAAAACTGAGTTCCTGTCTCTAATTTACAGATATGTTTAGATACTGGAAATATCATCTCATACAACTGCTATACTGCAAGAGGAGAGTGCGGACCTGACAGAATGGACACAGTAAAACAACTGGGCACCCTTGGACCTCCTTTCCCTTTCTCCTCAGACTCCTTGCTTCTGCAGCTTTTCCTTTGAGCAGCAGTAGTGACATGGGATTGGAACATACTTGCTTTCATTAAATTCTCTGTTTGCTTGCTATGACCCTGAATAGAAAAAGCTGATCTCCACTGATTCTTGTGAACACAAACATAAGCTTTACAGGTATGGTTTTTAGGATGATGTTTTAAGAGATTTTGCAAAAGAAGAGCGCCAAGAGTAATTTCTCTTATGTCATGTGCTGCTAATGGACCATTAATAATATATTATTACAGGTTATTGAAACATGCTTTTAAATGATATAGCAACCCAAATTTGAATGCAGTAATTTGTGTAAATAGCCATAACGCATTATGAGAGAAAATGTGAACTGATGTTTTTAAATAATAAAGCAGGTACTTGAAAGTGAGAGTTTTGCTTCCTAAAATAAGACATGATTTAAAACCGAAAACAGTGTTGATTCATAGTTTTTCTTGTTCTTTTTTCAGCCTACAGCTAGTATTATGAAGTTAATGAAATACGTACTTTCAGATCTCCCGAGATATTGGCTCCTGCAAGAATGCCAGTGGCAGCTGGGAAAAAAATGGCAAACACAGAGAAAAATCCTTCTCCACTTCTGAAATCTGGTCCAAAGTTTTCTGCAAATATTGATGCTGCAAGTAGAGGTGAAAATGAAACATACCACCAGGATTTGATTCCAAAGTTACTTAATGAAGGAGGTGAATAAGCTAGTCTTTCAGGTCTGGACGACTGGGTTTGAATCTGTCTCATATCATAAGCAAAGTGAATTTGATTTCCTTAGTCTAGTCCCCGGTAGGATGTGCTTGTCCGTATCTCAGAGCTACAGATCCATATTGAAGTGACAGGAGTGTCACTGCAGCACTTGCACTTAGCTCTGTATAAAAGTTTGTGCTCTGCTGATACATAAATGACTCAAGGTGCAGATAACTGTGCTGTCAGCTTCAGCAGCAGAGAGATAGACTCAAAATTAAAGATGAAATAAATTCCCATGGTTTGCAAGCTTACTTAAACTTGGGCAGAAGATCCTGATCTTGTGACCTTTTTCAGTGGAATCTTTAACTTAGAATGAAGCCAAAAAGAATGCAAGCTTATTATTTTAAGATAGATAGCAAAGTTACTTGCCTTCGTAATTAAAAAAGCCTCTTGCCTTCTTTTCATTGTTGGTAGGAATCACTGTCCCAATAAAGAAGTTTGCAATGGCAACAAGGAGAACAATTAGAAGAATAACTTGAGCCTATTAATACAAACAAAAAGATTTTCCTGATGATTTTAATTTGCATTGACTGTGGAGATGGCTATATAGTAAGCTATCTGCATGTGTTCCCTATGACAGATTACTAATTTCTGTAGTTTTTGAAAATGTCAGGAATCAAGATAGCTGAATCAGCTAAGCACAACAGCAGATAGTTTTTACTAAGAGTGTTATGAAATATATAGTTATAATTTAATTTTATGTTTGTTTCTTTACAAGGAGAGGGAAACAGAAACAGCTAATGCATTAATATCAAGTATAAGACATTTTTATACTGTTATAAAATCTGTTTAGTTGAAGTGGGTTGTCACTTCAAGGGTTATAATATCTAATTGTTTTTCTGATCTCTTTTACAAGTAGTTCTAGTCTCCATCAGAGCAGAATGTAAAAGTAAGGATGCTATTCTGGACCTGATTTCGGTAGCTGTGTTCCACCCTCTAAAGTATTTCCATTTGAATTTCCATTTTGAGCTTCTTTTTACAAGTGAGAGAATAGCAGAAATCATTAGAGATTAAGGAGTGGACAGCAAATAGAGCTCTTCTGCTGAGTAGGTCTTGAGAGAGTAAAGTGGTAAAACCATACATTGTTTTTACTACTGTTTATTCTGTCAAGCTGCATCAAAAATAAGGGCAAAAGGGGCACTTACCCAAGTCTCTAAATGATGCCATGAATTATAAAAATCAAAATAATCAAGCTATCTGCAGAACACAAACTTCCTCTTCCCTGTTAAATTTATGTTCAAGGGAGAGCATGGAGTAATTGTGCTTTTGTTGAAGGTAACAATTAAACTGCTATTGCTTTTAGAAAGATTAAGTGTAAACTGAAACTGAGTGCTTTTAAAAATTCCACCTATTGTATAGAATTCTTCACATGCAAATGCTGTACACTAGTCTAATATACTGCTTGCTTTTATGTTCTTTTAAAGGTTTACCTTTGCTTCCCATTCCATGCCAGCGACAGAGATGCCGAGAAGACATACAACAGTTATGGTACCTATTATTCTGATGTCATTGGACTCATCTACCATCAGTGTATCACTCTCCTGAAAGCAGTAAGAAATGTTGTTACAACGAGTCTTTCTCTGCCCAACTGGTGGGATCAGGTAACAAGGTGAAATAGAAAGCAGTGAGCGGTCAAAGTTTCAGAGATTTGTGAGACAAAGTGTTTGTATTTCATATTCCAGCTGGCTTTTTGTAGTTGGGGTTATTTGCCTGTCTAATTAGATGTCTGGTCCTTTTCTGATTTTGAGATTCTTACTGAGAAATGTGTCAAATATATTAATAAGGTAGAAATAATAGAGAAGAACTCTATGGCATGTTAAGACAGACCAGCTTCTTCCCTGCTGAAGATGCCCCTCAAGCCTCAGCTAAAAGGTATCGCCACTTAAGCAAATGTATTATACAAAAAAAAAAAAATCAAACAAAAAAAACCCAAACCAAAACAAAAAACCCCACAAAACAAACAAACAAACAAAAAACCCCACCAAAAACCCAAAACAATTTAATCATATACATGAAACATCTACATTTACCTTAAGAAGTTCTACAACTGTTTCAGCAAATCCAACTACATACATGGCAACTGCCACTGCATTTGCAAAAGCAAAGATAAGTCCTATAGATCCACCAAACTCTGGGCCTAGACTTCTTGAGATAAGATAGTATGCTCCACCTGCAGACAGAAATTATTGTTATTTTAGCACAACTAAATGCTCAGGTTTTGTTCATTTTTCTCATATAGATGACACCGCAGGAATCTCTGCTTTTAGGCTCACAAACATAATCAATATTTGCCCTATATTAATAGAGGACACTAATAAGAAAAGGAATGTGCTTTGTACTGATTCTGCCTTCGGACTTTTCTGTATGCCTTTCTATTGCAGAAATCTTTTTAGGGCACATTAGCATGCAAAACTGCACCTTCAAATAATTTTTCGTGATATATAATATAGTTACACAGAGCAGAGAGAACATCACTTCCAAACAGGTTCTAGCTTACTTGGATCTATTCCAATGTTAGCATGAAAGATCATATTCTGTGGTACATTGTTAAAGCTCCTGCATCGTGTTGCAGTGGATTTTTAAATAGAGCATATTACTTTGTCTGTTAATTATTTCATCTCATCTCACTAGCACTTAATATTTATTGTCAGGAAGTGTTTAAGATTATATACATTTTAAAATACTATTGATCCATTGAGAGTGATCACTCTAAATATACTTATTTATTATTACTTTGCTTATAATATGATTATCTCAATTCCATTTTTTGCCTAATCCAAATCTGCAGATTTTTGTACTTTTCATGAGATCATATTTACTTACCTCCTCTTACTACTCCATTAGTGCAAATGGCAGACATGGAGATACCTGTTAATGTTGTTACTACTACACTCAGACCAATAACTATGATTCCAAGACCTGAAAGATCCGAAAAAGAAAGTATATTCAAGTGTATTCAGATACCTGTTATGCTTAAACGACGTAGTAAGAACTTGCCATTTTCCACAGAGGCTAGAGCAGACCAGTTATAACTTTAAGGCTCTGAAATGCACTAAAATTTTGTTTCATAGAATACCTGATGTGCAGTTTTCCAGCAAAATTATTTACTCCTCTTCCAAGGAGCGGCTGAAATGTAAGGAGTTATATAAAGAAGGTATTAAATTGAAGATAGCCACTGATGTGCATCAATCTGTAAAATGAGAGGAAGAGATGCCTCGTGCTCACTTTGTCCAAGGATGTCCAACCTGGAATGCTCTGAATAAGAAAGACCTGCTGAAAGGTAACAGAAGAACTCCATGAAAAGCCAGAAGCCATCCCTCGCTCGGCAGTAGGCAGAAACATCTGAAACGTACTTCACAGACTGAACTGAAATCTGGGATTTATTAAAAGTGACAAGTCAAACATGCCATAAATTGTGATTAGAGGTGGCTAGAATTGTTACCTTCCAGTTCCTTTAGATGTACCATTTGGTTTATCGTCCCTCTGATTTGCCCCATGGAAATAATACATAAAGCCCTTTTTGGGCTCAAAAGCATTAGTAACCCTAAGATTTTTACCTCCACGGACAAACCCATTAGTTGCTATTGCAGAAGTTGACAACCCAGTAATTGAGGTTACCATCGTGGCGAGAAGAATTATGATTACTCCAAGACCTGTCAGTAATAAGAAGATAAAATATTTTACTCATGTTCCATGATTCTGACAAATCATTCTCTCTTTAAATTGAATTTGCAGGCCAGAATCAGAGCAATAAACTGAAAAGATGGTTTGTTGACCACTTGCAGTTTGCAGAACATTTCCAAGGAGTCCATGGCACAGTAGTAAATTATTCCCATCAGTCTTCAAGCAGTGATTCTTTCTGATAGGAGTACCCTAACCAGAAGCTGTCATGATTTTCAAAGGCTGGAGGAAATGAGCAAACAACAGTCCCTTGGCATGGATGCTTATATCTGCCTTTAATATACATCCTGGCTGTTTAAGATTTTAACACACTAACCAGAGCTCTTGTAAGAATGCTGCTGTCTTTCATCAGTTAATTAAATATTGAATCAGAGAAAGACTGACTGTATAGTTTCATAGTGCAGCAGGACAAAGAGTCTATCAGGTAGAGAGACAAGAACTGAGTGCAAGCCTTCTATATCCTTACTTGCCAAGCTATCAAGTGCTGCGCTTCCCTACTCTCTCCTCATCTCCCTCTTTCCCTACAAAAAGTAGTTTTACTCTAACACAAGAAAAACATGTGAAAATGGAAATACTGCTTTTTAGATGCCATTTACTTTTACAGGTGACCTGTAATGTATAATCTTAGAGAACTTAGAATCTTTTTTTTTCAGCTGATATCACAAAATGGTACAATTAAACAGAAATAATCAAACCTCTGAGGATCAGTGATAAGTGATTAGTTATAGGTGAACTGGGTTTCAGTTTGAGTAAGACTGAAATCTGAGTATGTTTACAATCTTTGGCTATATGGTCAAGTTTCTGTTAACTTTGTGAAACTGCTAGGAACTAGAAACTATATAAGTAGGAGGTAGCTAGTATGATTTAGAATCATAGAAACATTGGTTGGAAGTGACTTCTGAAGGTCTGTAGCTCAGTCTCCCAGTCCTGGCAGAACTATTGCCAACACAGGATTGAATCAGTGATGGTTTTGGCTAGCTGGGTCTTGAAAACTGCCATGGGCAAAGATCCCACAGCCTCTTTGGATTACATGTTCCAGGGCTAGACTACTTGCTCAGTGAAAAAGTTTTTCTTTGGGTACAAACTGGACCTCCCAAGCTACAATTGCAGCCATTGCTTCTGTTATATTTTCTGGCACTACCAAGAAGAGTTTGGCTCTGTAGTTCCAGAATACTTTCTTGTTTCAAGTCAGGCGAAGAAATAAAATAACGTCTTTTTCTCAACTTTATTGCTTCTATTCCCATTTCTATCTATGAAAGGAGGGGAAAAAAACTGGGGAAAAAAAACCCCAAGAAACAATTACAGTTTGGGAATTAGTTCTTAGTTTTATCTGAACTTCCTAACACTTATGCAGTAGCTCTGTTGTTTCTGTAAGGTAGGTAGACGTTCAGTGTGGAACTGAAGATTATACATTGCTTGTAGCAATATTTATTGACCCAAGGCTGGTTCAAATTGAAACTTGGATCCTACAACTGACATCCAGCTAGAAGTTTTACGGATACATTCATTTATCTGCTTTATTTCTACCTGTTGGCTTCCAGATCAGATTCCTGACTTCAGTTCATACTGGGTGATTATAGACATCCAATCCCTGAATGAATGTTCTTTGCTGCTTAAATTATAGCCATGTTATCACAATCCTTTAAGATACAGCAATGTAATGTGTGAGATATAAATAATATATAACCTAGTGTAGGATATTTAAAGTGATTTGAGCCTCTAATAAATCATGTCTATCCTATTGATTTCTGAACTCTTACTATAACTAGTTATGCACCTGTTTTGTATGCATATCATCTAAAAAAAATTCCAGATGGTCATTCCTTTTGGCCAGCTACCATTACATAGAAGGATATTGTTAAACTATGCAAATCTTGTGCCTGAGAAGTAGCTGAATATGACTTTTAATCAGCTGTTAACTCTTAAATTGAGTAAGTTAGACACATTATTCTTAAAGCAGTAGTAAGTGCACGTGCATCCTAAGGAGCATTTTTCCAGGGTTTTCTATTGCTTTTCACAATTCATGTTGTTAACATGTATATGATAAATAGGGTCAGATATTTTGATAATTTGATGAGTAATATGTGCTTGGGAAGGCTTTAATGTTTAATGTAAAAAATTATTTTAACATTTAAGAAGAAAAGCGCATAAAATAAAGTGGATCAACCAAAACATCATTGTAATATAATGTAATGTAACATAATCGTAATATTCGAGGCCAGATTTTCAGTTAACATAAACTTGGTGGTTTTTCCTGCCTTTGGCTAACCATTCCGTATATAGGTACAAATACAGACTTCAGAGAGTCCCCAGATATTAGGTGGAAATAACAGACTAGTTTTGGACCTGGAACCTTGTCAGGATGATACTGTCCCTTTTTTCCCAGCTGATGATAAACACAGAACCTTGTTGGAACATTATTTTTTTCCCCTGTAAGAGCTTTTGCCCAAGACAGCCTATTGGGATATGGAAATAATTGGGTGTTCTCTCTTGCCCTCTAATGACGGGGATATAAATGGTGCCCAGATGGTGGTTTAACTGACTCATTTAATTTCCACGTTAGTAGCAGTACCCAGTGAAATCCCTGAGCCTTGGTGATGATGAGCTTCCATCACTGTTCTCCTTAAGCAGCTTGGCTAGGGACTTAAAGCTCATTGCTTATAAGACATTCAGAAAATGCATTGAGAAATTATTCAAATGGAATTTGATGTCTCATTTTCAGAAGTAAAACTAACCTCCTTACATAAGGCATGCAATTCTAAAAAGCAACAGCAGAGCAATAAAGCATAAGAAAGGAGGGTCTGCTTATCAATGAATTAAAATGGTAAAATTAAACGTGAAAGCAGAAAGGCTATAACTGTTGTTGGTGCAAATTAATGTTAAAATCTGATTAAAGTTTAGATTGAAAACCAGGCATATGGCTGCTAAGTAAGTTGTTCTAAAATGAATTACTTTTGCCTATGGCTATTCTCACACCTCAAAACAAAGTAATACTTCTTGATGATCTCAATAAGTTACTAAACTGCCCTTAAAACTAATTTTGCATGAAACCCCAGAGCAAAGTCTTGGTGATATTAAGATGCAGAATTTTCATGGCAAGGCATATACTTATGAGTGCCCTGGGCTGTACGCGCTCATTTGCTATGCATCATAAAATCAGCAAGCACCGCTTTGTCAGGCACAGTGCTAGAGCCACGCATGGAGCACTGCAAAAGTAGGTAAAGTTCTTCCGCTTAGTTCTGGAACTTCTATTGTTTGGGTTTCTTTCTACTTGTGTCTCTGTAAGTTTGTTTCTCTTTTTTCAAAAGCTCAGTCTTGCTCAAGTGAAACTTCCATGAAGTTACTGTATCTACTTGGAAATGAGACTTCAACCATGCAAATTTTGGAGATATTTCCATTCAGTGTTTCATTTCACTTCCATTAATGAGGAAGTGAATGATACTTATATTCAGTCCGAATTTTAGCACTGAATTTTAGCCGGGATCAGTAGAGTTGCTGCCCTGAGGCCAGAGTTTGGACTCCAGCTCATGTCTACTTAATATTTGCATTCTGTGAGGATCCAAACTGGAATACTTGCCATCCACCCTTTGGATTGCTGTTTTTTATGACATCTGGGTGCCAGTCAAAGATTAGGGCCCTATTATTGTATGGTCATGTAACACAGAGTGACACTGCCATCACAGTTCACATTTCTGTGCTTCCCCAGAGCAGCAGCTCTAGAAGAGAAGTCGTACCACAAAACAGCTACTGATATATTGCACCTTACTGAGCTGCTTCTAGTTGCTGGAGGTTCTTGCAGTGTTGTGAGCCCTTTCCTCTCTCACTGGTTTCATTGAACACTCAACAACATGCTGGAGGGAGGCCTCGGGGCCCAGTCTCCCAGGGACTGGGATCTGGGATTTGGATTGATTAAATTGCACCATGAAGAAGCAAAGATACAGCACACAATGAGCTGTACTTAGTTAATTTATATGAAAGCTGTAGCAGAGTTTTAAAACTTAGTGTTTCATAGTACACTAGTATCTAGTGCTGTTCTATAGTTAAAAATAACAAAATCCTGATGAGATGAGACTTCCTTCCAGTTCTGTTTTCATCTTTACAGAGAAGTGTGAAAAAGCGTTTTTAATATGTAGATGACAAGGTTTGAGATTCACAGATAAGCAAAGTGTGAACTCTTAAAGGTTAACTCTGTACGCACATATTAGAAATTGGCCCGAGTCATGAAGTTTACATCTGTTACAGGATCTAAATACAAATTTCACCAAAGCTTAGAAATATTCAAATGTGATGATCATATGCATAGTTAACAGATCTATGCCTCTAAGCAGTAATTTGGCTGCGAGTCTGGAAAATTCCAATAGTTTGGAGGATTAACATCTTTTACCCTGGCAAGCATTTGAAAACATTATTTAGTTCAACATGCAAATGCACATCTCAGATTATATATTAATCATGATCATGTATAGTTTATGCTCTTTATCCCTTTCACTGTTGAAAATGATAATAAATAAGATACATACCAATTCCTGCTTGACCTACAATCCAGGAAAGTCGAATAAAAAGCATCACACCCCAAATATTAAGCATACATCTTACCTAGGTTTTAAACAAAAAATACTGCGTTAGTGCAAAGTCGAAAGTAGTGTTAACAACCAGAAGGGTGATAGTGTGCTTTGCAGGCTTTTAAAAAGCCCACTAATCCTCCCTCAAGTCCACCTCCCTCTCTTAGTTCTGAAAAAACCTTAGTGTTGCAGAACTTATCTTAAAGATTATTTTCTTCTAATTTTTTTAGAAATGCAGATAAGTTTCTCACCAGCACACCCTTCACCCATCCAAACTTGACAAATCCTGTTTTGTTTTCTTCTTCCTTGCTGACTGCTGTCTCATCTCCAGCGGTGCTTTCTCCATTAGCCACTCTCTCAACTGAGCCGGTGCTCACGGCTATGTTCTGAAGGATCACAGAGAAAACAAATACATTTTTGTGCCAAGCAGAAGACACCTGGCTGCATAAGAGAGACATGGAACAAAGGAATTCCAAAGAAGATTGGGTTTTACTGTCTCTGGGGTAGAGTGCAATATTCTGCTCACACCAGGCATCAGCAGGTGGGCTTGCTAACAGCGAGAAAAGATGAAAGAATTGCTTAAGCAGAGTTATTATCTGACACTAAATTCTTTTTATTGTAAACTGTATTCAACATACATGTGTTAATATGTTAGTAGAGCATCTAACATAATGAGGGCCTCTACATGCTGCTGCAACAATTAATGAATAATGTTAAGCATAGAAACAGGGATAATTGCTCGCTAGTGAAAAGAGACCTAGCTAAGTGCTGCATGGCAAAGTTATGTGATAAACTCTGGCATTTCCTGTTGCATAAAGTACAAACTTAATTGTAGCAGCAAATGGGTAACATATTCTTGAAAACAGTCAGAGAAATACCAGTGAAATGTAATAAATAATGCAGTAAATGAATAATCCTTTCTGTGGTTTAGCTACCTCTGGTAAAACCATAATAGATAGGATTAGGAATTGCCATATTTGTGATGTAAACAGAATAAATAGCCCAGAATTTTAGATTGTTCACATCCAGTTAGACATAAATCTGTATTTTCTCTCTTCAGCTCTTCTGTCCCAGAATCTTTGAGGCAATTTAACATCATGATATGTTTCTTGTGGCTTGAATAGAAATTAGTCACGGTAATGAGGTTTGTACTCACCATTGTTGCTTTGTTTCTTTTAATTTTTTTTTAATACAAAGTTCTGACTGGTTTTGCAGGGAGTTGGCATTAGGTTAACTATCACCACATATTGTCTGGGTCCTCTGCAAAGACCTTCAGGAAGGACCATCTGTCTTGCCATAGCCTGGCAGAGGGTTGGGAGTGTGTGTCACTTCTGGAGCCAGAATCAAGATGCTTTTACAGTTTGGAGGGGGTGAAGGTATTTCCAGATTAACTAAGCAGGCCAAGGAGGGGAAACATCTGTGATTCTGTGAAACACATGAAGTTTTTTCATCTTGCTTAAGCTTCAAAGCTGTTTCTGTACTTTGTCCATGGACTCAAAAGGCCCAACAAACAAAAACAAAACAGACATAAAGACCAGCTGTATATAACACTTACGCTAATCTTTGGACTACCCCCTCATGGATGGGGGCTGTAGCCACTATGATGCAAGGTTGTAGAATGTAGAGAAATAAGTGACACATAATACATTAATAATACATTAATAATACAATAATAATACATTTCAATGGATTAAACTTGGTCCCTGTGGCCCTTTTGGCCCTAAGTGAAATGGGAATACAAGATCTATTGAAAGCCTGCGACTTTGAGCTCCTGAATTATTTAGATAATTTTGACAATTCTTACCCTAAAATAATGATGGGTATGTTTGCTCAAAATACAGTAAATGATTAAAGTGAGTTAAGGAAGATTAGCAGAATAATATAAGTTTTTTTGCTACAGTGGTTAGAATTTAAAAGAAAAAAAAATGAAAGGGTTCGGTCTTTGTACTTGAAACAAGTTGTTTCCTATTTACTTTGAATTAATTTGTGCTCTCTATGCCATTATCATAAATTATGGCCTTAAAACTTCCATAAATCCATTTTAAATTGATGTGCTTTAGTGAATGATTGGTTATTTACCAAGCAGCTGTACCTGTGCTACTCATGCGCTACTCATGCATTAAGGATGTGGAGTAAAAGTGACAGAACATTTTTAAAAGCTACCAAAATAAAAAGGTAACTGCTTTTTAGAAAAAACATTTTCCTTTCCTTGTTTCAGAACAGTTTAGCCTTCATCTCTCCTGGGGATGAAGATGATGAGTTCATCATGTCTCCGTAACAAGTGTGGAGAATAGCTAAGATAAAGAAAGGTTAGATGATTTCTTATGTAGGGTAAATGTTAAGCCCAAGTAATTATCACCAGCCATCAGCTGCGAAATAGCACTTATACTACTTTTTAGGGATTTAATTGGCATTTTGTGGCTTAATGTGTGCAAAAACTGACACATCTTGCTAAAAGATGACACACGTTTGACTCCAGCAGTGTGGGAACTAGATATTTGAAGTTCTGTCAGCCTGCCTTGCATTCTGACATTTGAAAAATTACATATTAAAAAAGTTTATTAAATATTAATATTTATCTTCCGATGTTAAGCCCAGCATCAAAGCACAATGGGAATGCTTATGTGATGTTTGGAAATCTGAAGTCAAACATATATCACTTCTTATCAGAATCTGGCAATGGGCTTTGACAGGACAGTTGTCTTCAACTATTTGACTTTCACAAAAGCTGGGAGTGAGAGGGGCGGGATTGCCTTGGGGTATGGTGTGGTAAGCCCAGATTTTAGTGTTAAAGAAACAAGGAATAAAGCATCTTCTCCAGAACTACACCTTAGGCTATTAGTCTAACCCCCATACACACTCAGTGTGACATTTCATCCCCTCCTTAGTGGTAGCTGGAAAGCCTGCTGCACGCCAGGGCTGGTGGATAGGCACCCCATCCAGCTGCACACACTGCTTTTGCCTCCTGATAGGAGCTCACTGTTTTCATACCATCTTAATTCCCTTCCCTACTAATCTACTATTTGGTGACCTCGTGTTTGTTTATTCTTCAGAATAAGCTTTGTAGACCGAAGTGATTTGTCCAAGGTCACAAAGTGAGTCCATGGGACAGCCAGGAATAGAGTCCAGCCACGCTAACGGCGGGTCGTTTGTTCCAGTGCTGTGGTTAGTGGCTCCCAGACTAGGGCTACAACTCACATAAGGACCCAGCAGGTTGCCAGTGTAACAAAAATTCCATTACCTCTGACATTCACCTTCCTATTTTGAGAGGCTTAAGATTATCCTTCTGTAAGCTGGATATTGGAAAAAGTCTGGGAATGATCAAGCTAGACGATACTTTTTTCTGTTCCCTAACAGTCCCAATCTGTGAAGCAATTTCCCCTTCATTTTGTTCTGGGATGGAATCTGCCTTCTTTTTAATCTTCTGTAAGTGAAAGCCTTAAAAAAACCTAAACAAATTTATTATTTATTTATTATTTTTTAAAATACACAAACCATTGGGAGATGCAACAGCAAAAAACCTGAATTTTCTGGTAATGGTCAAAACTGAAAATCCCTTAATATAATATGCTGAAGTTCAGTATATGTTCATTCAGCATTATGTTCAAAGCCAAAATATACCATTTTTCTCCTCTCTGGCCACTACCAAAGTAAATTATTTCTATAAGAGGAAGTTTTTTCTGGGTATGGAAATATGTTTAGTCCCTTGAGTAGCTGCTTACACATCTGAAATGAGAAGGGCTACCAAATTCATACTCTTCCCTTTTCACATCCACTTTGCATTCATTTTTGGAAATAAATGATTACCCATGCAACCTGTTTCTCCTTTCTATGTAAGCCATTTTATGCCGGTTTGTGGAGGCCTTAATTTAAATAAGTTAAGCCAAAACTAGGAAGTTGTCCTAATAAGATTCTAATTTCCTAATGGCTACTTTTTTGCGTGATTTCATTACTTTATACTAATCCTCCTTAGGACAGGTGAATCTCCAGAAAACTGGGGTTTGAGCAAGATCTAGCCCAGCATCCAAAAATCAGATGCTTGTCCAAATTATTTAGACCTCAGAAGTATGTAAAACTGAGTGGAATGGTGATGAGAGCATGTTTTCTCTGGAGATTTCTCATTTCAGTATTGCCCAACACAGAAAAAGAATAGGGGGTTTTGCTGCATATTGACACTTTTAGTCTGAGTTTGACTATAGAGGTGATCTCTCTCTTTCCAGCCCTGCCCTGATAAATGCATAATTAAGAACCTCAAAAAAGGTTTGATTTTAATTCTGTAAGTAGGTGTATCCTGTGTCTCTCCTCTGCTTTTTACAGAGAACTTGGTTATTGTGGCTTAAGGGGGAAGAGTCGAATTTTACCAAAGTCACTAGAGTATCATATTATTCCGCTAATGTTTTGCGATAGGTTTTTTAATAGTTTAACTGTTTCAAAGTGCTTAATCTAGTTGTTCTTGTCCCCAGAAGTTCTCATTACAGCTTTCCATGCTATTTATTTTGTGTGGAGGTGATTATTCCACATAGGGAAACCAAGCCTTAAAAGATCCATATAGGTGAATAGATAGCAAAGTTCACCTATCCACCTATCTGAGGCGGTAACAAAGAAGTTAGTGAAAATCTGGTATTTAAGACTTGATATTACCAACTTCTCAAATTCTTTCCTGTGGAAGTTTTGAATGTGTAAACCCCAATAGATTATACCTGACCAATGTACATTCTTCTGACAAGTAGCCATAGAGGCTGACAGAAGTGAGGACTATCAAGGACTATCACAATAAAGGGCATGATTTGTCATTTCATTATTCATTTACTGTAGTGCCTGGAGGCGGGGTGAAGGAGCAAACAGGAAGAGTCTGATAAGGGGTATTTTTTTTCCATAAATCCATTGGTCATATGTATCAATAGTAAACTCCTACATTGTGTTAACCAAAAGTAGGTCTGCTCAGAAGGGAAGAGGAGAAACAGCCCTAGAAAATCTTTTGAAGGCAGGTTAGCCAGTTGTATCCTGTTCAGTAGTTCTCTCTATAAGTGTATTTTACCTGGATATAGTCCCATCTGTTACATGAGCAAAGTCTAAACAGCTCTTCTATGTGATAGATTAGAAGGAATGTAGCCAAATTATTCCTCCATAAATGCTTTCTAGGTAGTCATTCAAGAGGTTCTTCAGATTCTTTCCAAATTCATTGGTATAATGAGCATGAAGGCCTAAATGCATTCACTGAATTGGTACCTGAAAGCTGTTGTCTGCTATCCCTCTTCTGAGCAAACACTTTCAACCTCCGCACCCTTGTTCTGGATTCTTTCTTGCTGTTTGAATGGTTTTTACAGCAATAAACAGGTAGCGCTCTGGATTTCTGATGAGTTGAAATTGCATTTATTACACATAATGTTTTTAATAATACTTATATATATTAATGAATACAACAGAGGAATCTGTGAAACTTAGTTATGCATTGACATTAAATTCAAGTTTAGAGTAAGCGTGAATTGTGTAGCTTGGTTAAATTATGAATTGATATTCACCATCTGCTGTCCTAACTCTTAAGTGAAACAGAAGAGATTCAGTAGTTTTATACTTTTAGACAAGATTAAGCTATGTTTTTTCTGCTAATCAAGTATATTACTATCACCTTTTAATAAAAATCTTTGCTTTGAGCAGGGTACAGGGCAGAAAACATACTGCAGCTACCAAAGGAAATACGGTAAGTGATTTCTTGTGCTTTCTCTCTTGGGCAAGGTCCATGAATTTAAGCACTTTCTCATATTAATAAACAGAATTAACAGCCTGGAAATGGAATAGAGAAAATTTGTGTCTTTCCTTTCTACTTACCTTTGCCAGTTGCTCATGAATTTCTAATAAGCTTGGTCTGCTGAGCTTATTCCCACTGACACTGCCAGTGTTTCTATAATAATCAATTTTTGGAACAGGGTCGACTGTGTTATGGCCAAAAGTTTGCAGATAATACATTTTAGTGTGAGTATCGTAGGGATGTAAACTAGCTTCTGTTTTCTCCCCATTTTGAAGGAAATTGTCATATAATTCTCTATTTCCTGGTCTGTAACTGATTCTCAGCCTGTTATGTGCTCCGTCAGTAAAAGATGTTTCTTCATAATGTGGTGGGTCAGAGCCCACATCCTCTTGGGTTGTTTCATTGTTGTCATGGCTTTCATTAATTATGTTAACTTGAAACCGATTTGCATTTGGATCCAAGAATACATTTGGCGAATTATTCATTGACATCTTCAGGGATGCTATAGACTTAGGTCACTGATCCGTTTACTCTTCTGTGGCTGCAGCTAGTTAGTTGCAGATACAGCAAAGGGTTTAGTGCTGTTGCATATGAAATCTTTGCTCTTAGAGTTACGAAGTTCTGAGAAATTTTTCTTGAAATCTCTAAGCAGTCTTCCTAATGTCCGCTGTGTTTCTGCCATAAAAAATATAAATAAAACATTTCTATTAACTTGCACAATTAGTTAAATTTTCCACCATAAGCTCTCTCCCACTTCACCAAATATCTATGAGACTGTCATCCTATGACTTGCTGAATAAAAAAATAGTTGAGTCAAAGGCTGAGTTTGTGGGAATGTTTCCATCTGTGGTGGATTCGCTCATCCCCTTAACCAAACTAGCGGTAGTTTGGTACAGGCTCTGAAGGAGGTAAAGGCCTAAGCTGTAAATGGGCCAAGAACTCCTGTAGTTTCAATCGGTCTCTGAAAACCCACAAAGGAGCAGAGTGACACAGTGAGCATCGATGCATGAGTTTGGAACGCTGATCATACGATTAACACATGAATAGCGGGTGGCTTTTCCAAGAGTCATTTATCAAGGAACAAAGAAAGTTGTGGGTACAAGGAGTCTCATGCATACCTTTTCCATCACATGTAATTTGACTACAAGCCAACCACTTTATTCCATAAATATGACACCCTAAGTGAGCCTTCTTTGAGCTCTCTTGGCTAAGCAGCCTGGCTGCATGGCGGTGATCTCCCCTCGAGCTGGGATGCCTCTCAAAGTTGCTCCTTGAGGCTGAGAGACCTTTCACTAACGGCAGATCTTTGGTGAGCGACCGATACCGCGCAGAACTTTGTAGTATGGTAACTTTGATTTGTGCCTTGGTAGTTTTGAATCATTGTTCAAATAATAGTGCCATACAGTAATAGAGTGAACCTTGCCATCGGACTTTGTTAAGTCACGCTTTTACAGCATTGTATTGAAACTGCTTTTGCTAATACCTTTGACGGTGATTCTTTAAGCAATCTAAATCACCCATTCGCAACAAATTGGTGTAGTCAGCAGAATCCTAAATCAGGATTCGTGACACCATCTATATAAAATGGGCTTTGGATCAGATTCTAAGTACCTAAAATTGATTTTCAAATATATTATTTCTTTTAATAATGAACGTATAATTGAAGCCAGTGAAAGTGTAGGCAGTACAAGGGATGTGACACAAGATTCCATTAAGTCCATTTACTGTTTATGTTCCACTTAAGTATTATGATACTATGTCTATTTCTCTCATAGTCTAGAATTAAATTTGCATGAAAGGTTTGAATCAAATACGGTTTTTTAAATTAACTACAAAAGCTAGGCCTTAAGTTTTCAGTAATTTCATGATGGTGACAATTTATGAGCAGGCAATTAAGATATTTAATTTTTTATGTTAATAAAATTAATGTGAAGGAATAAATAGACAACTAAAAATCATCCCAAAATAACATTAGGTTTCCTAAATTATAATGGAGGAAGTAAATAACTAGTAAAGTAGTAATTATTAAGAAACATTAACAATAGTCCTAGGCATTGGAAGGTTCATAGAATTTTACACTCATTTTTACCTTTGTACACTCAAAACACCCTTTGAGATGATTTGAAAGAAATTGTAGCAAGTCATAGAATCATGCAGGTTGGAAGGGACCTTGGGAGCTTATTTAGTTCAACCTCCCGCTCAAAGCAGAGGGAACATCGAATGTAAATCAGGTTACTTATGGCTTTCACCAGTCAGGTCTTGACATCCTCCAAGGACAGATTTCACAACCTGCCCTGTCAGCCTATTCTAATACTTAATTGTCCTATAGTGGTTTTTTCCTGTATATCCAGTTGGAACCTTCTGTGTGTCACTTTATGACCATCATCTCTCACTCCCCTACTGTGCACCTCAGTAAAGAGCAGGGCTCTGCCTTGTCAGTAACTGCCTCGTAAGTATTGGGGGGCTGCTTAGGTTACCCTAACGCCTTTTCTTCTTCTGGTTAAGCAAGCCCTATTTCCTTATAGGGAAAATGCTGCTACCCCAACCATCTTGGTGGCCCTCCATTAGACACACACAAGTTTATCAACATCTTTCTTATATGGCAGGTGTTAGGGACGGGTAGACAAACTTAGAAACTGGGTTCCAGGTGCAGTCTGATGAGTGTTGGACAGAGGGGAATGATCACTTTGCTTGATCTACTGGCTATGGTCCTGTTAACACAGTCCAGGACACTGTTCATCTTCACTACTCCCAGGACATGGTGCTGACTCCTCTGTAGCCTGCTGCTCACCAGGTCCCTTCCAGGAGAGTTGCTCCCTGCCAGTGAGGCCCCAGCCTGTACGGTACAGGGGTTTAGTCTCTCCAAGGTGCAGAATTTGCATTTGTTCTTGTTGAATGTCATGAGATTCCTGTTGGCCCATTCCCCTAGCCTGTCTAGGTACCTCTGAGTGGCAGCCCGTAGAGAGGTGAACATATGATAACTGTACAATCTGCTTCCCAACTCCACTTTCCCACACAGACCCCCGAAAAAAAACCCAAACAAGCAAACAAAAAGCCTAAGAGCAAAAAGGGTACAAATATTTAACGCCTTTAGTGGGTTAAGTACCTTTGCAGTGACTTGCAGGATGGCCTAGATGGCCCTGAAATGAGCTATTGAAACAATGGCAATCCATATGTCTTGAACCATACTTCTAGGGAGATAAGGGAGTGTGATTGCATAGACCTGTGTAATTCAGTGGGAGTCCAGGTCTGTTCAAACTGACTAAACCAGACCATGCTTAGACATTGAAACTCTGCAAGTGTATGTAAAAGCAGAAAGTTTTAGAAACAAAATATATCTATATAAAAGAATATATGAACTGAAAATCAGGGTAAAGAAGCCCATTAGATGCATTTTTTAAAGTTTTGTGCTTTCACAAGAGGTTAGACTAGATAACCTCCAGAGATTTTTTCCAATTTAAATTTCTCAATGATTTTGTGAAATGCATTTGGCCCTTTGGCACCGAAAGATAAAATACCACATCAATATTTATGATGGCAATGTAAATTTTTTTCTAAAATCACATATCAAGATTATAATTTGAAGAGCTGATAATCAAATGTCCTCCAACTTCAGTATGAGATATAGCTAAAGCATATTTTCTCGCTTCTTCCATCAGCTATAGATAATACTCTGCTGTCACCTCTCTGCTATGATACCGCTTTATAACGCCCTCGTATTTATGTTGGCTTTCCTGCTTTAATGTTTTGTAAGCCTCACAGCAACATGTTACATTGATTTAGTTTATTTTACTTCTACTGGGGTTGGATGATCAATCATCATCATCATCATCATCATCATCATTATTATTATTATTGTTGTTGTTGTTATTGTTATTGTTATTATTACCACACATTTCTGATCATAGATAGTATTCTGCTTCCTTCAGTCTTTTAAAGTTGTAAGGAAGTGTTTCATCTTCAGGCATGAAGGAGCAAAACGAAATCTTTTCTCATTAAAGTCAGTGAAAGTAGGTTTGTTTCCATCCCCATGACTGAATAAAATCCTGATTCTTTGATGACAATGAGACTTTTGCTACCAAGTAAAATGATTCTGCAATTTCACTGTCTTATTTCCATAATATTACTATTTTGCTAGGAAAAGAAAAGTCTCTTACCTTTCTGCTGTTCTCGAAAATAATACTTTGATTTTCACAGTGTGTTTCCACAGGTTTCTCAACTGTTATTTGCCATTACTTTTGTGTTTAGTATTCTAGCATTATGCATAAATAATCAAGTTTACCTTCTTCAGGATACTTTAACTTACCATTCAATCCTGTGTTTTTAGGGAAGGACAATCCGCCTCTTTTATTCATGCATATAGTGTGTCCCTCTCTTTGAGGCATTACAGACTCTGCCTTATTGGCCAGATTTTTCTCCTGCTTAATATACTGAACAGACCATCCAATCCCTCTCTTTCAAAACATTTCTAGATGGTGATTTAGAGAAGCATTCTAGCTTGTTAACTATTAACCAGCAAATGTACCTATCCATTACAATTACTGGGTTTATGGTATTGCAAAATTTCTAAGGGGGCCTGAAAATACTTTTGTTATCTCCGTTTCCCTCCCAGCTATGCCTGATTCTGTGCACAGATCATGATCTCTCATGTTTCAGTTCTGCATATATAGTAATGGAGATAACAAGAGTTCGGGCTTCTGCTCAGCGCATTTTATGCAGAAGAGATTCCAATGAAATCAGCAGGATCGGTCATTGGTGGGTCCCCTTGTCCTACATGCATTTTTGAACCATTTGCTCCTAACCCCATTCAAAGTTTTACTCTGTATATTTAAGGAAAACCTTTGAAAAATTATGTTCTCTGTATTCTTTCTGAGGAGGTCGACTTGCTTGTCTTTTGGGGTTGCAGAGAAGGGTGGGCAGGAAATGATGAAGCTTTGTAATCACAAGGGAATTTGATAATTGCTTCCAGCAACAGATTGCATCAAGAACAAGATCAGTAAGACAGTATTGGGGTTCTTTGGGTATGTTTGCTGTGTAGTTTAGAGATAACTGAACTATATTTAACCCAGATGACTTAAGTACCTTCAGCAGTCTAACCTGACAGCACAGAGCTCAGCTGTGCTGATTAGGTGTACATAAAAAGAATGGCAGTGTCAGGCCTCTGCAGTGGATTATCCCATCCAGCAATAACAGATCACATGAATCAGTGTACTGATATCTACCTTTGATTTTGTGGTTAAATTAACTAGGATAAATGCAATATAGTGAATCTCTGAGGGTCTTTCATTTTTTCTTATGCAGAATCTGAAGCAGTTTAAAAGCTCTTACATTCACAAAATTGTTTTATAATTCAAATAGACCAGTGTAGATTAGTGTTGGCTGTTCCTCTCTTATAGCCTTCAGACAGGAGAGTCATGTCCTTCCCTGTACAATCAAGTATTTCATGTTCCAAATGGCACTTGAGGTCTGCTGTTCCACTGGCTGCCGCTGCCTAAGGGACAAAAGGGACGATATGTATTTTTCAGAATACATGCAAAAGAAACCAACTGCTGTAACTGATCTCCTTGTCTTTGCTCCTCGTTGCAAACAGAGCTTTTTAGCAAAAGTGACAGTGCTTAAAATTCTGATGCCAACCTTCTTAAAAACGGAATTGAATTTCTGTCAAGTGCTGTCACACTTGCTGAACAGCTGTGTATATGCGGGTGACCTTGAGTACCCAGATTTGACTCTCTGCTTTCACTGTTAGTTCTTCTGTCTTGACAGGATCTCCTGTGACCAATTCTTCAGTTTGACAGTCCAGATCATACACAGTTTGTAGGAGCACAAACAGAAGAACCAGCTGTGGAGAGGGGTTGGAGAGTACAGAGATCTCCAGTCAGCTCTGGACCCCTATCCCTTTCGGGAGCTGGGTACAAATGGGTATGCAGCATGGCTGTCTCTGCTTTGGCCTTGCCAGGCTGGTGTGATTACTGCTGGGAGCTGTAAACCCAAAGAGTTTAAGTTCCAGTTTAAACTGAACCATCTTCCATAACCAAGTTGAGTAAAAAATTGTCATGCCTTGACCAATTCAGCTAGACTGTAAGATTGGTTACTTAATATTTACTTTTTCCTCTTTCACCTAAAATTTTTTAATGATATGTGGGATACTGTTGGACTGGGACTGTGGTGGTGTTGGTTCAGGCTGGAGTTCTGAGCAGGTAATATATTTTGTATTGCTGAATATTTGTAGAATCAAAAATTTCTTTAATGATGATTGTTTCCCTTTCGCTAATTCTGTTTGATTTTCTGTTGCTGTAGAGTAGGAGAAGGGAGATCTATCAAAAAAATATGCTTATATGAGCAAGAAAGAATAGAACTACGCATTGTCTGCAGAGGACCACATCAAGTTTCACACAGGAGAAGCAACGTACATTTTCGTTATGGAGCAATGTGCATTTTCCTTATAAACAGTCAGTAGTACAGCACCTGCTCTTCTTGGAAGGTGAGAGGTGAATTAGCAATTGATGTGATCTTTACCTTTCCCATTAATTCCTTATTATTGGTAGTGAGTAGACCAATCCTTGTTCCTCTCATCTCAGCAACATGGACACGCACCACTTGCAGGCACCTCCTCTGAGCCACAACCATTTATTGTCCTCCACTTTTATATTCTCAGTATACAAGCACAGTCTCTGAGCTTCAGAAAATTGTGTCAGATGAGGAGGGGAGGGAGTTACCACTTAAGCATTCACCATTCACAAGCCTGCCTTTTGTCTTTCACCTTTCTCTCCAGCCTGTCATGAGACACAGTAGAAATTAGATCATCCTCCGAAGAGGCAGATATCATCTGATTCTTAAAATGCTTCTTGGCCATGATAACTTTGTTGTGAATTGTTTATTGTAGTATTTCTTTGCTGTTAACAATTTCTTAGCTACCATTCCACTGTTCCTCAAATAAAAGCAACATGAAGTGCCTTCTGAGTTTGCAATAAATATTTATTTAAGAAAATGGATGCCACCAACATATCTCCAAAATGCAGGTATGTATAACAAATGTAACAACAGTTGGTTTCCAAAATGAAATCAACATCAAATTTAAGGCAGGATATTCTGTGAGTTTTCATGCAAGAGCATATTCAAATGTTCCTTTATCCAACCCCTCAACTTCATCTTCCCATGTAGAAGAAGGCATACTACTGTAGGGGTCTAGCAAGATTTTGAAGCATCTGATGATTAGAAGTCCCAAGAAAACACACAAAATCCCCACAAAGGCAAAGCCAGTTTTTTGTTCTAAAGTCAGAGGGAAGGCAGACATTTCGTTGACACTCATGCTGGCTGAAGTGTTGCTGCAGTAATTACTGCTCATCATTGGGCATCACATCCTGGTGACTCTGTGGGATTTTCACCTCTGTTGCTTCTTTGCCTGTGTAGAAAAGTAGAATCAGGTTGATTAGGTCTAAATAGGGTGTGTACATCTGAGCCGTAGCATATGAACATTTGGAAATGAAAACCAGCTTTGATTTTAGTAGTGTCCTGTTGTTTTTTCACATTTAAATTAACATGATAAAATTGCAACTTTTAGCCTTTACACAACATCCACTCGCCTCTGTTATGAGACAGCAAACTCACAATTTTCTGGCTTTCTGTCTCCTCAAAACAGAGCAATTTCAGCACATGGCTGTTGCAAACAGCGTTTTATCAGGCTGGGCACAAGCCTACAGATTCTGATAAGGCAATACTCACCAAGGTCTCCATCTGGAGAAACCAGTATGTTTTCTGAAATGCCTTTACAGCTCAATCCTTAGCCTAGTTAAACTCACATTGACCTCAAAGGGAATTTCAGCCAAATAACGTGGATTTTGCTTATGTAATTTAGCTTACAAATCTAAATAAATAGCTCCAACTTGTAAAATAAAACACTGTATGTGCAATTTTAGTGAAGTCTTGGGCTCCATTTTCAGACAAATGTGGTGTGCATTTTGAGCTTGTAAGGAAGTGAGCATATTGGCAAAATTACCCCTTCACTTTCCTCTATACATGTCCACTCTCATGTATGAGGAAAAATTGGTGGGAGCAGAGCTAACAGAAGTAAATTCCCTTCGCCTAAATCTTGTTTTCATTTGTTTCTCCTCCTTGGTCTTCTTCATTAAATACATATCCTGCCATTTTTACAGGCAGAGTAAACACCAAATCTGAACATGATCCTCATGGAGCTCAGGGGACTGACCCTCATGTGTGTCCTATGGAGGCAGGATGCTTGAGCATCACCCCGCCATTACCACCAGGAAAGAAAGCTCTGTGTGTTTCCAGCCAGGAGAGTTTTATTTTTGTCTTTTTTAAGGAGATCTTATGTATAGATTTTAGTTGGGGGTGGGAATCGTTTTGCTTTATGTTAGGTTTTCTGGCAGATATTGAAATCATATCTTTCATTTGTCTCTATAGACAGTGGGAGAAGGGCTGGGACATCAGAAGTGCCAAAGGACAAAGGTATTTTTATTCTAAGGTTGGAGCTTGAGGTTTTTTGGCTCTTGGTAACACGTATTAAACTAACATGCCTCAGGGGAAAGCTCTTTTTGTTAACAATTCAACCGTCTTTCTCCCTAGGGAATTCCCAGTATCCATTTATTTCTTGGCAGAGTAATTAGGCCACTCAGAGGTCTCTGCTGCCATGGCTACACTGCTTCAGGTACCTGCACTGCTAGCCAGTTTAAAGGGAGCTCCAGTACCTCTACTCTGTATGCAGTCATGGCTGAAAGTAGCCATGTCACGCAATCATGGAATTTTCAGAGTTGGAAGGGACCTCCAGAGATCATCTAGTCCAACTCCCCTGCTAACACAGGAATGCCTACAGCACATTACTCAGGACTGCATCCAGGTGGGTCTTGAAAATCTCCAGAGAAGGGGACTCCACAACCTCCCTGGGCAGCCTGGTCCAGTGCTCTGTCACCCTAACCGTAAAGAAGTTTTTTCTTAGGTTTGAATGGAACTTCCTGTGTTCCAGCTTGTGCCCGTTGCCCCTCGTCCTGTCACTGGGAACCACTGAAAAGAGTCTGCCTCCATCCTCCTCCAACCCACCCTTTAGATACTTATAAGCAAGAATAAGGTCTCCCCTCAGCCTTCTCGTCTCCAGGCTAAAGAGTCCCAGCTGTCTCAGCCTTTCCTCATAAGGGAGGTGCTCCAACCCCCAATCATCTTTCTTGCCCTACGCTGGACTCCCTCCAGTAGTTCCCTGTCCTGCTCTAGCTGAGGAGCCCAGAACTGCACACACTGAGTCAGTCTACAATTAAACAACAGAAAAAGTAAAAATAAGATGTGGTATTCCTGAGAATACCAACTGGACAGAACTTTTGTCTTGTTTGGTGTCTCCATTCTCACTTCAGTATTTATGGGATTTTTGCATATTATCCTAAAGAATGAAAATTATAAAACAAGGATGAAAAGGGCAAGGCACAAGTCTTTCTTTTTGCAATAACTCTTAATATAGTAGGTATTAAACAATATGGTTTCCTGTGGCTTTACACATTTGCCAGAGCATAACAACCAATGTTCTGTTTACTCTATAGAGCTGTGTATGAGGTTCTTTGTTTTGAATGATATTCTGCTCTTTGGGTCATGCTGGTTTAATTCCTGTTAAGTTGGAGAAAAGATTCAGATATAGCCTATGGAAATTAGAAGTAACGTCTAATATTCAATATTTTCTGAAAATATATCATAGTAAAACCCACCTGCTGTACAGATTTTCATTGGGCATACTTCCAATTTTTCTATTAAGTTTGACCTTATATCGGAAAAAAATCACAGGAAGTTCAATATCACAAATTTATGTGAAATCAGTTGATTTGAACAAGAGCCAGTCAAGGAAAAAAATTACCTTCCGACAGTCCTAGGACACTGGGTTATAAAAAATAAATTAAAGGCTTATACAGGAAGAATATATGTAGACACTACTTGGGAAAGCCAGACCCAAAAAACCATGATCACTATCTTTAAAGACATGGAGAAAAATCTTAGGGATAGGCTGGCCATGGAGAGCCCTGCCTTTGAGCTGAGTCCAGAGAAATATGTATGTGTTTGAGGTGACATTTCTTCACCAGAGTGTCATATTCCAAGAATATGACTTCCAATCTTACTAATTTTGCAGGTTACACACTGGAATTAGTGGGATTTGTTTGTACATTATGTGCTTGTCAGGACACGTTATGGGACAGATCTCTGTGCAAAGCTTAACTGATGCTGAAACATGGAGTGATAAGAAATGGGTATCTTAGTCTTATTCAGCAAGTTTGGCTGAAACAGTTGCATGAGAAAACAGTGGGCATTTTGCTTGCGGGGGGCGATTGGTTCTGGGAAACTCTAATATGCAGCTGCATGTTCTTTTCCTTGTCCTGAATTTCAGAAATTGTAATTGAAGCCTTAAAGTTCACAGAACATTTTGCTCTAATTATGTATCCCCAAAACTGTGGTACCAAGACTGACCTTGAGTGCCTTTTTATTGTTTTCACATTTTAGTGCTGCGTACAGGTTAGATGTCCTCTCCCAGTTAGTCAGATGTCCTTTCATTTGCTGCAGTGTATGTGTGAAGCTGCGAATCAGAAGACTGTGAATACCAACAAACATGGCCCAGATCCAAAAATCCTTGAAGATAACCTTTAGGGCAGCATGATGGGGAGAGGCATTATATCAGTTAGAATCTGCAGAGTCATTTTGGAGGGGCTGGCCTCAGACTGATCTCTCTTGACTTACAGGTCAAGACTCTACTCATCCTTTGATTCATTGTCTGTATAAAAACACTGGCATAAAGAAAGGCTCCTTAACCTCCTGCTGTGAAATAAAAGGCCATTGCAGGCCCTTGTGAGGCCAGAAGAAACTACTGGAGTCCTAGAGAAAATAGGAATTAGGAAAATAGCTTAGCACATAGACCACTGAGGTGGAGAGAATGGAAGCACGAGCTGAGGGTACTGGCTGCACCTATGGAGGGTGAAGAGGAATCACCAGCCCAGCTCTGCTGATGTTTGGTATGGATGGAAGATCCCAGCCCCAGCTCTTTGGTGGTTTGGGTGTCACTTTTTTCAGACCTAACCTTCCCCCTATGTTTTCAGAGATACTGAGAAGATTGAGAAAGTAGCCAGTAAGTGTTAAATCAAGACTTCCTCAATAATCTTCCTTGTATTTTGGGTTGCAGTCCTTCTCTCACAGAACTCCCTATAGGATTTTTTTTGTAATGGCTCAGTAATGGAAATTAGTACCTTTAACGTCTGCTCAAGCTGGAAACATTCACCCTCTTGGCATGATTAAGCCTCAGGTGCCTGAAAACTCACTTCATAAACAATAGTGTGTAACAAAATGGATTAAATCAGTTGCCATCTGCTCTCCCCTTGGATGTCTGCAGCCCAGCTGCTGGTTCATGGATCTCGTCATTCTGAAGGTACTTCAAATAGCTTCAGTCCTGGCCTTGTGTTTGAGTGACAGCAAACCTGACTTGAAAAGGTGTTGGTGTGGTTAGGGACATAAACGGGTATCCTCTGGGAGTTTCAGAAGTACCTCATTTGCACTTAACTATCTGGTCAAGGAAACTGAGCTGTATTCCAGGAGTGCTATTACAGGAATTAGGCACAGGAGGTGGTAGGGTGAAAGGATTAGCAATGGAGAAAACTTAAGGAAATAGAAATCGGCATGAATTTGGAATTCTTCAAAGGGTCTGACCTATCTGAGTTAACAACACATGGCCAGAAATGCTGCAAAAACAGCTCTGTGACCACACGGCCAGCCTGTCATGCTCAGGTGCACATTTCATGCCTGTATTCTCTGAATTGCTGGGGAGAAGACTGTCTCTGTCTCTTCAGGGTAAGGTTTCAAAGACAACATACGGGGAGGTGTAAGGTAGGGAGGCCAGGGCATGGAAGGCCAGCAAATGAAGGCATGGCTAACTGTTCTGCTAGGATAGTGAAGCCTCACAAAAACAGTCAATATTTTTGCAGCACAGCTCAGGGTGCAGGCAACACTTTTTCCTGTAAAGAGCATTCCCTTGCAGAGAAGCAGCAGCCAGGCAGTGACATTTCCAGCCTTCAGATAAGCAATGAATTGCAGAAATAAGATTTTATCCTTAGTAAATACACAAGCCTGGAGTCTCCACTGGACAAAAGCCCCTGTGCTGTGAATTCATGTGTGTGGTCTAAATTTGGATAATATAGAGAGGCAGGAAAATAAGATGTTCACTAGCATCATCCTTAACTTGTGAACGTGGAAAAGTGTTGCCTGCTTCCCCGGGGATGGAGGCTGCGAGAGACCGAGCACCTGCAAAGCAATTGTTGCTGTAGGATTACGCGCACAGCCTTCAGTTTCATCGGCCCCGCTTCCCCGGGAGGGCAGATTCACGCCTTTACCCTCCCTCGGCCCCTCGGTCCCCCTCTCCTCCCCTCCCCGCCCCGGGGTGCCCCCGCCCGGGCCGGCCGGTGCCGCAAGGTCAGCCCAGCCCCGCCGCTCCCCCGGCCCGCCGCGCCGCCCGCGCTACCAACCCTTCTCCTCCGCGCTGCCCATGCTGGCGGAGTGCGGAGAATTTCCGCGGCTACCGGGGTCGGTTCGCCAGCTGTCGAAAGCCCAGGCTGGAGCTCCGACGGCTACGGCCCCGGGGAACGGGGCCCCGGGCGGCGGGGGCGGCTCGCTCGGGCTCCCCTCGCCGCCCGGCGATGCGGCCCCGCCGGGAGATGCTCAAACCGCCCTAATTAAAAAATTAAACACGGCCGCTGCTGCTACCGCCTCCTCCTGCTCCCCGCCCGCCCCCTTCCATCGCTATTCAGCCGCGCTCCTCTCCAACCCCCCTTTGCGCGGATTAAACCGAGGAGCGTGGAAACTTCCTGCAAAACGCTACGTGCGGCGCATCGGTAAGGGCCGGCCGCGGAGCGGTGCGGGAGCGGCCCTCCTCCTCTCCGCTCCCCCGCCGCCCAGGCCGGGCAACGGGGCCTCAAAGGCTGGGTGGTCCCTGCAGTGATGGAGGACCGGGCTGCGGTACCCGCAGGAGGGGCGCTGCCGCCCTGCCGGAGCCGGGAGCCCCGGGGCGCCGGTACCGAGCAGCGCAGCCCCGCCGCCGGTGCGGAGCGGGACCTGTAGAGCCGCGCTTGGTGCAGCGGGGCCGTTCTGCTCGCCGTGGAACGGCCAGCGTGCAACCAGCGAGCAGGGTTTTACACGCGGATGCCGAGCCGCTTTGCGCGGGGAGCCAAAAGCCGCTTAGGCTGCACCTGCAGTGTGGCCTCGGGTCCTCCCAGTTGCTTTAATAGTAATAACGATTAAAGCATAGAACATGTGGCGACATATGGCTGGGAGCCGCTGTTGGTGCGGAAGCCTAGACCTCGCTTTATATCCTTTCATTAGCTATGTTTAGCTGGTGCTGGTTGTATACTAGAGAGGCTTCCATTTGCCACAGCAGCAGGTGTTTAAGGTGGATAAGGAACGAGGATTTCTTTCCCCAAAGCTGGATCTGTACATTGCACTAATAAACAGCAAATCTGTTTTAAATGATAGTGATTCCATATTTGTATGGTGCCCTGATGAATACACCCCTGCAGGGATGCACGTGGGGCAGTGGAACAGGACTGTATCAGTGCCATGCATCATGAGGTTTTTGAAGGCTACTGTAGAGCTACTAGTAGAATTTGTTCTATAGAAAATAATTTAAAAACGCCACATGTTTCTTGCTACATGCAATAACACTGGGGTAGGTTAAACTTTTTTTTCCTAATATGAGCTGGGAAAAGGGTTTTGTGCTGCCTGCCATTTTAATGCCTGATTCTTCTGCTGTGTCTGCAATGGGCTTCTAAGCAATGGGTAGTCTCAAAAAAAAAAAAAAAAAAAAAAAAAAAGCTTTCTCTTGCTAGTAGAAGTGATGGTTAAACTGATGGTTAACTGCACTCACTAATGGTTATTAATTTGATCTTCTAATGTTGCAGCATCAGTCTATGTGGTAAAAAATGTCTATTGCTGAAATTATAAGTCAAGCTAATTTTTGAAGTGCCTCTCATATTTAAAGATCCGGGAGGACTTTATAAATAGATTGTTTTAAATAGTGTAAGATTGTGCTTTCAGAATATGTATATAAGGAGCCTCTTCTGTTCCTAAGGAGCTCTAGTTTTCTTTTTTAGCCCTGTCCCTGATTTACTTGGGGCCCCATGAAGGTCTCTCGCTAGATGGGAACAGCCATGGTTTGGGATTTCAGGATTAGCAAGCACACAAGGGCTCAGAATTTCATGGTGCCCTCCCCCCAACCTAGCACAACTGTTTTGGGAGAGTGAAATAAATCCAGGCTTTTCTAATAATTGTTGAGCATTGCTATATTTGGAGAACCTTACTGTAAGTAGGTCTTGGGAGTAGCCAGGACCACTGTGTCTGCTCTGGCTGGGAATGAGGGGCAATATTGACAGTAGAAACACACAACCTCTGAGTGGGTGCATCTTGCCTCTTCTGTCAGATTTTGGGCATGGACACTGAGTCTTTCACTATCATTTTTCCTGGAAAAAGTTTACTTGTGATATCTTCCTCCCTACAGATAGGATATTATCCTTTCCTCTTGTTATTCTTGTAAGAGTTCCGAATGTTAAGAGATTTTTTTTTTAACCATGAAATAATTGCCCCTCTTGTACTATGTCATGGCAGAGGTTACTGAAATCATGTGATTATTTCTAGGAATCTGACACTTATGTTCAATTTTAAAGACTTTACTTTTTTTTTATGTGTTGGAGATCTATTTTTCATGGAAATGAAACTGGAAAAGAAACTGGTAGCCAGCAACAGGGAATGAGTCTCCTTCAGCTACCAGTTGTCAGCAGACAAGTAACACTGTTTCTGTTCAAGATATTGTATTTTAAAATGGAAAAGTGATGGAATGACTTAATCTTTTCCTGTATTTCATTGCTTTTTCACTTGAAAGTCACTAGTTTTGCTCTTGCACAGGAACAGTGATTTTTTTTTTTGTAAGGCAAATGAAATAGTGTATGTGAGACTGTTCTGGATACACGAACAAATGGAGCGTTCACTGCTCTTCACTTTCCATTTCTTTATCAGGCTCCACCTTCTTTGTATTCAACAGAACAATAACTATTACTTCCATCTGACTTCAATCATATTTGCCATTGATTCGGTCCTTATTTTAGGGAGTATTATGTGTCCTCAAAGGAGATCCCTTGAACAGAAATAGAGATTTTATAATCATCTAGTAATTTGGTACATTGACCTTGCAAATTCAGCTGGCCTAAATTAAGGTTGGGCAAGACACTTCAAGCCAAGTGGGTGCCAATGAGCGAAAGGCAATAAGGAACTCTTAGAGCTATTAGCTGGTTAATACTTTTTGATGTTTAAAGATCCCTTGAGTGGTGTAAGTGTCCAGAAACTGTAACTATTTTGAGGAATAACTAACTCCATTGTAACTTGTTTTTCAGGTTAGTTTTAAAGAGCTCTTTGAGTGTTCCTCTACAAGCAAACAAACTCTCCCTTCAGTTGCTAGAAATTTAGAATGGGCTGATGAGGGTAGAGTCAGTGAAGAATATTGTGCACAGAGGAAACAGAACAAGTTGAAACTCCTCTCCCAAGCAAAATTAAGCAAGTCTAAGCAAATTTATAAGAACATGCATTATCATAAGGCAATAGTATATGTGGGAGATAAAAGCAGTAATAGAGGGGCACAGTGAAAGATGGAGAATTATATATTAATTTATGTATTGATCATTAATTCAGGGTATTTAATGTTTTAAAAAGGATAAACACCTCTGTTCTACCGTGTTTTTTCTGTATTCTTAAAAGATTTGAATCCATCTTTGTGCTTGTCCAAAAGCCGTGCTTTTACTAGGTACTGACTTCACCAGTGGTTTAACCATGTGGTCTACAGTCCTGGGGGTCCATAGGGTACTCCTCTGGTGACTGCCAGCAATAAGGCAGAAAAACAAGTTGTACAAAGTGGTCTCCCCATGTTAAATATCTGAATAGGCCCACTCTTCAAATAGGAAAAGCTAAGAGATTCAGAACTGAAGAAGGTTGAAAATCACGGCTTTTAAGTCCAGCGCACATCAGCGTAGTGTTGGGGAAAGCGGAAGAGTGCATGCATACTGTGAAAACCAACAGTGCCACCTGGTGTGAGTGGGACAGGTGAGCTGGTCCATGAGGAGGGCAAATGTCCCCAGGTGTGTCCCCAGCTCCTCCACCTCGGGGCTGGGACAAGCCCCTGGCCAGCAGGGAGAGTGCAAAGTGCTTCTAAGGCCTTGGGTGGGATGGGTTCTCTTCAGACCTGCAGGAGGTAAGTGTTTACTGCTTCACTGTGAAAGGGGAGGTGGTGGGTATGTTAGGGGCACTCAGCCTGGCATTAGGGACCACGTGTGTTGTGGAAGAAGGACCAAAAATGCAAGCAGGTTGCTCAGTTTTTTCTTTTGTCACTTCAGCAGCTAGAGTAACTATTTGGGGGAAGAGTGGGTAATGTGATTTGTTTCAATATAGAACCAGTAAAAGTGCTACTAAAAGTCTGGTGTTATGCAGCCTTTTAGAGGTAAAAAAAAAAAAAAACGTGATTAATTTTCAGGCACTTAAGCTGTGGTCAAGGGTTGCGTAACATTGGGGGGGGGGGTAAGATTTTGATGAGAATTAGGGAGGTTTAAGCCTTCGGTGTGGGGGAAAAAGAGGTTAGATCCCTGCAGATGAAGTAGAGCAGATCTGTGTGACTGATCCCGCATTGTGGACACAGGATGCCGCACAGTTTTTCTGGTTATAAATATACAGCATGCAGAGCACAGCCCTCATCACACAGTGCCACTGCTGTGGCAGGAGTCTGCACGACTGGGGGGAGGCGGGTCTGAGCCACTTAGTGCTGTTGAAGACTTACTCGGGATGGGGGAGGGAGAACCCGAAAGGCAGAGAAGGCAAACCGGGAAGCTGTGGGAAGGAGACGGGAGCGCTGGGCGCCGCAGCGGCAGGTGTGAGGGGCGGCGCGCCCGGCGGCGCCGCGGGCAGCCGGGGAGCCGCGGGCCGGCAAGGCAGGCTGGTGCGCTGGAGAGGCTGCCCTTTTGAAGCGTAAAATGGTTTGTTTTCCAAAGTTAAAAAAAACGACGACGCTTTCGTCAGACTGGAAAGATAATGTTTAATTGCAAAGAGAGCGTCCAGGGAAGATAATACTTGCTTTATTTTAGGTCCGCCGTAGCCATGCAAAAGAGGGTGTCAGTTGCAGAGAAGGGTTAATGGTTTTTTAGCACAAAGTAAAGCGGGGTAGGTTGGGTGCAGCCTTAGGCAAGGCAGACTGGTTTGGAAATACTCGCGGCTGTGCAAAAAGGAATCTTTAAATGAGCTGCAAAAGTCAAATGAGTTACAAAGCGAATCTGTTGTTAAAGCAACCCTTCTCCAGAACGCCCTGAGTACAGCTGGAGAAGGGACAGGGTCTAGAAAATGCCAAGCACGTTTAGGTGCCACAGCAAATAAAACAAGAAAAAGTACGTGCAACACATTCACCGTGCAGGCATCATATAGGTGTGAACGATGTCTGACTGAAAACAGTCATTTACCAAAAAAAAAAAAAAAAGAAAATCAATGGATTTAAAATGAGGCTCCGAAGTCCCATTCTCTCGAGTTCCATACTGACTTTCAGGAAGATAGAATTTTTTCACAAGTGCCACCTGATGAAAGTGTTGATGGACTGCTTTTGATCATGACTTAACTGGAAGCAAAATTAAAAACAATATTGAGATAAGCCAAAGACCAGTTGAAATGACCCTTTCCAAAAGGATGGTGATATGTATTTGGTCGTTAGCAAGCTGAGAGCAATGACTTGTTTGTCAGTGAGGACTTGAGACTTCAATTTACTGGAGAGTTACTGTTGAAAAGAATGCTGATACTTAGAACAGATGTAATTATTTTAACCCTGTAACTACTACTTGTACCAGAGACTTCCATAGTTCCTTTACAGTTGCTTATATTTATATACATATGCAAGAACACTAATAATATTCCATTATCCTCAACTCCCCATGTAAATTAGTGCTGTCAACTCTCTGCTTGCCAAGACTACACAGCCATAATGGCATACACTCTGCCCATAACTGAGAAACACTATTTATATTAGGGGATGACAAGAAGAATTTGTTAGGACAACAGATCAAGAACACTTGTTTTGTACTAAATGAGGGATCCCATTGTAACAGGAACATTCCTCAGAGACCACGTCTGTCTCCTGTAAGGACGTGAATAGAGGCAGAAGAGATGTTAGAAGCCTGTGTATCTAAAGATAATTTTAAAATATTCTCAGGAGGGATTGGTACTGTGTAAACAAAGGAAACTTTCTCAGCAGAATACAAGCATAGAAAGATCTGGTTTTCCTTTTTTTCACTTAGTATGCCAAGTACATTTTTTTATTTTTATTTCAACTGTTTTATACACAGAAATCTTCCTAGAGAAAAACTTAAACTTTTTTCAACACACTTCTGTAGACCAAAGAAATCCCACTTTTTAATCCCATTTCACTCCTGTCAGCTCCCTAACAGCTCTTTGTGGCATTGTTTTCCCATTTTTATTATTGTTCTTTGAAGACAGAAATACTGAATGGTTATGTGTGAGACTTCTAGAAAAGGATCCAAGACTCCCATAAAAATCCTGAAATAGGCAACTGAGGTAAACAGAACGTTATAAATAGGAGTTGTTGTGCGAGGGGGACAGGGCAAAGCTTGTAGCACTCCTCCAAGCTGTGCCCCTGGGCAAGTCTAGTACAAAACTCCTCTACATTTATAGATATGTATCACCATATGGATTGTACAGTTATCAGTATTTATTACAAAACACACTGAGTGACAACTGATTTCACTGGTACAAAACCATGTGTATGCTGGGCCGAAAAGGCATACAGATTTGAGAAGGCAGCAGTTGAAATAGCCAGTGGAATATTCAGCACAAGTAGGCAAACTGCGTATAAGAAAGTCAGTAATTCTTCCTGTTACTAGCATCCACAGGCCCATGGGCACAGGAATTCAGCGTCAGCTGCTTGGTGCCATAATTCTGGGTTAGGGAGTACAAGATTCCAACATTTGAGATGCTCTGTGCAAAGCACAACCAAACAGAGGTCTGGTGACAGGGTTTAGTAACCTGGCCATGTGAATTACTTCCTTTCACCCTGTAGAAGTGAGAGCTGTAAAATGTAATGACAGCAATTTCAAGTAAACATTAACTATTTCAGTGATGATTATTATCACAAATACCAAGTTATTTATCAAGTTGTGGTTAATGTGTGAACAGAATTGCACCTCTTATCAGGCCTCTAGACATGCCTTTCTACCTTCATCTGGGATGTAGGTTATTAGGGTGTTTCATAGTATCTTTGGGCTTTCTCCAAAATCTTAGGTGTTACCAGCACCTGGTGTGACAGTCATGAGGACAGACAAAAAAGAGTCGCAGAAGCTCATAAGCAGTTTACTTCCAAACCCCACATGTGACCAGGTCAGTGATCCTTAACTGTCTCTTGCCATAAACACACTCCAATAGAGATGTGGAGCCTCTGTACTGCTCAGCTTTTCTTAGCCTTCACTTATGGTTTTCTTAACCTTCATTTATGGTTTTCTTAAAAGAAGTGCGTGAATTCCTGTGGGTCAGCAACCAGGAGCCACTGATCTAAATTCACTGCAGAGGACTGAATGGTTTTCCTTATATTATAGATGTTGATATATCATTTGGTGATGCCTTTAGAAATACTTTGGTACATGTGGTTAGTGAAATGATTAAACTTTGTCCAAATGACAGAAATTCTTTTTTTTCTTCTAAAAATATTGCTTAAAACCTATTTTTTCCCCCAAGTGATAGAGAAAAATGGGTTTGAAGAAGCCAAGGGAAGCTGAGAGGAATATGTCGCAGATTCTACCTCGAAGGAAATGAACATGTTCCAGGATGAGTGATAGAGAATGCAAAATGTTTAGTAGTGTGTACGTGGCATAGACCTATGTCATTTTGAAATTTTATAGCAGAATTACAACTATTCATATTTAATTGTTGTTTAGATTTAAGAATAAAACAAATGTCCACCTAGAACCTTCCAATGTTCTCACTGTAATTGAACTTGCAGCTTAACCTGCTTTGTATATATAATCAAACCTCTGAAGCTGAAGCAGAATTTAGGTGCAAGCTGATAGCTTTTTAGCCAATACTAGGAGAGTGTCCCAGCACCCCTAAGCAGGCTAGATATAAGGGTTGTGCCTACATTTCGTCTGCAAGACTGCTTAACACAGGTTAAGGGGTGATCAGGGGCCCAGAATCCAGGAGCCTTCATTTCCTTGTGAATGTGGGGATCTTCTTAATGCTGGAGGTACTGAAATGTTTGGAAAAAGACTGTACAACATCTTGTAGGCAGGAGGAGGACTTTACTTGTGACTACACTGATTTTTGAAGGAACAAGAAGACTATACACATAGGAAAAATGCAAGGTAAATTTTGTTGTAAGAGATCATGACTTCAATTCATTGAGTATTCCTGGCATAAAATTTGAATAGTAAGTTACAGACTATTCTCTGAAGTAGAGAGAAAGCAGCAACAGAGGTGACTTGCTTTGGAATGCAGATGGTCCCCAAACAAGGGACATGATGCTCCTCAATTAAATTAAGGGTCAAGCAGCTGTTTGCTGGGGTGGACAGTTTTATTAGAAATGTAAAAACGAAGAGCTGAAAATGTGCAGTAGCTTATTTACTGTTAGCACCCTACAGCTTTGCAGACATTCCTAAGCTTATGAAAATGGCGTTACGCCTTCATTCAGCACGAGGCCCACTGGCTTGTGTGAGGCGCCGGTGCTGCTGCCCACCGCTTCTCTTGGGGCTCAGCTAGCCTGCCCTCATTCTGGGCGGGGGTCACTGGCCACCGCAAGAGGTGGTTGGTCTAAAATTAGGGGAATTTACACCTGGGAGGTAGCGCCGTGTAGGGAGATGGCCTGCGTGGGGTGAGCATTACTAAACCCTTGGGAGCGAGCCCGAGCTCCTGGCAGAGCTGCCCAACGGTGGGCAGCGGCACTTTAGGCTTTGTCACCGCTCGGGGCGGGGACTGCCCACCCGGGGCCGCTGGCTCACACACCCGAGCGGCGGGTCCCGCGGGCCGCGGCCGCGCCGCTCCTGCGGGACGGCCATGGCGGCCGCGGGCCTGGCAGCCCACCGGCGTCTCCATGGCAACCCGTAAAGCCTCCCGGCGTGCGCCCTCCCTCCCCTCCCCGCCGCAAGCCCCGTTCTCGCGAGACTTGGCCGGCCCGGCGCGGCGAGGCCGAGGCGCTCCGGGCCCTTTTCAAACCCAGCGGTAGCGGGGCTGCGGCCCGGCCACGAAATGGCGGAGAACGACAAGGCGGAGGCTGCGGCCGCCGCGCCGCAGCGCGGAGCCGAGGACGCCGCCGCCAGCCAGCCGCCGCCACAACCACACCCAGCAGCAGCAGCAGCAGCCGCCACAGCCGCCGCCGCAACAACAGCCGCCGCAGGATGAGCAGGCGGCGGCGGCAGCGACAGCGGCAGCAACCGAGAGCGGCGGGGGCAGCGCTAATGGCGTCAAAATGTGTGTGCGGGGCCGGGGAGGGGAGGGCGGAGGCGGGCAGCGCGGCCGGGGAAGCTCGGGGGTGCGGCGGGCCCGCCTAGGCCGCGGCGGGGCGAAAGCGGCCGGCCCTCTCCGCCCCATTGGGGGACGGAGCCGCCGGCGGGGGGCGGTGAGGGGTGGCCGGGTAGCGAAGGAGGTGTCTCCCGCCCCGGTGAGCTCCCGCGCGGTGCACGGAGGAGGCCGTGGCCTGGGAGCGAGGGACGGTGAAGTTTGTTGGTGGAGTGGCGGTCGCTGAGGGGAGCGGCAGGTGTGGGCGGTGTGAAACCCCACCGGCACCGGCATCGCCGCCCTGCTGCGAGCCGCCGGGCTGCGGGAACGGGCTCTGGTCAGGCGAGTCCTCACAGGATCCCTCTCTAGAAGTGTTCTACATCCTTTCTGGGTTTGTTTACGTTTCCACTTCTTATCTTGGTGGTGCGTTTTCTGAATCCTTTGAACTGATCTTTGTTTATGTGAGACTGGTAAGACAGCACTGTAGTGATTTACTTTTTAAAAACAAGCAAAAAACCCCACATGCATGCACAAACTTTTCTTGTAAATAGTGACAGTATCATATATGGAATATGTAAGCTATGCCTTATATAGCAGGTCTCAAAGGAACACAGCGTAAGGAAGCCAGAAGTACCAGCTCTCTAGAACAATACTGTGAATAACCTTTTATGGGTTTGGTTGTTTTTGATGTAAGGCTTCGAGGGTCGTCATTCTTTACACGAACTAGATTTTGGCCTCATATCATTAGAATTTCAATATCCCTTCTAATCTCATTCACGTTTTAGAGGGGAAATACATCTGTAGTAGGCCTACTGTTGCACGACATCAAAGCTGTTGAGATCTGTGAAGTTTTGACATGTTCTAAGCAGCGTGGTCTGATACTGTTGTGTTTAAAAAATGCACATGGGATCAAGTTCAATATAAAGCTGGTGGGATAAAGGCGTACTTCATGCCTTTACTTGACTCCCTGGGAAATTCAAATAGTTTACAAGTTATAAATTTAACGTTACCATAAAACAGCAGTTTATTTTTTTTCCTGAGCCTGGCCCTCAGCTTCCAAACTGCACAAATGATGATTGAATTTTCACAGGAAGATTGTGACCCTTTTGCACCTTTGAGGCATATAACATTTTATTGCCTTTTGGAGTTGCTGCTGTTAAAATAATGACTTAATTTCTCTGTATCCCTCATTCTGTAAGCAATTTTCTTCTTTTCCCTCCAAGACTAATCACAAGCAAATGAAAAATCCCAGTCATTCTGCGTGGTAGAAATCACAACTTTACATTTGAAAATACTGCAAAGTTCTTGGTAACAAGGTTTCAAATCTTACTCTTTTGCGTACAGTTTCCAGTCTTTCCCAAAACACTTGTACAAAGGCTTAAGCTGGCAGTGTGCAGTTGAAATGTACTACTTAAAAAAAAGTATTTCAGTAACCAGGTTTGCTTAGCACTCAGATTAAATTGGAGAGGAATCTTGGTCTCAATTTGCGCACTTCCTGAAGTTTATTGTATTGAACAGGGGAACTGTTCATTGCAACAAAGCTAAACTGATCTATGTGCTTTAGAATCACATTGTGGACTTCTTGCATTTTTGTCTCTGCTGTTATTTGTATGGACGCTTGTGAGCAGAGAAGTAGAAGTTTGTTGAAAAACAAGCAGCTTTTAAGGCTTTAATGTTGATTTATCTTGTGCTTATTATTTTTTAGGCTTCTAGTTTTGTATTTATGTATGGAAACCTTGTCTTTTGTTTCCAAAACTTTATGGAAGTTCAAAGGCATTATTTTTCAAAAGGTAAAAATTGCTCTTTTTCATCAATGAGGATGTGCTTTTTAAAAATAAATTAATGTAGACATCTCTTTTTCAACCCTAGAAATCTGCTAGTGATTTCACAGGCAAATAATAATTAAATGTATAAAATGATTAGTTCTTACAGAATGTAAAGAGTAGAAATTACTATTGTTTTTCCCCGTAAGAAAATGTCCATTCATAGTTTCTGAGACTGTCTTTTCTGCAGTCTGTAGGTGACTAACATGTAATTGCTTTGAATGTATTATTTGATAGAAGTTATTTTTAATATTCAAGGAGGAGGGTAAGAGCTACATCCACAGAAGGATCTGTGCCTCCAGTTTTTCACTGGCCTGTTGGTTTTGGCAGATGAGTTTTGCAAGAAGGATTGCTTTTTAATAATCCTCTGTTTTCAGGAGACTGACTGTGATCTCCAGACTAAGTGAAGTGTTGTCTTGTTTCCCAGGTCTAAGAGTTTATGCCAGACTCATATCCTCTGTGCTCTCCACTGTTTTGTACAGCCAGGTCTTGTAGAGCCCGTGGATTCCATATTTGAAGACCTGGCTCTTCCTGAGCACCCAAGGGCTGTTTCATAATCCTTTAAGCAGGAAAGAGCTTAAAAGGCTAAAGAGAATCTATTGCGCTAATCCTAAAACTTAAGGAAGAACTCAGATTTTACTAGGGGTCTTATTGGGGAGGAGTTTTGCCTTTGCAAATGGGACTGGATTGGAAGCAACTGATCTGACTGGAAAACCTGATACTCTGTTCTTTCCCTCCCATCTCCCTCTGGCTCCCTCCAGTTCCCTGCATTGTTTCCCCCATTTCACTACATTGCACAGCCACACAAGAATTATATTGCCACAAGAGACAGGATGGTGTGGAGGAGGGATGATGCAGAGGGAAGCTGGAACAAGATATCTTGATTATCTTGAACAAGATAATGTGGTGTTGACTTTGAATGTTTTAAATTTGACAAATACTTAGCCCAGAGGAGTGTCTACACATTTCTCAGTTGCTAATCCTCTTCTAATCCACTTGTAAACACAAGGACTGTGAAGTTCATATCATATGAGTACTGCAAAATTTGGGAAAAAGTCATGGGAGAAATATGGATGTATTTGAATTTATTCCTCCTTGAAAGGTGCCCAGGCTTGGTTTTAGCTTCATGAAAGCCTACTTGCATGTGCTCTTGAGTGCAAGACTGCCACTTACTCACTGTTTTGTTAATAACTATGTAGAGAGCTGAAAATACTCATTTCAATTAATCAAAATCAGTGATCTTGCCATACGTTGTGGTTGTAAAACTGAAATGCCTGTTTTGGCTAATTTTACGCCAGAAACCTTCCAAAATGTCAAAACGAGATTAAAAACTAAGCCTTCTGAAACGTGGGAAAAACTGTAAAGATAGTGATATAATTTAAGAAGGAGGGTTCACAGTCAATCGCTTTTGACAGTCCTGTAGAACATATCCTTGTAATTGTTCTAACTTGAATGGCTAATGCTGGCTTTTTAAAATAAACATTTGTGTAAAAGTACTTTTTAAGTTTCTCATTTAACTGCAGTGAGATTTGAGCTAGACATTGATGTATATCTCTAAGTATCATCTGTTTAGTGAGGCACATTTGTGTGGCTTTATCGCTGGATTCTTTCAGTTCAGCGGTTCACCTTTTTTAAAGCAACAGTTAGGTCACTGATCCTCTGTTAGGATCCTAAATCACCTCATGATAGTAACACTATCAAGAGTGCTAAAGAGTTAGGGATATTTCACCTAATTCTGTTCAAAGTGTATAGTTTTATCAAGCTTGAGATTTGGGCTGCTTTAGAAGGGAGGAAACAAATTTTCCTGCATTTTCATCTAAAAATGAGAACGTTTTGATAAGAGAGCAGCTGCTGTTGCTAAATTTTTGAAAGACTGAGGGCCAGAAGTCTATTTTGTCGTTTCTAGTGGATAATACCTGGTAACTTAATTAGTCTTAGATACAGAGGATGTTTTGATGCACCTCTTTCCCATTCATTTAGCAAGTTTTCAAATTCTAGTATTGTTAAGCAATGAAAGTGAAAGAGCACTTGTTGTTCTCAATTGAATTTTAATTTCTGTCTAAAAGCAGTCTGGCACAAATTGTGAATAAAAATTATTTATGTGGTAAATAAAATGTAATTTGATTTACAACCTATTAGAGTTGCTTTTTATATATTGTTATTACACTGAATGAAGTATACCAAGCTGTTCCATAAATTAGACCATTTCAACTCTCACTTCTATGGTGAATATCGTGTAACTTAGCCAAGTCTGATGTGAAAATTATTGAAGGACCAAAGCATGGATGCTGTAGCATATTTTTCAGCTGAGTTGTTGTATTTTGATATTTGTAGTAGTTTCATGGTACCATCTTGCTGAATGTTGACAGACATAATGGAAATCAAATGTAACTGAAGTAGCAAGATGTGCTTTCTTTGCTACAGTAGTAAATAAATCTGTTATAACATTGGGTTTTGTTCAGATGAAGACTAGTAACATGAATTTATTTTTCCTAATTTGAAAAGCAGCATTTAACATCCTGTGAGTTCTAATAGCATAGAAGGTATACAGCTATATACATAGGAGCTATAGTAGTCTAATGATCCAATACAAGACTAATATTTTTTTGTTTGGGTGTTGTGTTTTTTGTTTTTGTTTTTTTTTAATGTAGGGATAATGATGAGACAGCAAAAGAAGAGAAGGCACCTGTGAAAGAGAAGTACGTTGCAAAACCAAAGGCAATCCCTTCTCTTGGAAACAAGAATAGATTCCACCCCTATTCGAAGGACAAGAATGCAGGCACTGGAGAGAAGAAGGCTATTAATCGTAATAGAGTTTTTATTAGCAACATCCCATATGACATGAAATGGCAAGCTATTAAAGATCTTATGAGAGAGAAAGGTAACTTACTCCTTATAATACACTTCACATAGAAAGGGGTAGAATTTAAATCCAATGTATACGTCCTTTGAGCCACACAGATTTGATTTGACTACTTTTTCTTTTTTTTTTTTGGCCTTTACTTGGTACATCTATCTCCCTTCCCCCTCTTTCATCTGAGACAATTGCATTGCAGAGTAGGATGGGTAAATGAAGTGCTTACAGTCTTCTGCCATTCTAGTGTGACAGTAGAGAGTATATGCATGACCTCATGACTTCTTAAAGGGATTGTGTTTTGTCTAGTTGTAGTCTTTGTAGTTTTTTTTTTTAAGGGTTATTGTATTTAAGCAACGCATTTAGTGTGTTAACATGAATAATAAAGGACGTCTTTCAAAAGTTGTTTTGTATTTCTTTGGTGGAATCTGGCTGTGGAATTAACTTTGTCTGCATTGTCACTACTGCCATGACTGTTTGTCTGGAGGTTTGTATTAAAAGCTTGTTACTTTTGTTGCAGTTCTGATAGAGTAATCTTAACTACCCCAAACGTTTTATTTTAAGTTTGGGGTAAAATAATGCTAATATTTGAATTCTGTAAAAAGTTAGTTCTGTGTTTTCCTTGAAAAAATTGATTCTTCAAAAGCAATGCAAAGCACACTTGGCTTTTAGGCTGTGAAAAATGCCAAAACCCCCCTTCTGTAACTGCTGGTTTATCTGTTGTAAGGTGACGTGACTATTTGATTGGTTTATTTACTGAAACTTCCTACTTTAGATTGGTTTATTTACTGAAACTTCCTACTTTAGAAAGTGAGTGGCTTGCTGTGAAATATTTGATGTGTAAATTTGGTTATTATTGAAGGCAAACTTATGATTGAAGACATTCAGGTAGAAAGTCACCTTAAAACAGGTGTTGTGAGTAGGATGATAAATGTAACACTTTCCAGTGAACGTTGACGTTTCATTTGTTAGGTTAAGGGACTGTGTATATCTGAATTTGTTCACCAACTATATCATACTGGCCAAAATATGATCTGTAGTATGAATTAGGTTAAATATAGTTGTTTGTTTTTAGCTTTTGAGAATGTGGCTGCTGCATATTTCTGAAAATTAGCTAAATTATATAGACATTGACAGGAGGTATGTTGGTCTGGTTTTGATTGTTGGTGAATAATAGGTGCTTCTCTGTAGAGTTGTGCACAGGGGCACAGTAAAGAAAGATACTGGTGTTTAAATGCATTGTCTCTTGGTATTTTCCCTTTGTATGTCTTATGTAGTTGGTGAGGTTACATACGTGGAGCTGTTTAAGGATGCTGAAGGAAAATCAAGGGTAAGTGCCGTGGGCAACAATCTGCTAGAGGTTTAAAAGTTCCTCAGCAGTTTTATTTTTGTATAATACCTGTACCAGTTATTGGAAAGTAAGTTTCATTTTTACACTGATTTTCATTAAGGTAGCCTTGAGGATTTTGTATTAGAAGTAGTCTGACACTTTCATGCAACTCAAACTAGCTGGCTGTAAAGGACAAAATACTTCTGTAAATGTTAACAGATGGCATTTACTTAATTCTTTTTAGCCAACATCTTTGTTTTGGTACAAATCTGTTTCATATAAAGGACGTTCAATAAACTACTGATTTTATTTAAATTTTCTTCTTTCTCTTCTTGGGGCCAATGAGTACAAAATGTTAGCTAAGAATATACTGTTTGAAGTGCCTGATTTGACAGCTTTGCAGGGTTGGTACTCTAAACACTGGATTAATGTATTTGCTTTCTTAAAACTAAATGGATGGAGATGGTTGGTAGCCAACAGAGTGCCAGCAATGAGGCACTAAGAGTGAAGATTGTTAAAGCTCTTTTGTTGTCTTAAAAATAGTCAAAAGTTTGGCCAATAGTAGCTCTGAACCTGCAGTGAGAACATGAGAAATGCAGGTTTGAGTCTTAACTGAGGTTGTATCAACTGTTGTAAATTACTTTCTTTAACGCTTGTTAAAACCAAAACATGCTGTCAGCTTTGATTTACTTAAAGTAATCCTCAACTCTTTGCTTTATTAGAAGGATTCTGGTGCAGTCAATAAGGTTATTTTCTTACAAAGTAATTTCTCAATTATGCTAGTAATAGTGAAGAGGTATGCAGACTCCTTGTTCATCGTACTGGTATACTTGATGTAGGTAGATTTGAATTCGTAGTCAGTGGGCAGCTTTTAATGACACAATGAGTGTCTTGATTGGTTTTTTGTTATGTTTTTGGGTTTTTTTTCTTTCCACCCTTTTCCCCCCCTCCTCCTCTCCCCAGTTGTCCTTACATGGATCTGTGTGGCATTTTTCCAATTCTGGTTTGGCTCAAAGAGAATAAAAGATAATGTATTCTCTTACATTTGAAAGGTATGTATGTTGAGAAAGTAGGAGAAATTCAGCTTGGCTACCAGTAAAGAGCACGTATAATGGATTTTGAAGCTGAAAATAACTTGAGTAGTTATTTAACAGTGAGCTGGGATCTTTAACTGGAGTCTTAACTGCTCTATCATATGTGCTGACTGACTTTTTTTTTTTTTTTCTCTTTACATATGATGACAATTCATCATGGATGTAGGGTTGTGGGTAAGTTTCTTTTTCTGTGTGTGTAGAAACACACTGCTATCCAAACATTCTGTTGATTTTAACATTTTAAACTTTATTTGTTTTGTTCCCTCTAAGTGTGGTTGAATTCAAAGATGAAGAATTTGTTAAGAAAGCATTAGAAACTATGAACAAATACGATCTTAGTGGAAGACCCCTGAATATTAAAGAGGTATGGTTCTTGCTGCTGTTTTTAATTTGAAATAGTGAAGATACTATAATTACTGAGATGACAATGCGGTGTTTTGAACATCTTAGCTGTGTAATTTCCCGTTTAATTTTTTTGACGCTATCTTAATGGACTAAAGTGCCTGTTGGCTTGCAGAAGGTCTCAATACTATGCCAAGTGAACTGCCAAAAAGTGTGTCCTAAAGTCAAAATAATCTAATACTGTTTTTCTTTAATACAACTTTAACTTCATATTCTTACCTTAGTGTCATCAGGTCTTTTCCAGCCTAAATGATTCTATGTTTACATTGCTTCCCTTCGTTAAAATATGATGCAGAACGAGCTGAGTATCAGACTACTACATATGTCAAAAAATGGAGCTGGAAGTAGAGAACTTGTGCTGACTGGAAAGTGAAATAATGTCAACATTTCTATTGTAGTGTTGTAGTATATGGCGGTGTCTGATGCAGTTCTTTTTGTCCTGTTACAACTTTAATAATGGTATTAATAAATAATAAAAAACCTAATTAAATTAATTCAGTTCTTGGAAGAACATGCTAGACTGACAGTCCTTTAGATTGAAATCTTTTCTACTTGTCCATAGGCTAGGTACAGCATGTGAAGTGGCAGTGCACGCTTCCTCAACAAGTGCTTTGCCAATATGCCTCAACCCTCATCTGAAAGGACCCACCTCTAGAGGTGAGGGAATTAGGTCTCCATGCTAATTCAGTTCTTGATCCCTCTGACATGGACAAGGATATTAGTTGATAAATTTGATGGGTTTATGTAGAATTTCAAATAGTACCTTTTTGTTTGTTGCCAGTCCTCTTGTTGATAATTAAGTTGGCTTTATTTTTGCCCGTGTTTCAGGATCCTGAAGGTGAACATGCTCGTAGGGCATTACATCGTGTAGGAGGACAGTTTCCGGGAGGACATGGACCTGATGTGGCACCTGGAATAATGAATTTACCACCTTCTATTCTCAATAATCCAAACATTCCTCCTGAGGTTATCAGTAACTTGCAGGCAGGCAGGCTTGGGTCCACTATTTTTGTTGCTAATGTAAGTTTAAAACTGTATTTTAGAACTGTAATATTTGATCTTTGTAATGCATCTTATATTCCTGCACAATTCAGTTTTAACATAAAGAAGAAACTGGAAATGTTAGTTCACAATTAGTATATTCAACTAAAAATGCTGGATATGTATTCAGATTTTGGACGTGAAAGATACAATAAACTCTTGAGGCTGACATGCACTTTTAATTATTGCACAGTCATCTGTTGATTTAAATATTTTTATACATCTTTTTGCAATCTATTTACAATTGCATTTCTTGTTTTTAATTAAATGTACACTTCAGTTTATCTTCTGAGTTACTTTAGAGTAGCTTAAAGCGTTATATTTGTTGGAGGTGCTTACTTCATAAGTTCTGTAGTTGCACAAAAGACTACTATGTCTGCAAGGGGACTTGTGGGAGTACAGCTGCTCTTGACAAGAACCCATCCATTTCTCTGTGTTAGTATGTTATTTAAAGTAAAATACTTACATTTAGTATAAATTGTTGCTTTTAGTTGACATTTTTGGACTTGGTTGCAGTGTGTGTATATTACAAAATCCTGCCTATTTACATATATTAAGCATTTTGGGAAGCTGAAGAGTTACAACAATGCAGAAAATCTCTTCCAAATGTAATGGCAGAACAGAAATGTGCACTGAAATCACTAATGTATTTCTGTGTGTAAGCTTGACTTTAAAGTTGGCTGGAAGAAACTGAAGGAGGTATTCAGCATTGCTGGAACTGTAAAGCGTGCAGACATCAAAGAAGATAAAGATGGCAAGAGTCGAGGAATGGGAACAGTTACCTTTGAACAAGCAATTGAAGCTGTGCAAGCAATATGTATCCTTGTTTTTGAAAAATAATTGTTTAAATATGGATTAGTCTTTAATGGATTCCGATAGAGTAGTTTTGCAAATGGTGCTTATTTGCCTTGTAGCTAGTATATAGGTACTAGAGTGTAATACTGTGTGGATTAAATTTTTAATAGTGACTGAGTTTACTGCTGGAGTGTAAAAAGTTGTTCCTGATAATGTTGAACAAGCTTGTATAGTCTCTTCTGGCCCTTGAATTGGCATTCTAAAGACTAGATGAGGAAAGATAAGACTCCTAATAACGGTGCAGAAATAAAATAAGTTTTTACAGTGATTCTTCTGAAATAGTTAAATTGTCTTCTGTAGTTAGATTCCTTGACTTGCATTTCTTCAGCTATGTTCAATGGACAATTCCTGTTCGATAGACCCATGCATGTAAAAATGGTAAGCTGCTTGCATTTCTTTTTACCTTGCGTGTCTCTGCCAAAACATTGAAAGGATCACAGCGTAATATTGTTTTTTTTTTTATTAGGATGACAAATCAGTTCCCCATGAAGATTTCCGTGTTGCGGACAGCAAAACTTCACAATTACCTCGTGAGTGCACACTCTGTTTTCTGCTCCTTGCACTTAATGTATGTTGATATAGAGTCTTGGAACAGTTTAGTAGTGCTTTTGCTTACTGTGGTCTCTATGAAACAGAAGAAAATCTTTCTTCTGGTGATACTTATTTTTGTTTATAAGGTGGTCTTGGTGGCATTGGTATGGGACTTGGACCAGGTGGACAGCCCATCAGTGCAACACAATTGAGCATGGGTGGTGGAATGGGGAGCATGGGTCCAGGAGGTAAATCTGTTCTTCATTTTTAAGTTTTACAGAGCTTTAAGTTTAAAATTGTCATTTCTGTGTTTCAAAGAATGACATACTCTTGGCGAAGCAAGCCTTGTGTAGTGTGCTTTTGAGATGTTAACTGTTTTTGCGTTTTTTAAATCCACTAGGATCTTATCTGTCTTCTGAATGGCGTTTGTCTTTTTGGTTTAAAGGTATGGGAATAGACGGTCCAGGATTTGGCGGCATGAATAGAATGGGAGGCGGTACGTGCAGTGAAGTTCTTTGCATTAAGTATTTTTTTTAATATTGTATAGAAAACACTCTTCCTTATTTTACAGGACTTGCTGGATTTCGTGGAATGGAAGGAATGCCCAATATGGGAGGATTTGGAGTCAACCGAATGGGAGGTAGGTGAACACTGTTCCTATGCACTTACTAGTTTGTCAATATTTATTTATTAAAAGCCCTTCCTTTAGGGATGGGTAACGTAGATGAGTTCAAAGGAAATAGTCAGTGGCATGAGCGGAAGCATAGGAACTGGCCTGGGAGTTAAATATTTAATAGGTGCCTCTGACTTGTGCATTAAACCCACTTCTATTTAAACAAGCAGCTGTGAAGCAAGTGTTGTATGAACATCAGCTTAGATGTATATAACAGAATATTTCTGGGTTTTTTTGCTTTGTTCTTTACAGAAATGTTCCGTGGTGGAATGGGAGGAAACATGGACAGAGATTTTGGTCGTAGTGACATGGCATTGAACCGTGGTTTTGGAGATTCTTTTGGAAGGATGGGTATCGTAACTGTTAAATTTCCTGTGGCAAATTGCAACATAGTATTGGAAGAGTTTTACTAGAAGAAAAATCCAGGAGAGACCTGCTTTCATTTGGTCATCTTCCTCTGTCCTCTCTCCCACAGTCATTACTATAAGGATGTAATCTGAGTGTTTATTATAGCCATCGCTTAGGATGGAGATTAAAGTGTGGGGGTTTTCTTCCATCTGTAAAACATAAACAAAATAGCAATTTGAGGAAAGCATTTAGTTTCATACTGTTAACTTTGTGAGGTATTAAGTATTTTGGATATTAAAGTATATGCTTCTGGTAATGCTGAACGAGCTGCCCATGTACCACCTTTTTAAGTTCCAGGAGCCTGCTTTTGCAAATGCATTTGCAAAATGTTTAGTTTTTGTTTTTACTGCAAATCAGGTAGCATTGGATAGGAACAGTGACTTTTGGTGCCCTCTGTCTTTTTTTTTCCCTGCCTTCTGAGCTCAAGCAGCTCAGAATAGGATTTATTGGCTTCTTCTGTAACTGGGCCAGCTTTGTTTTGTTTATAGATGATGTCTTGTTGACAGACTTTTGTTACTTTCGAGTCCCCTCAAATGAGATGCTTTTCTATCTTAGAAGGCCTGGAAGTGCTTCATGGTAGAGCCTTCCTGCACTTTGTTACTATACTGTTACCTGGATGAATGCGTTATAGGAGACAGGTTTTCTTTCCCCTCCTCCCCATTTTTCTCCCTTTTCGCCTCCCTTAAATTCCCCACTGTGAAAGAGAAGAGCTGCTAAGAGCATAAGGTTCATCTGGTCTAAAAAATGATTTATTTTTTTTTTTCTTTCCTTTTTTTAATTTGGGCAAGTCATAACAAAGGATAACCCTTGTGTGCTTCTCTTCAAGCACTAGTAATTGTGTAGAAGTGATAAGAATGTAATAAGCTTGTCAATTGAGTTAGTCTTAGAATTAATGTCTTAAGTGTATGCTTTCACCCTCTTTACTTGCAACGTAGGATAAACTTCTGTTTCCTGAGTGAAAATCCAAAGCCACTTCATTTATAAATGTTCATGCAAGCAATAGACTTCCAAGTCTTCTGGTAACACACATTGGTTTTGAAATGCATGAACGTGGCCACTGTGAGAAGCTGATGTAGGAGTCACTCATTCAGTAGATCCAGCAAGCTTCAACTTACCACCTCTCAGCAGTCTTACCATTTAAATACTGTTCTGAGAACCAAGATAAGAGTTTCCCAACTTATCCTTAAGTAATGGAAGGAAATTGTAGGCATTTACAAATATAATAGTTGACAGATATAGTGTTTAGTCAGGGAAGACCCTAGTGTACTGCTGTTACAATATTTAGGTTAATAGTATCTTACAAGGAAATGCTGTGAGTGCATTTGGTGTTAGTACCCTGCCAGTTTCAAGGAGGGCAACCTAAGACAGTCTTTGATTTGGCTATGGCATCAATTAGAGAAAATGAGGATGTTTGATTTGCAGCAGAATTGTTGGAGTTGCCATTTAAATTGCCAAAATTTTGAAGTATCCAAAAATTCAAAGGTTGTGTCATAGAGCATCTCTGAGCATATAATTTTTTGTTGGTGAAAAGCAAGTGGCTGAAAAAATACAGGTAAAGGATGTCTTTTAAGGTCAGAAACAGTTGAAATCCTGTTTATTAGGATTATTTGAGCTTTCAGGTTGGGGGTTTTTTTGTTTGTTTGTTTTTAAAGTACATCTTAGACTGTTGCGGAGACTTTTTCTTTTTTTCCTTTTAAAAGAGAGTGGGTGTAACAGGGGTGCAGTCACAAGCAACAAAGGTTTTCTAGCTCTGGGAAAGTGGGTTGTTTTTTTTTTTTCTTCACAATTCTTTTTAAGGGCAAAAAGCAGTCATGTTGACAGCAATCTCAAAATTGGACTTGGTGTTTCATTGCAAGACTCTGGCCTAACGAATAAGTAGTAAGATCTTCCTCATATGCAAACTGTTGGCTGAAGTGCTGGGAGTAACCCCGTTGGTGTTGAAAATCAGTAGTTTGGTTTTTTTTTTTTTAAACAGACCAGTCCATATTTTTTTAGGTCTTTGTATGGCTATGACAGCATGTTGTCTGAGAGGGGACAAATATTTCCCACAGGAGACTGTCAGGGAACCATTTTTGCTGTTTTGAACTGTATGGAGAAAACGAATCTAATGGGAGAGTCAGCAGTGACCTTTTTTAGATATTAAAACAATGGTGTCTAGCCTAAAGATGACAGTTATTGATCTATTTTGCCATAAGTAAAAATGGAGCTGTTTCATTTAGGTATGAAAATCAAGCAAGAAAAATGCAGCTGACAGTTCCACTCTGGTCTGCAGTGACAGGAATCTATTTATTTTGAGTTTCTACAATTCTAGAAGCTCCCTTGGGATTACTTTCCTGAATATTAGCACTTCGATGAAAAGAATTATTTTTACCCCACTCTAGAATTAGTCTCTAATACCATCCTGGAGATTCCACGGCTCTGCCAAATTGCTTTTATTAAGTGTCCATTCCCTTTCTTTCTCCCTTTTCCCCACCAAATTGCATCAATTCACTCTTCATGTGCAGTGAGGAAAGACACTGGGAGAGCTGCTCCTAGCTTTTGCATTGGTTTCTTAAAAATGGGAGAAAATAGGGCATTTCCGTACTATGAAGTTCAAATAAAATGAACCCTTCAGTTTTGAGGCTGTTCTTCCCAATGTGGGAAATGGCTCATTTAGTTTTAAGATGTTTGTGCTGCTGGCAGGCTGTCAGAGGGGAGTAAAGCTAGAAAGAAATCAGAGTAGCTTATATCCCATAATAGAGAAAGAGGAACTAATGTTACTTACTACAAGTTTCCTATTTAGTTTGAATAATAACAGCACAGGTTAAAGTGTTCTGTAGAAAAGAATTGCCAGGTAACGTTGAGATCAGTGCACTTCATCAGCGTGTGTTTTGTTGTTGTCACTAACTGGTGGTTTCAGTGTATGTCACTTTATTATTTTTTTCTGTTTAGGTGGTGCAATGATCGGTGTTTTTGCAGGAGGAATGGGAGCGCCTAGCATGGGCCCAGTAAGATCTGGAATGAGTAGGTTAACTTGTTTCAATAGAATGTAAACACATAGGCAATGTAATGACACTGTGTGTACGTGTAATTGTATCAGAGGATTTTGTCGTAGTGTAGTGTCTTGCCAGTGTTGGAAGAAGTAGAATTCTGTTGCATGTGACTGCAAGTCTAATAGTTTTTAAAGCTGTTTTGTTGAGCTAAAAGTTTGGAGGAAAACTTGCTTTCCTTTAATCTTAGGTTTGAAATGGTTTTAACTTCTGGTTTCATGGGAGAAGTGATTCAAGTAAACTTGTGTTCCAGAAAAAAGACAAACAGGCAGAGTTATTTTGTGTGAACTTCATGAAGCTGAACTTCAGTAATCTTTCATAATTGAAATTAAAAAATCAGCCTTGAATTTCGGATTATCACTGAGTTTAATTTTGTGTAAAGCTCCAATACTGAGTTTGTATTGAAGCAACTGTCTGAGTTCCTCAGGCTAGAGCAGATGAGAAACTAAAATCTTGCTAGTGGCAATCTTGAGAGGCATAAGGCTTAAAGAGAAGGTCCCTCATGAATGATCTTGATAGTTTTGCTTTACATTGATTTTTAATTAGGAATCCAGAAAGATTATAATAGGATATTTGAATGCCATTGATCTTCATTCTTTATATAATATATTAACATATTTCATTGCATGTATCATAGGAGAGTCCATGCTCTTCACAGTACTTGCAGTACTGTTCTCTGCAAAATGTGCTTTCTCTAGAGGATTGTGTCATTAAGTGTGGCTGCTTTAAGTAAAGCTGAATGTGAATGCAGGAAGCAAAATAACCAATAGTATATATGGTCAAATTATCTGTATCTTAACATTGTCACAGTTACTTGATCTCTTTGGTATAGGGTATCAGATTTTTATTAATTGAGCTGGACAGCCTTTAAATCTTAATTTTTGTGTTCAGCATTTTACTACATTAGATGGTGTGACTAATAGCTTGATGCAGTTTGGTTTTTACTTTTATTTTAGAACTGACACATTGTATCTTCTAATACTTTGACTTAAAATATTAACCATGCTACTAGATAAATCACTGTGCATATAGGAAATTGTTTTGTATTACAGCAGTTTTATTAAAGTTATTTTTCTCCTGACACAAAAGAATTTTTTTGCTTGTTTACAAAACACTTGTGCATTTATTACTAAAAAGAGATTTTTATTTTATCTTCCTTTTCTTTCTCTGTGTAGGTGGTGGAATGGGTGGTATGAACAGTATGGCTGGAGGAATGGGAATGGGGATGGATCGGATGAGTTCTGGTTTTGATCGAATGGGACCAGCTATAGGTGGAGGCCTGGACAGGAACATCGATATCGATCGAGGATTTATGCCTGGCCCAATGGGAGGTGGCATGAGAGAGAGATTAGGCTCTAAAGGCAACCAGATATTTGTGAGAAATGTAAGCATTTGAATACATAAAACCCATGAGCTTATTTTGTGTGCATGCTTGATTACCTGTTCTTTTTCTCTTTGTAATATTTTGTTATTAATAATGCTTTTTTATTCTAGCTTCCTTTTGACTTGACCTGGCAGAAGCTAAAGGAGAAATTCAGTCAATGTGGTACGTATATGAATCTTATCCCTGCGCGGCTCCATCAACTTCATGTTTTATATGGTGTTTGTTAGATAAGGACAGGAAGACAAGGTTGTTGCCTTATCCTGAGCAGTCTGGCTAGCCTAACCCTTTTTACTTCCCTCACCTTTCCTGAGTGACATAAATAATTTTTAGGCATGACATAATACATGAGACCAAGGTACAGTATGGGCTATGTTGGCTCCGAGTGCTCATCTGCTATAGACTTTAACTCATTCCATTAAGAAAATTATTCTTTGAGATCTTTCTTTTTTGAAGCAGGTATTATGTATCCTCTGGCCAACAGAGTATATAACATAGCATTTATTTTGAGACAAATGCATGCAGGGGCCTGGGTCTGTCCAGGTTATGCATTACTTCCAGAAATGGTGCTGCATCAAATCAGAGTTAGTAATTTTGCCAAAGTGGCAGACTGGTTTTTATGCAAATAGATGATGCTGATTAGCATATTTGCAGGCTGTAATTCTTCCCCTTTATGTTAAGAAATAAAGGCCCTTTTTATGTAAGATAAAGGATTGCTACAAATACCCAATAATTCTTTTTATCTAATTCAGAAAAGTTGTCTGTTCACAGAAGTGAATGAAAAATGAAGCTTGGGTGTAGAAATATATGATTGTTTTGTTTTGTTTTGAAAATGCACGCTCAGATTGGAAAACTGAATTACAGGATGGCTTTTCTTGTTTTGGAGAGACATAAAAGACAAATAATTTAAAACATACTACTGATACCTAAGACAGTCTTCATACAGCTATTTGCAGATTTGATATAAATTAGAACTCACAATCCAACTATGAAAAATTTTGAGAGTTCACTTTTTTTTTTTGTAGCTGGAAGATATAGCAAAACAGGTTCTTTTTTTAAGTCTTAACTCCCTGGGCAACATTCAGATAGTTCAGAATTTTTTTTTTTTTCATTATCTCCTCAGCAACTAACAGATGTAGGAATTACATTGAATTGGTTTTAAGAATTATAAGCACAAATATAAGCAACAGATTGTATTCATGCCAGTATTGTAAGAAAATATAAAGACCATGTCTCCATATGTTCAATTTCTTTCAATGAAAGGCCAGTCTTCTATCATATGATATTTAAAAATAAAAAGTTGTGTATTTTAGGGAAAAGTTTCTTGTTCCTAGTGGTATTTGGGGGCTCAGGAGTGGTGTGCTACAACATACTTATTAGCGAAAACTTACTAGCTCCAGGCATTGAATGTTCTCTGAGGTACCAAGACATCTACATAAAAATGTTGACTCATGAATTGAGTGTCCAACCTTAAGAAAACACTGCAGAAACTGAATAGTGCGTGCTACTTTTCCACCACTCCTAACCTGGTAACTTTACTGTTTTAAAGGTTCTAATTTTGCTCTGCAACTGCTTTATTACAAAATGGCTTGATTGTTGTGGTTGCTTGATATGTTGCTGTGATGAACATGGTAGACTGGATTGAACTTTAATTCAGTTAATGCCTGTCAGTAGTCACACTTCTGGCAATGTTGGTAAATGAAACACAAAACTTGCCCTTAGCATATTAAGGCACTTTGTTTCAAACTTGCGGTCAAATATAGGCGTACTTCATCTTACGCTAGTGTGAAGGAAAGATTTGAAACAGTGGATATTAATTTGGATTCTTCACTGCTGTTCTGACCTGTGTCACTCTCCCTAAACGAGTGAATATACTATCAGTCTGAAAGTGCTAATTTCCTATGTCCCCCTAGATTATATTTAAAAATGCTTTTTTTATCACTTCTGATGAGTTCTTTAAGTTATTAGTGCACTGAAGACTTGAAATAACTGCTGTTTAACTTATTTATTCAGGTCATGTAATGTTTGCAGAAATAAAAATGGAGAATGGAAAATCAAAGGGCTGTGGAACAGTCAGATTCGACTCACCAGAATCTGCTGAAAAGGCCTGTAGGATAATGAACGGCATAAAAATCAGTGGCAGAGAAATTGACGTACGCTTGGATCGCAATGCATAATTTAAAACTGTGTGTTCAGGAACATTCCTATGTCTGTTTAGCTTCTCTATCCTAGTAAGTCATTTTTAGTAACAATGTATGCTTACAAAAGCTGTAAAAAGGAACTTTTAAATCCCACCAGCCTTTAACAGTATAGTGTTTAATATACTGTGATACTTGTTAACTGAATCTTACTATGTTTGGTTTTTAAAGACAATTTGCCTGATTTTTGTTGTTTTTTTAGAGGCACTGAGCACCTGCCGGTCACTGTAGACCGTGGAAGCTTTGGATGCTCAGTGCCTTTGGAAAATTAGGCCAAGTGTCTCTAGTCATTCAGTTTAAATGAATGGTTATACTGTTTTTAATAAAATAAGCCATTTTCTCTGTTAATCTCAAGATTGCATAGTGGGATTTATTTAGTGTTTTCTGATTTTTATCC
>VFFE01007010.1:347755-506532 GCA_008921705.1 Burhinus oedicnemus
AGATTTCTTTTTTTTTTTTTTCAGAGTTTTGTTTTTATATGTGTGTTGTAGTCATACTGTAATTCTTGACTCTTAAAAGAAAGGGCTCCAATTAGGCTGTGGTGTTTTCGTTCTACTTAATATTACTTTAATGACATGACTTAGTTCTGTAAATAAGATTTAGAGCCCAATGGGAGTTTTGACTTTTTTTTTTTCTTTTGACTAAATGAAGAAACTGATCTTTCTCTCCTGCTTTTATTTTTTTCATCAGTCTAATCACTGATTAAAACTAGTTACCACAGACCCTTGTAGGATTGTTCCCTATGATGCCAAGTTCATATAAAACTGATAATATAGTAAATACTAAGTACAGTACAAGACAAATTGCTCCCAATTTTTTATCTATTTTCCAGCCATTCAGGTGAACCGCCAGAAAAATAAAAACAACAGAACAGATAAGAGAAATGGCTGTGTATGTCAAACCACTGCTGTTCACTTCTATGGGTCCTGATGTATTTATGAAGGCAGTTTTTATAAACCAGGGTATTCCCAAACAGAGCATATCAAATACGTTGGATCCTACAATGTTAGACATAGCCATATCTCCATTTCCTGTAAAAGAAGAAATACAAATAAGTCTGCTTAATTGTACTGTACGAAATTGCCAAACTGTTTTGGAGGAACAGACTGTCAGCCCTCAGTTTCTCACAGAGCACCCTTTTCAGACTTCTCATTGAAAGAACTATAGTCATGATTCTACAGAACATGGTTTTGGGTACCATAAGCATAAAAAAAAAAAAGTCTCCCTAAATCACCAGCATCTGTGCAGTCGCACTCAAAATAAGCTAGATGGGCTGTTATAAAATCCAGTCATGTTTGAAATACCAAGACTTACAGTTGTGTTTTGCAGTAAAACTGTAACACTTGATCAACAACAAATCAAACTGATGTAGAATACTTCTCTGAGATATTCTGAGAGGTTTTTAAATGTCTGAGCCACAGGTTCTTCAGGTAAGCTATTTATTATTAGTAAACTTCAGCTCTAGAATCTGGAGCAAAAATTTTGAAGTTACGCCTTGAATTTCTGGAGAAGTTGACTAGAATTCTTTTTTTCATAGTACCTTTTATACACATCAATTGGAATGAGTCTGAATACTAAAATATTTACCTTTTCGAGCCACCAGCACACTTGCAACTGTATCTGGTACACTTGTTCCTGCTGCTAGTAATGTGAGACCCATTACTGACTCTGGAATTCCCAGTGTTTCACCTGCAGTTGGTAAATAATGGTAGAAAATGCAAGTATGTTTTTCATTTAAGTTTCATCCAAAGAAATTGCTTTGGACTTTGTTTGCTGGAGAAAGGATTAGTAATCATACAGTAATTTCAAAAGGAATCTGTCGGCTAACTTGACTAAATGTGAAGTGACTGAACCATGAAGTAGTTAAGAACAAGAACAACAACAAAGAAATACCAACCTGTCCGTGCTCTCCAATCAAATAAAAAAGGAATTTTAGTATAGTAAGCATCTTAACAAGTTTTCCAAAGACCTGAGTGGAGTGTCTCCAGTGGTCAAGACAATACCAATTATGAATCTTTTTCTTTCAGATACAGTAGAAATTTAGATACCTAACAACTTACTTTTCTCCGCCACCCCAGCCCCCACCCCACCCCAATTTCTGGGAAATATAAATAGTCTGTGTTTTTGGGCATCTCATCGTTAGTGCTCAAAAGTCTCATGAAGCAATAACTTTTATAATCATCCACTCTTTAAAGGGGGAGGAAATGAGCACATGAGTTTTCTTGGGGAGGAGGGTCATTAAGATCATTATTACTACAATATTGTCTCAACTACACGGTCTTACCATTTCACTCAATTGGAAAGTTTTTTTTGTTGGATTCCGAAGAATCAAAATGCAGAATTTTTATGACTTGTAAGTGCAAGTAATCCCTTAGAAGTGTGAGTTTCTTTAGGTAAATACTGGTTTAAATTAAGAAAAGTTTTAAATTCTTATTAAAACAGCAGCTTATTTTTTCCCCCACTTTTTTTAGCCCCATGTGTCCTGTAAGCATATTAATTTCTCACTTAAAAAACAGGGAATCTTAAAAACTGTTTTAGCAGTTGTACCATTCACAAGCATCCATATGCTGATGATACTCTATTCCAACTGTTAGGTAATTAGTTTTTCTTAAACTTTTTTGTTTGCTAAAAAGTATCTTAGTATTTTTTTTTTTCAATCTAAATTCTTACTTGGAATATTTGGACACTAATAAGAACAGTTTTCGTAAAATAAGAGGCAGTACTCTGTAAGCTAGGTCAGCAATGCTTGCCTAATACATACCAGCTTAGTCTAGATCAGCCCAGTAAATTTACGTTTGAAACTATTTGTTGGTTCAGAGGGACTAATGCAATCCTGTTGCAGAATTTGTACCGGTATTTATTCTTCCATCACTCCTAATGTAAGAGACTTGTAGGATGAGGGACCAACAAGATTTTGTAAACCATCCAGGCTGGAAAATAATGGTTCATGCCAAGCAAACCAAGGTGAAATACAAATGAACCAGCCTGACGTACCTAACCGTAGTTTCTAGCCCTCTGAAGGTTATAAGATAGAATTCTAACTCAGGTGAATCTAATTTTTCTTTTTATTAGATAAATTTATTTTCTATTTAATGTGTAGGGTTTTTTCTGGCAACTGACCATAATGAAAGAATGGTTTTATTTTTGTAGCCTTTAGTTAACTTTGTCTATCAGTAGCTATATCTTGCTATAAGTAGTCAAATTTTCTTTGCTAGCAACAAAAAAGTGTACTAAGTTAAGTTTGTTCTTGACTATCAAAATTTAGTCCCCATACCTTTGTGACATTCTGATAGGCTGTTTATGCAACAGTAGAATTCTTTGAGTCACCCTTCATGAAAGAACCTGAACTTGATTATAATGTGTGTGTAGTTTTTAGCATTTTAATGTGTAAATAGAACATATTTGACCTAGAAGTAGCGGGCTGAAGACCCCAATACTGCTTGTGATGACTCTTCAAAGTGGACTAACACTAATACGCTATTTGAATCTCCAGTGTACCTGCTTGCATATGAATTAGTGCTTTGTCTAGTAGAACAGCAATAACTTTCATTTGAGTCCTGTTTCAAAGGCTTCTAGCATTCAGTCAGTAAACCCTCGCTCTTCAGATACAAGTGGAAAATTACTTGACTAAGGAGTGAACCTGCTGGGTGTTATATCCAGCGATCTACTAGTATTTTCTCAAAGGTTTACCAAATGTGTAGGTCTGTTTCTACACTGAACAAGGACTTATTCATTGAATTTAAGTTGAAAACAAGTTTAAGATGCTGAACTAGCAGAATACTTGAGTAGGATTAGTGAGCTATAATGTGGAAACAGCAAGCTTTGTAACATTTTTTTCTTGTTTATGCATTTGTTTTCTGCTTGTTCTTAAAATTAAAAACTGGATTTTTCTCAAGCTGACTGGAGGAACAGTGAAATGAGAAGACTTTTAATACCTTATACACACAAGTTCATACCCCTTCTCTCACTTAAATGCAGTCCTTTTACTGCTTCACTTTATGATGCAGATTCGTAAGAGGTTTACATACACACATACCAAGAACATTTAATAAACACATGACGCTATAGTTGCAATAAAATAGTACAAAAATTTGGGAGGTTTTTTTGGCAGTTAATTTAATGCCAAATCTTTTACTATAGCGTTCAAGAAAAATATAGGTATAGAAACAATGGATCTCTTACAGAACCCTGAACCCTTAACTCCCATCTTGGTGGACTCGATGTTTGTCAGACTTCAGCTTGACAAGTTTATTGTGATGTATCTAATTGCTGCACTTCATGAACCAGTTTAATGAAACTGTCTCTTTTTAAATATAGGCTGGTTTTTGTAGCTATGTAAACAAATTCTCATACATGTGATGGTAAGCAGTCTTAAGCAGCTAAACTCTACAGTGGTTTTCATTAGATGGAAGAAGGTGGCAAACTACGCTGTCAAACAAGTTTTTGTTGATTTTGTTTGTTGGGGTTTTTTTACAGCAAAGTATGTGTTGCTAAACTGACTGTTAATTGTGGAAAGGAAAACTCTGCACAGGGAGAAAACGTTTTTTTTCCAGTGATTCTTGATTGGTTGATTCTGTATACTGCAGCACTTTAGGTACCTACCTGCTATTGTTATCATCCATACAAGAACATAAGTTATTGCAGAAATCCATGCTGCTGAAATTAAAAATGTCACCATGAACCAGTTCCTCCAAAACTGTCTTCTGCAATCTGGTATAGTCAAATAGAGTAGTGTAATAATAGGAAGGGATAACACCCACAAAATTCTCTTCATATCTGCTTCAGGCATGGTGAAGACACTTGGATGATCTGTTGAAGAAAAAGTAACTTAAGTTGTAGCATTAAGTTTGAATCCACAGCATAGAGTCATATTACTGGCCTCTACTTAGAAGAATACTGAAAAGTAAAAATTACTTCCTCAAGTTCTAGCTATAGTCTTACCCAGTATCTACATTACACTGGACAAACTCTGAAATCAAATGTACTTTATTACTGTGTCACTAGGAGAGAACTAAGGTAGATGAAAAATGAACTTTTCTATAAAGGTTTACACAGAATGTTTACCAAGAGTAAGTACCAACTGCTGTTTTTTGTCTAAGTGAAGAGGAAACTGATGATCCGTGGCCACATCATGGCTGTTCCTTTACTGCAGATTTTTGGGCTATGAATCTGCTATTGTCATAAGAAAACAGTATATATTAGTACAGTACCAGTGGGTCTTTCAGCTGATACTGCATTTTACAAGCAGCGTTGCTGGGAAGTTTCAAATGTGCACAGTAAAGACTGATGGAAGTCTGCTGTTCTAATATGACACAAATGAGCAACTATCCTAGCTTTCCTCTATCAACTAACTCTGATTTTGCTTAATGTTATATTTCAGGGAAGAATAATGATTTGCTGGAGTTCTTTTGTGAACAAAATCTTAGTAATATCTCAGAACCTACTCTTTATTACAACTGATGCAGATAGGCACGCAAAGTGCTAGAGACAACTGTAACAATAGTTATACCTTCAGAGATCTCATCAAGCCCATGTAAGCTTGTTGAAAGCTGAGAGTAGTCCAGCTTGTCTTGAAAAATTCCGCTATCTGTTCTTGACTGTTTACGAATTAGAGGTCCACTCTCCTCCTGCCATCCAACCAGTGGCTGCTGCTCAGCGTTCTCTTCCATAGCTTTTGCGAAACATGTACAGCAGGGACTGAACTTTTTCATGAGGTATTGGTTGATTTTAATGTCAAAACATAGTACCAGAATATAACACCCATATATCAATAATAAAGATGCACTTTCATACCTAGAATGAAAAATAGGTTTTACATAACATGTAATATGGAGAGAGAGGAGAAAATTTGCATGAGTAGCAAAAGGAAAACACACAAAAGCATCAATTTGCAGTTGTATGGCTGGTGTCACAGAAGTTCATGAGCGTCTCCATGTCTTTCAGCAGTTTGATTAACTCCCCTTTCCTGCAGAATCTTGTCTGTATCGTGTAGCTGCATGTTTTCCAGGGGATCTTACTGATTTAACATCTTACTGATGTTTGTGAAACTGAGTCTTCATGTGATGGTTAAAGAGAGTGATAGTATGTGCTATTTTGAGTTAGAAAGTTCAGACACTTAGTGCTGGACCTGACTGACGAGGCAACAGGAATTTTAGTGTTGGTGGAAGGGAGTTAAAACATCAGAAGCTCACTGTCTGCTTCTGGCAGACAAATGTTTTTCTTAGCAGTGATGCTATCAAAGAAAAAGCTCAAAAGGAGTAAACTATGAAGACTAATTGCTATGCCAAAACAGTTACGATAGAAATTGTCAAGTCTGTACAGACAAACCTGTGCAGATCAAACTTTATAAATACGCAGGGTTTGAATGTTTAGGTAATAACCTTTACAAGGATTCTGACTTTCTACATTTTTAAAGCCAACAGGATGTTTTTTTCTGTTAGTGAATGGCAGTTCAAGCTACTTGAACTTTGGGGCTTGCTTGTTTGTTTGTTTTTCAAAACACTGTCTCGCTAATCTCCAGTCAACATGAATTCAACACTACTTGTGCTCTTACCAGTAAACTCTGTTGTCAGATATCATCGCAAGGACCGCCGCTACACTAATTGTATATGCCAGACAGTCTCTAAACAGCGGCCAACAGGATAGCCTCGAAACCTGCAGATCACAGATTCATTTACTTTTCTTAAACTTGTCTAATACTTTCACTAAGTGCTGTAACTGCTGCATCGATATGTTGTTTCTATATTATGTAAAAATTTAAGATTCTTAGGAATGACTTAAGTATGATACTTAACAAGTTAGTGTTTTTAAAAACTTTCATAGCAAGTTATCTTAAAACTGATTACATGCTGGTTTTGCTACTAAATAATAAACTTGACAGTTGTCATAGTAAGTCTCTCTTGGCTTTTGTTGGCAAATCAGAAAGGATAACCATTTGGCTCTTAGGAGTAGAACTATCAAAGTTGATACATACCACGCTGGATAACAGCCCACAAGCTGCAGAAATACCAAGAAGATTATAGATTGCTGATCCAAGGATGGTGCTGACGCCAATGTCTCCCTTTGTCACGAAGACTCCTATAAGGAAAATGACTCTCTGATATGTTTCAGGTTGGCATGAAAGGAAAAGAATTCTAGATTCTGAGGAGTCAAAGACCTATGTCTCTTACCTAGAAAAGCAGTGACAAGCTCTGGAGCAGAGCTTCCAGCAGCCATAAAAGTTGCTCCAGCAACATCCTGAGAGAGGCCAAGGCCTGAGGATAGAGCAAAAGAATTGCTTAAACAAAGAAATACTTCAGTAGTCTTTAACAGAATGAACTTCGCTTACTTTCATACAGTTAATGCGTTTATCTGAAATGGGTAAAATAATATATTGAAAACATAGCCTCATTTCTTGGGCTAATTTTTTCTAACGTTATTGAAGAAACTAGTTTAAATACCAGAAAAGTAGTAGTGATGATACAAGGGCATGATCTTAAGGTGTAAAATAGGCATACGTATATGGGCTCTAACTCTGTTTCATATGGGTAACAATTGTGGGGAAATTCCTTGGACTCTAGTGTGATATTGCCACCTGATCCATGTCAAGTCTATCTATCTTCCAGGGAAAGCCATGCTACTGTGTCTTCACATACCAGAAATACTAGTTAAATTCAAACCAGTGCTGCAATCTTAAAATCATATTTTCACTTCATATGGACAGTGTAAGAGCCTGTGTCTTGCTTGAATGAAATGAAATTTTTGCTTTGGTAAATTGACTGTTTCTGAAATGTAACTTGCTCTGTGGATCAAGTTCTGCACACTAAGAATAGGGACATATGGCTAACTATGGAAAAAGTCTGACAAATGCTTATTTATCATCAATAAAAAAAAAATATCAGCTCTACAGCAATGGTTAAGCTTACATTTTTTGTAAGTATTCTGGTCTGGAGAATGTTTTCCAGTGCTCGGGGATGAGTTTCCCTAGAGAAATTTTTTTAATACTTGGCAATGAAAAGCTGAACTCTCCGCCAAGACCGTCTCTTCAATTCAGTGGTCTGCTACAGCCAGGGGAATTATTACAGGTTGATTAGATTTCATAGAACTGTTGTAACCATGGTATTCCTTTCCCTTTTCTGCCACACCTTTAGCATGTAAACAGTAGCTCATCCTGAGACTTGTTCACTGCTTTGAAGAAAGTACAGAAACTTGATCCAAGGTACTTAATTCCCATGTTTTAATATTGGAAGAGTTTTTGGTTTCTTGGTTTGGTGTCATGCCCTTTCTCCCCCACTTTGTTTTTGCTTTTATTACTAACCTGGACATCTTACTGCTCATACCAAAGTTATATTGTCAGTTTAGTTAATATTGAGGAAGTTGTAAGATTTTTTCCTCCAGACACACGGAAAGCAAATTTTAAATGAATGCCTGTGCAGAGCGTAATCAGAGAATGATTTTTCAATATAATGTTGACACACTGTATCAAATTAAATATTGTATGGATAAATCTAATTATGCATGGAGACTCTGAACTTTCTTCAGTTTTGTCTCCAGAGCACTCTAACTTTACAGCTTTTTTTAAAGAAAACATTCTACACTGAGGTCCTTAGTTTTTACAGGAAAGAGATGAGGAAGTTCACTTACATTCACTGATGATCTCTAGAGAAGGTAGGAAGTAATCATCACACACAATGGACACAGCCAAAAACATGTACAGTATAATTATGAAATAGATAACGATTCCTCCATCCTTTCTCTCCTGCGGTGTAAAAAATCCTTCTGGAAATTCCGACGAAGAAGAAAGGACGCAACCCGTCCCGTTTTCTGAAAATTGAGCACAAAGGCGTTACGCATCCTAATACCTTTCCATTTTTCAGGCTGTCGGAGTTCTGTGGATTAGAACTATAAAAGGGGGATGGCTTCAGTGGATTTGTGTCTTTCAAATAGATCTGTTTTTCATTTAGGGACAAGGACAGCTGCGGCAGCACCGACAAAGCTGCAGCAACGTCCTCAAAACGCCGCACACGGGGGAGGGCGGGGGGCAAGACAGCTGCCGGCGGGGCTGACCGACGGCGGGACGGGCTCTACGGCCTGCCACCGCCCCCCCCAGCCCCGCCGCCCGGCGGCACGGCTCCCTACCTGCGTCTGCGACCGGGCGCTGGGCCCGCGCTGCCCGCGGCGGCGTCTGCCAGGCCGCCAGCCACAGCAGCACCAGCAGCCGCCGCGCCGCCGCTCCCGCTCGCATCTCGCCGGCCCCGGCGCGGCTCTGAGGGCGGGCAGCGGGCGGGCGGCGATAGGGCCGGCAGGGTCACGTGAGGCCGCGCCCGCCCTCCCGCGGCCGCTCCCTCTCAGGGGATCCGCGGGGTTCAGCGCCGGGGGCCTCCCGGCAGCCCGGCGTGAGGGGAGCTTTTCACCTCAGGGCTGCGAGCAGGAGCTCCCGCGGCTGGGCTGTGGCCGAGGAGGCAGGCAGGCAGGCAGGCAGGCAGGGTGCCGCTCTCCGGCTGCGGCCACCGCCATCTCCCACCTTGGGTTTGTGGGGAGAACGCAAGGTTTTGGTCATTGCGAGTGCAATGGTGCTTCTGGTGCAGCCTGCTGACAGCGTTACCCAGGTGCTGTGCGAGCGTTTGGAGAGGTGAATTTACGGTTACTCCCGTGTATCTGTTTTCTGCTGTGACAATTTCTGTTTATTCCTCCTGATCTACCAAAATTCCCGTACTGGACTGTGCGAGCACCGGGCTCGTCCTTCGCCGGGGCAGGAGATGTTCGTGCTATTTAGGTGAACGATGGATTCAGCGAGAGCAAGGCTGAGAGCTGCCACACAGTCCCTCCCCTCAGACTCAGTTCACTGAACTTCTTTGTCTGGTGACCTTTCCACAATGAAGTCATGTGTATAATTGAGGATTAAATAGTAAAATACAGTCTTTTAGCAAGATGGCTTTGTAAAGTCATTCCCCCTGCTCCTCCCCAGTCACTGGTTTCTCGGAAAGACAGAGAGTTGTGTTTCCATCGAATCACTTACAGACATGTCTCCATAAATGTTTTAAACCCCATTATGCCAAATGACGTTTTAGGTGCCCGTGTTACTGCTAATCCTTTGTTAGGTACAGGGCCGATGCTTACATTTGTGAGAAAGAAGCACAAACTGGAAAATACTGTTTTGCTTCATTGCATCTAATCCCTCTAAACTCTTCTTGTTCCCTGCATCCATGATGTTTGGCTAATACGTGATCAGCCTCTCTCTAGGATACAGGAGATAAGGTGAAAAAGTATGTATTTTTCTTCTGGATTGAATCAAACAATCATACAGCCACCATTAGAATATGAACGCTGACTCTCAGAAAAACAACAAATTCTGCAGCAATTGCTGTTGTCTATTTCTGACCTCTCTGTGGCCCATAATGCTTTTTACCAGAGCAAGAATGATTTCAATGGCCAGGATTTGTAGAGGTGACAACTAACTTTCAGAAATGAGTTCTCCATGCTCTCTGAAAAGCAGACCGCAGCAGAGTTACGGCTGCTGCTGCTTCTCCTGCTTTCCAGGAGAAAATAAATCATTCTGGTCTTGAAAGGTTTAAGGATTTTCTTCTGAATCCCACTTTTCACCAGAGTAAAACAGTACGATTTTTCCTGTCTAAATTACTGGTGGCTCTTTCATTACATAGGTCAGCAGAAAGGGTTTCGTTATCAAGGTAAGCAGCTTCCTTGCTGCTGCCTCTCTTCCTTACAGCTTATCATTTGCCTACTCGTAAAACCTCAGCACAGTTTTCTAATATCAGCTGCTTCATTTCAATTTAGATATTTTTGATGGCATGCTCTTTTTTTATTGCTTTAAATTACTTACGAGCCTGCTGTTCTGATGGGAATGGGTTCTCTGGCACAGAAATGTGCTTGCTGTGTAGTTAGGAAAGCTCAGTCATGTGATTTCAGGATTTGGAGGTTTTGCTATGCTCTGGTTTTGCTCTGTGTTCAAGCTCTTAATTCCTTTCCATAGGCACCCTCTCTCTATGCATAGCTGAAGCAAAGACAGAGCTTTGATCTTACTGAAGACTGAAGCCCACTTCGTTTGCTGAGAAGTTGTGAGTGAGGTTGCTGCGCTCACGCCCTCCTTGCCAAGCCGACCCCTGGAGAGAGCAACAAACTGAAAAAACCCCAGTCTCCCAGCATGACGAACCACGCGCTACATATCTGCATGCTTGACCCAGCGCAAAAATACTGACAGCCAGAGTGCGTTTTGGCCGCGGTGTGGCTGCCTGCCTGGTCTAGGCTATTTCAGTCTAAGAGAGCATTCTGCAAAGCTGAGGTCGGTCAACTAATAGTGCAGATTTAAAGCATGCTGCTGCATTTTTTGGCTGCTGTTAGGATGAAGCCCTGCTCTCCTTAGTTGTAAAAATAATAGATAAATAAATTTTTCAGAGCTTCTGAAGGAGAGAGAAGGGCAGCTGTTTGCTAGTCAGGTTACCAATGCTAATGCTCTACCACCCAGGAGGATGTGCTGGAAGGCTCCTATGGCTGCCCAAGCACAAACCTCTTAAAGCGTGAGATAGCATCACACTACAGCAGCTGTAGCTCCTTTCCCAGTGACCATATTCTGGTGTGAACTGGCTACTATGCCTCTGAATGCCTCATTCAATTGAGGACAAGGAGTTGTTTTGGTGCCTCTTAACGCAAAAAGAGGTTGGGCTGTCCAGAGGTCTGACTCCAGCTGTGTGCTGTTTAGGGGACAGGTGGGAGAAAACCTGCATTGGGACCAGCTGTTCTGTCTCCACACAGAAGGTGCTCATTTTCTTGTGAGTGGGGTAAGACTTCAGTACTTCTGTACAAGTCCAAAAAGGAGTTTTCTATAAGCAGTGGATTTTCTTAGTATTGTTTGAGGTTTTCTCTTGCACTTTCTTTATAATGTTAGCAGACAGGACACAGTTAGTGAGGAAAAAAGCAGGTGAGTTTATCAGAACTGAACGGGAGCCTGAGTCCCTGTTGGTAGGATCGAATTCTCAGATAGAAAAGATATGGGGATGGCATGATGAATCCACGACTAGCTTAAAACAACCCAAAAAAATATTTTTTTGTGGGCTGGGCTCCAGTCTTGCTGGGGAAAGAAAAAGACGGTAGAGATGCTAGTAAGGGATATGCATCTAGCTGAAGTATATGTTATTGTATGTACCTGTACAGGAATGCTAAGTTTCTCTGGCTTCCTTAATTATAAATGCACTTGCAATTTTTCTTTGAACTCAAGCTGTGACCTACTGTTTCAAACACAGTTCAGTGTCTGTGTCACCCTTTCCTTGTGGTTTTGGATTTTGGGGGTTTATTGATTGGTTGTTTTTTTATTTTATTCGTAGTGGTCTGTGGAAAATTAGCCCTGATTGGGTTTGGATGAGTGCGCTTGGACAGCCTCAGGGCTGACAGGAGTGCAGCTTGGTACCCTAGCGTTACGGCTTCTGTCCCAGTACGTGGACCCTGCACACAGCTGTGCTTTTTTCGTATGATGGTTTGTGCATGTATACACCATTTATGGTCCCAGTCACAAGGCCTAATGTGCTGGGAAAAAAAATAAGTGAAGATGTTTTCATCATCATCAAAAAAAAAAACCCCAAACCCCTACATTCTTGTGATAATCTGGTGTTATCTCTACTTGGCAGAAAAGAAGCTGAGGATGAAAAGGGAACTGACTACCTGGCCTATTGCTGGGACGGGAGGCTGTGCTAGCACTGTTCAGAAGGGCAGTTTCCACACTCTCTTCTGTTTGTGTTGCTTCTGTGGCTTCTTTGGAGGCGAGAGTAACTATCTGTGTAAAATGGTGGTAGAATAAATTCTCTTACCCTGAGGTGCTCAGATATCACCCTAAGGTGACGAGATAGATACTTTACTGTTGAAAAGTTAAAATGAGTCTCTTCAGTGTAACTCCATTATTCTTCATTTAAAAGATAAATATACTGTCATTGTCAGACCAGATATTCCCCTTTGTCAGCATTTCATGGCTCACTTCCTGGATGTAGATAGATTGATGATAGCTGTTTCATATTCTTTCCTCCATAACCAGTGATTTGAGAGTTGCTAACTCTCATGATGGCTGCTGTTTTTCTTAAAGCATCAGCTTGATGTACATTAGCCACGCAAGAATCCTATCTTGATTTCTCTTTCTTTCAAATAAATAGTTGTAGAGAAAGCTTGAAAATGGAAATCTGAACATCTAATGCTGGAGGCGAATAAACACATGACAATATTATTTTCAAGCTAATCTCATGACTTGAGGAAGGTGTGATCGATTAATTCATGGCTTTAGAACAATGTCAAAGGGAAGGATTTGATTTCAGACCCTTAGCTCCCTGAAGTACACAAGAGCCAAATGCCCTTGCTGTGAATACCTCTGAAGATCGCTGGAAGATACAACTCAACTGCAATCCCTGGTGACAACCAGGAAAACTGCTGAGCTGTGAAGGAATGGGGTGTGGTAACCAGCACAAGCCTGCGTGAGTCAAACGTATTCTAGGACCCTTGGCCTTCACCTTGCACGCATGGTGAATGGCTTTTATTGACTCTAAGCTGTGAAGTTGTGAACAGTGTGTGTTTTCAAGTGGTCCGTAATTAGACTTCAGTGTTAATGCATCTGTGAGCTTAATGCAGGAAGCTTCCAGCTTTCAAGTTGTGCTGTCTGGCTGCCTCAAGTTGTATTTCAGTCACTAAGAGTGAGCGGCGAGGTTATTTTTGGCAGGCAGACCATGGTTACATGGTCAAGGGGAGGTAGGTGAGGGTGGGGAGTTGTTTGAGGCTGCTCTTCTGTGGGATTGCAGTTGTGGATTATTTTTCATGTAATCTGTGGAGTAAAGTCACTCCCTCTGACAGTGTGGATCGTAGCCGGACAAAGGCATAGCCTGACTTATGGCTACCCACAATGTCAATAAATCTAGAAAATCCTTGGCAGCTTTTTTTGCTTGCTTATTCTCAAGTGAATGCCTGCTGAAAGGAGAGTCTACTGTTGTTCGTTGGAGAAGATTGAATCTGTTCATTTTTGTGCCTGGGGATTTCTATTTTCCCAGTAATTCAAGCATACAAAGTTGCGCCTTCCATCTTCAGGCCCGAAGACCTCTCACAGTACAGCTGCTGTCTCTTTGGTGAAGCTCTACAGTAGTTCTCATGGCCTTAGCTTGCTCACTGGGTGGTTTGATCATCTGTTCAGGACATTGAAGGAATCTCTCAAACTGAAAAAGAAACATGTCCCAGGTTAAAAGGTTTTAAGATTTAAGTCAGTAAAGCACTTCTCCAGTAGTATTTGAATGCTGCTCCATGTTAACTGCTTTCCTTTGGTTAAAAGTCCTCATTAAGACAATTGGAATGTATTGTAAAAGTCAGTGCTTGTGGTATCATGAAACTGAATGTCTGATGGTGGTTGACTATCTAGACTGATCACATCAGAAAATCTTGCTGCAAAGGCTAGATACACCTGTATATACTGCCTATATATAAATACACCTATATATACCAGGCCCGTTACTAGCCAGTAATAATGAAGGCTGCACATAGTCTAAAAAGGATAGAAAATTGTGGGCGGTCTGAAAATAGAGCTAGCATGCTTCAAGCATGTAAATCAGGTGTTTGCATGCAGGATGGCCAAAGAATGGACCAAAATGTTGAGGTTTGTGAGAGGAGTCCTATGGGTAACCGTAACACCGCACCATGATCACTTGGGGTTGCTCTGTTTCATCCCTCCAGCAGTTTATGCAATAGACCAAATACACATCCACCTCTTCTATTTCTAATACACTGTTATGTCAATGGGGGCTGGTAAATACACCACAAAACATATGGGAGAGTAGATACTAACAATGAGTGAGTTACATATTTCTTTCATAAAAGCTTGTTTTGGTTTTGGGGTTTTGGCTGGTTGGTGTTTTGGGGCTTCCCCCCCGCCCCAAGGTCTTGTTTCTGTGGCCAAAGGAGAACGAAACAGCAGAAAACTGCTTCCATGTCTGCAATTTCTAAGCTTGTCTTTTCCTGCCAGTTTTGTGCACCAAGGAGTTCTGGTCCCTCTCAGTGACTTTGGCTTCCATTTGTTTTCTTTCCTATTCCTGTTGACACAGCCATTTCAACAAGCACTTCTGCTTGTACGCACACTGGAGTATATGGTTGGTTTTCCCGCTCTTTCAAGTGTGTGTTTTCTACGTCTTTTTTATTTTAGCTCTCACTCTGGCTGTCTTGAGGCTTGGCTTCATCCACTGCCTGCCATCCTTTCGGTGTACTTCTCTTGAACCGTTTTGGAGATCAAGGTGTGTGTTGAAGGCTGTGTGTCACAGCCTTTGTGGTTTCAGTGAGTCTGCTGGGTTTGTTAAAGTTTTGCCGTTGTTTTTTGTTGTGTTGCTAATGAAACAGTCTAGCTGCTCTGGCAACTTTCAGCTGACCTTGAGTTTGCAAGTACTTAGGAATTTACATTCTACATAAATAAAATGGAAATTATTATTCTTATGATTATAATATTATTCTTATGGTTATTGCCTGCAAGTTCTGTAACCTCAGTGATATCTCAGGAGATAAAGTCTCAGTACATAAGTGTCTGTATATAAACAACATCAAATCATGTTTTCTCCAATGCGATTGCTTCTTTTCATGTATTCCTATAACTGAACAAGCATTAGAAAAATAATTATTATTGACATACTGGAGAAGAGACACATTTAATTCTGTCTTACAGGCTACCAAGTTGTTTCACCAGATAACATCAGCATGTACTAACGTTATTTACAATGCCATAGCTGTTGTTGATTTGAGGATGTTTCTCTGTTTCAGAAATTGATTGCTAAAAGACAGTATGTTGCAAATTACTATTTGTGTATGTTGGGTTATGTTACTGTGCGCCAGTCCAGAGGAGACTCCTGGCATTTTAAAGTACCTTCAGGTTTTGGTGCAGTATTTGTGATGCTAACCTTTTGTTACTTTGTGCATGTTGTGATATGCTCCTGGAAATTCTTTCTTCCTCCCCTCACCCCTGTGCAGCCTTAGGGGTGAGGCCAGCAGGGGAAAAATCAGATTGGTTGCTTTTTTGCTGTGATTTTGCTGAGGACGGGAAAAGGGGGGAGTGGAGAACAGTTTTCTCAGGAGATGGAGCAGGGCATTTGTGGCAGCCTGGCTAGACAGTGAAGCATAAGCCTGTTGCATCTTCTGTAGCGGGGAGGGGGGTGGGTAACAAACTGAAGAGCAGAAACTTCTGATAAAACATAGCTGGACGGCTGCGTGCCAAACATTGTCTAGATAGATAGCTCTGTGAACCTGGAGTTTATGAAAACTGGCTGAAATTCAGCTGGAACTTCTTGACAAATTGGTTCTCTCAGTTTATACTTTGGGTAGAGTTCATGTAAATTATATACAGACTAATATGCAAGTTATACATGTGTGCAGACTCCTGCCTTTCCTCTGGAAACACTGTAAGCTTTATATGAGGATGAAGGAATGAAATCAATTCTGTGGCTCTGTTGAGGAGATGACAGAACTATTACAGCTCAAACTGAGCAGTGCAGACAACTGAAGCATAACATTCCTGCAAACTCTGAGAAGGTGTCTCTTTAGAGAGCTTTGGTGCAGTCCCCCACTGCTTCCTCATGAGATATCTCATCACCAGAAATGCAGTTTGTGTTTTGTCAGAAGACTTAGCTTCTCCCAAGCTCACATAAACTGCTGGTGACTTACTACTGATTGTTCCTTCATAGTGTTAACTGTAAAAAGCTGCACTATTTAAAACTTCACACATTTAATAGTAATTCTGTCATTGCTGTATATGCTGGAACACAATGTTTTTAATATTCTAAGGCATCTTTTAATTTTTTATCAGACCTTAAAAAATGAACATATTGATGTCTTAATTACTAGCACAGAATATATAGATAATACTGTATCTTTCGCAAGAAGCATGTTGTGCTGACAGAGGAACTGATGTGATAGAGCTGAAACTTTTTCCTCTCAGGATAGAACGATTATTTTATCCTTATGTCACTAAAACTGGTTTCTCATATTCTCACATAACATGAACCCTCTGTGATTTAGGGTTTTCTGTTTCCATTTTGAAAGGTTGTAGCTTATGCATCTGTTCCCTGGCCACTAGAAGCATCATTATGTTGTGGTCAGTTGTCACTAATAAACATAATTAGCAACCATGGAGACAATGTGCATACTATATGCAATTTACACAACTTCTTCCATGGACCATTCTCCTTGTAAGCAGGGGATGGAAACGGCAGGGAGATCTCCAGCTGCTGTCCTGTTCCTGTTTTCCAAGAAAGGTGTTTCAGTACTGACTGGTTTACTGATAAACATTCTTAAAAAATAATTCCCAGCTTACCTGTTCCTGGATCATTTTTAGACATTCCCATCCACTCCCAAATATTTCTCAGCTAGAGCTTGACTGACTGAATAGCTGATTCCACATAACAGGCTGGAAGCCACCAGCAGGGATTAAAAAATGGTGGGGAAATACAGAAGTGGGTCAGCTAGAAATGGAATAGACGCTTTGTTGATGACAACTGAAATCTGGTGGATCTGCTTTCAGATGCTTTGGCTCCAATCTGTTATGTCCACCCCTGACCCTCTGCACTCTCAACTTGAATGAGAATAGCTGGTTCAGAGGTCATTATAAATGTAAAGCTAGTGTTTTCCTTTCCCAAGTCTGTTGCTGCTGAATTTCATCTGCCACACTGAGACATTTGTAGTTAAATGGACAGATTTTTTCACCATGTTTTCCCATCTTTTTGAGGAGAAGCAGCAGTGACAACTTCAGCTTTGTGAACTACCTCTACACTTTCCCCAACTATATAATTTCCATTAGCTGGAAATACATTTTTATTTGTTAGTGTTTGAAGAGCTCAGACTGGGCTGGGCTAAGACTGTGTGGACCCTATCATTGTGCTTTTCTGGTGTTTATGCCCACTGAAGCCAAGGCAAGATCACTTGGAATCAAGGACTGGCTTTAGGTGGGTTCTTGTGTTTTCCTGTGAAAACTTTGAGAAATCAAATACAATCCCCTGGTCAACGTGAAGGAGAAAGCAGTGTCTCCTAGAGAAGAGCTGAATATGTACATCTGTGCTCCCTTGGAATTTAGGGACACTGACCTGAACTCTGCTAATGAATGAAGTGTAGAAGAGTATTATAGGTAGTGGAAATTGCTACTATTTTTTTTTTAATTCCCTACTATGCTTATTTTGATTCTGAGGATGGTGGTGGTGTATTTATGTATGTTTTATGTAAATAAAGTGTCTGGTCTTTTTGGTTTTTTTTTCTTTTTTCCCCTTTGCTCTTGAAGTGACCATTGAGTGTGCCCACTCTGGTTCTTCTACTCAGTTTAACAGTTCCTAGTTTTGAAGACCCCTCTAATTCAAGGTGAGGGACACTTTTCTTACAGCATGAAGTGTGTATTCTTTGGTTCTTTTCCAGGATCTGTCTAAAGCTATCTCCTTCTGAAGGACTGCCTTGAACTTTTTTTCTAGTTTAATTTCCTGCCTGTCTAATGAGTTGATGCTCTTGGTAAGATACTTGCACAATCTCTAACCTTCAAGACAGAACAAACAATTGGCAATATAAGATTCAAAGCTTTTAAAAGCTGTGCTTGGAAATGCTTTTTGCATATGCTTTCTGATTTAAATATTTCTTTCCATTTTACAGAAGCAATAAAGAAAATTATGCAAATGTAAACAGGCTTTAAAAATATTCAATTTAATTGTCCTTGAGATACTGAATACTGCATCTGCTTATGGGATATCTGCTGTTGAAGAATTTGAATGTGTTATAGACTACAGTCTAGTTCCATAACTGTGGGTTTTTGACCTATGGATACTCAAGGATTTCCTACCTGCTTTCCATCTGCATCCTGAAGTAGGTCCTGCTATGTCTGCTAGCCTCACATGAATGTCTTGGGTTCTCTGAGGATCCACTGCTAATCAAGATAGCTAATGTTTAGGCATCTGAGTTGAGCACTTCAGTTATTGTCATTATTTGAGGTGGGGGGTTTTGTTGTTTTTTTGAAGATAATATGTTTTTACTCTCCTCCCTGCTCTGATGAGCAAAACAGCACTACGGATAGGACCTTGTTTGCAGCAAAAAAATGTTCTTGTGAACTGCTGTCATCTGTTGGAGCCATGAGCCCATTTCTGTGCAAATCAGCTTATTGCTGTGAAGTTCTGCCAGCTCTGACCAAACCACAAAGGGATTATTAAATATTATAAAAAGTTTCAGCGAATTCCTGCATCCATCTTACCATACTCCCAGCTTCCCAGGTTCTAAATGTTAAAAGCCAGCCACAGGTCAGATCCAGTAGCTCTAAACTACTTTGGCAGTTCTCTTGAAGCACTTGTGGAGCAGTGAGGCTTAGGGAAGAGAAAAAGTATTGTTGCAAACTTGCAGAAACAAAAATGTTCTTGCTTTTGTCTTCTAGCACAGTTTAGAACACTTTCCCCCCCTCCCTTTGTTCAAGTTCTGCATTTGGGAATGTTACACGTTTTTCTGACTGAACTAGAAAATAGAAATATGCTTGTGCCTGCACCCAAATCTGGGGCCAAGCAGACTGTGAGTCTTGGCTGACTGAAATATAAATCCTGGTGTCTGGAAAATCCAGATCTAAATACAGCCCTAAAGACCTATCAGTGCAGGATTCATAGCATCAGAGTGCTGTGGGGGGAGGGAGAAAAAAAAATCATTGTTGTTTCCATAGTTGCTAAAATCTAATTGAAAATGCTGTAGAAAGAATTTTTTAAAACCTCAGACTATGCTCTTACTAAGGTATTTCCTGAATCTGTAGTGAAATAAAATAGTTTAAAGCTTAATCTGTCAGCCTTCTTGTGTTGGCAGGACAGTGAAGACAGCAAAATGAATCCATATGTTTAGTATTAGTAATGAACAAGCAGAGGTACAAAAAAAGATGTGCTGACCACTCACTGACTTGCTATCTTGCATGCATTTGACTTTGATTTTAATAAGAGCATGGTTGCCTCTTACTGTCTTTGTTATATATCAGGAAGATACATTAGTGTGTTTCTATTTGCATAACATTGTGGCAAGACAGCACCCTCTATTCACATGCTTACCTCTTGTTAGTGCTAGTGTTATAGTATATAACATCTCATGCATTTCAGTTATGCGGTTATGTAGTGCCTTGCTTGGGCAGTATATTTAGCAAATTGTGTAGTCAAATGATTATGTTAGACTGAATGGTTGACGTCTAGTACACAAATAATTATGACACTAAACTTACTATGTATGAGCTGGAGCCATAGCTGATTTCAGTGACAGATGGAAAACTCCACTGAACCTTTTATTGGCCATATGCCATTTCTGAGTGTTGGCCAACAACAAGATTTGTTGCTAATATATAATGATTTAAACAGTAAAAAGAGCAGCTGCACTTTGATTTTTGGTGCCTTTACTACAGGTTTTCCTGGAGCTTTTGAATAACTACTGCCACTTTCTAATGCAAAGCTGTCACTTCTAGTCTGTGAGAAAAGACTTTATCTTCCCCGCACTATCTGTGGTAGAATTTTATATTTTGGTACTTACAACTAAAGCTCTCCTCTGCCTTTTATTGCATTATTAAGTTGACAGCATAAAAATCTCCCTGCAACATGAGGTTGGCAATGGCTTGTAAGAAGCTGGCTCTGTGGTGCAGTACCGCAACAGAGCTTTTTTTAGGCTGTCAGTACTGACTTATGTTTTATGGCCTGCCTGAGGACTGGGAGACCAGCATTCCTCCAGCTGTTCAGAGAAGACAACTTTCAAAGCATAGTTCATTGAGAGAAACCGCATGTGTTGTTCATCATATTACCAGGACAGTGTTGGCAAATGTGAGTATGTGAATATAAACTGCAATCATTATCTATGCCGAACATGTCATAGTGTTTCTACTACTGCTGGCGGAGCAGAAAACTTGCTGCCATGCAATGTTTTGACCTTCATTCCTCCTAAAGAGGGTTTCATTGCATTGTCCTTTGTCAGTCTGCTCACTCTGATATCCATCCAGAGAAAAATAAGATTGGAATCTGGAAAGCAGAACTGCTCTGGCCCTGGGCCCAGCAGCAAAGAGCATGGTAAGTGAGGTACATGACAAGGAAGGATATTCCAATAGAGCTTCATATATAAATATATAAATATTCTTTTTTTGGCAAAAAGAACACTTAATTCTATAAAATTTGTGTTATGCAAGCTGGCTAAATGTTTGACTGTCCTGGGCAGCATCAGTCTGCACTGCATTGAGAAGTACTCTGGAGGTTTCTAGGATGTGTTTGACTGATCCTGTTGGTCAGATAACAGTCATCATGTTGCTTTTGTGCCAAGGGAGCCATGAAGTGGTCATTGCATAAAGTGTTTTTCATTGCAGAAGTTAAGCATACAGGGAAGAGAGCAGTTAATACCTGTATGGTTCTTGCATCTCCTTGGAAATGGGTAAGAAATTATATTAATGCTGCTCTCCTCTTTCTGTGGCAGCTCATATGGAGAGAGTTACAAGGACTCATTTGGGTGTCTGTAACAGTGGTTTGGTTCCTGACCGGCTCACGGGACGCGCTGTGGGTTTGACTGGCTTGCACAGGCTAGCCTTGGTGTGCATGAGGGCAGTATTTCACATGAGGTGGCTGTGGCTGAGCTCTGCTCTGCATGGCTGGACTGCCTCTGGGTCTCAAGCCTGGTTGGTGGCCACAGAAAGTGCTGTCTGTAGTGCTACTATGCTCCTGCATTGTATCAAAGACCACCTTCCTCATCTGCCTAGGTGCATTGCTGTTTGTTGCTAGAGCAGTTGTTCCCAGTAGGGTAAGCAAAGTGATTTATCCATACAAAGCTTAAAACATTAATTTCTTTCTTCACCCAATAGTAAAAAGCAACCGAAGGAAGGGCCTCTCTGCATTTACTGCATTTTTGACCTTTCTTTGTGGTGTTTGCATGCCAGCTGACTCCAGCTCTTGCAGGTTGGATTGGTTGCTGACTGCTGCATGCTCTGAAAGTGTCAGTGTGTTGCCCTTGCTCATCCCTTCCTTTAACAGACCAATGTTTTGTTATGTTTGTTTGTTTATTTATCTTGTCTTTCTTCCTTTAGCTTTGGAAAAGCAGCCATGAAACTGCTGCCTGCAGGCAGGTTGTTTCTTCACAGCTAATAGCTTGTCTCTTGTAGTTTGAATGTTTGTTGGGATGCTCCTTATCTAGGTCATAGTTTTTCTTTCCTGTCAGATTCCTCCTACACCCCTCTTTGATCTTACCTACAGCAAGCTATCGGTCTCAAACAGGCAAGCAGAGCTATGCAAAATATTTGTAAAGTGATACAGATATTTCCCACTTTGTCACATCTAGTGGAGCATTGGACCCATGTGAAACCCGTATCAGTCATAGGGATAGAAAACACTAATTTTTATTTGTATTGGGACTGAGAAGTAAAAGCTAGATCTAATTCTGAGAGAGGTTTAGAGCTGGCTATGTTATCAATCTGAAATGGTACCTACTGGGGAATAATTTTCCCAGTGACGTGGATGCCCTTAGTGTATCATCTGTGAGCTGCATGCTCTTTCAGAGTGTCCTGTGCATGTTTTTAGCTTACACAACTAGTGCATGACACCTCGTGCATCTGAGCAACGCAGGCCAACCACTCTCTTCCATTTCTGACTATGTTTTTACACATTTTTGATGCCACCTCCCTCTGATGTCTTGTGATAAATCAAGCTGAGTCTAGTACATATGTAGAACAGCTGCCCTGTTCTTTGCTGTGTTTGTCTTTTGTGTTTTTCGGTGATCTTTTTTTCAGGGTTGAGAGAATCTCTTATCCAGGTGTTTGTGGTTAGATGAAAACTGTTGATCATAGAGCACTTGTGCTTTCCTTATGTTGTACAATTCCCTAATGCCCATTAATGCCACTGACTGCATCATCTGCCCTCTTTGTAATATTTGCTGGCATCAGTGTATGTTGGTCTACAACCTAGTTAAAGGAGGTAGAATCCTTTGCTAGAAGGAAGCACATACCAGCTTATATTTTGAGAGTTTAAAGGCTACAGCTATTTTCAGATAACTTATGTCCACATAGATTATCTAGAACTAAGGGGAAAAAAGGGATATTTTAAAGGCTCTTGGGAAGATTAGTGAAGGTTCTTTCCCTCTCTCCCCAAGTTGTTGTCATGTACTACCCATTGATGTTTATAGGCAGTTGTATGTGCAGTCAAACAGGAAAGAATCAGATAATGGAAAATTATTATGGAAGCAATAAAACTCTACAGTTTCCTTTTTTCTCAATAAATTTGTTTACTACTGTCAGTAGTGTTTAGCCATGGTTAGCAATGTCTCCTTGTGATGTTATTGCGTAGCAAGACCAGTGATTTACAAGTTCAAGATAAGGGTCCTTGGCGCCATCACTGCAGCGTATGAAGCAATTAAAAATGTGATGATTCTTGAGACGACATGTACAAAAATGAAAGCACTTTGCTAGAAAGCAGGACTTGCTGGTGTCAGATGGTGATTAGTATTTGTTGTCTTAAAGGCTCAAGGTTATTTCAGTCTTGTCTTTTTCAACGCAGCAAGCTCTCAGTGTGATGGGGACGACTCATGCTTGGCTGAGTGCTGTGGCTGCAATTTCTGTTCAGCAGAATGAGTGTGTTAAGATCTTCAGCCAGATCTTGTTGAGCAGTTGTGCCAAGCATGTCTTTAAAATCCAGTGGTGGGAGTAGAGACTTGCAACAGGTAAAGCAACGGTGTATGGTAAATGTTTCTGTAACCATAATTAGCGTACTTTGACTTTCATAAGATGGAAAGAGTTTTCTGTATTGAAGATTTGTGATGACTTGGAGGGGGAGAAATAATAATTAATACTATTTCTTGTGACTCTTCTAGATCCACTGTGATTTCTATGTTTTGTGCTATTAGCAGCCTTCATTTGGCAAATGAACGGGGGGGAAGCAGGTCTCTGAGGCGGCACTGTCTAGTAGCCCTTTGGTGTTTGCTCTAGGCACATGTATGTTATCTTGTTTGCTCCTGAGCAGATCTGTTTTCTCCTTGCCTTTTGGCAGCTCACCCCACTGTCTCCTTCTGTATTTTGCTGTATATCTGCTACACAGATATGTGGTGTATGTCTGTACCTGTGTGCAGGTGGATACTTCACAGCTATTGCGAGAGGCTGACCATACAAAGCACAGAGAGCAGCGTGATAAACAAATGCACCATTGCCAGATGGGGACCCAGGAGCATAGTTAGTTGGCTCTGCTAATGCCTGGCTGGATGAGTTTAGCAATTCCCTCCCATATCCATGGCCTTTAAAACAAGGACAGTGTCGATGTTCTGTGTAGGGGTAAAAAACTGTAATGTCTAAAGATAAGTGTTACTTGAGAACTCATTTTCTTGATTATGCTGTACATGGCAAACAAAACAGGAGCAAATGATCAAGTGTTTTCTAATAGCTTTGACAGGAGATGGCATCTGTTGAAGTCCAGGCGGATTTATTAATGGAGTAACCCTGTCTCCCTAGAGCTTGCTGCTGTCACATGCTGCCTGATTCTGTGTTCCCTACTGGAGTGCATACAAGTGCAGTGTGCAAATGATAATTATTGTTAACAGTTTTAAGGAAAAAATTAAATTCTTGGTTCCATACCAATGTTGATGATAGATAGATACAGACACTTATACATATATATTTTTATAGAGATAGAATATACATAGTGAATAAAAAAGATGATCAGATTCATGCATTCAAGTATTTTACTTTGATTTTCTTCTCCTGCACTGAATTTGATATGCTATATAATTAAAATATTTCTTGAGAGAAAATTTTACAAACTAAACCCTGGCGACCTTTAGTTCCTAATCTCAAAACTGCCAGTAGGGATCCAGATGCTTGGGAGCTGTATCCAACTGCAGACGAATCTCAGGTGCAAGAGGAGTGGTTATTAATCAGCAGCTGTGCTTATGAATGTTTGTAGTTATTCCATTTTTTTGCCTAAGTAGTAAAAAGCCCAGACTTTTTAACCACATTGGATTAATAGAGATAGCAGAGCATTTTTTTCAAGTTTGGACAATAATACGATTTATAAGCTGACCAGCATGGGAATACTGCTATCCTCTGTTGCGTGGAATCTTATAGTACATGCATATATCATACTCTGATATTATGAGAAAGCCCACCTTTAACTGAAGTGATAGGTCCTGTGCATTTGCAGCAGAAAGAACCGTGCTCTGATGTCATATCAAGATTTGGAGGGACATAATCTACTATGTTAATAAAATACTTAAGTTTCTAGGTCATTGGGGATCTAGCAATTTATCTATGTGTGTAAACGATACTTCCTACCATAATACTCTGAAAGAGGAACAATCACAGCCAGATACTCTCAAATATTTTGTTCTCAAGTAACCAGCTTGTTTGAATAGACAGTAAGGTAGATGATATTTCTCTGAGGTTTCTGTTTGTTCCAGGCATAGTATATATATCTCTACCATTGCATACCCAGGTACACAGGGAGAACATTTGGGGAATTTAAGAGCTCTCAGAAAGCAAATGTTCCATCACAACTAATGTTCTCCTCCTGCTGGTGACAATACCTCAGGATATCAAAATGAATGGCAGAAATGAACGCAAAGCAGCATTTATTTGACAAACGGTATTGAGTGTCAATGTGAAATAAATTAGAACTTGAGTCTGCTTAAGACTTTTCTTTATATTTTTGATTTGTACAATTTTTTGATCCCTTTCCTCTGTTGACCTTGAAAGCACTGGTTATTTGTTAGCATAATATGATTACATACCTATCTGCAGGGTTTAAGATGAAAATTGAAACCTTGCAATAATTTGGCTAAAAATGACTAGAGCGTTCAGCCAGCTGTCAAAATTTTAAGGGAAGCCATATTAAGCAAAAACAAGCTGTAGCTGTTTAACTGGAATCTAAACACAGTCAGCATAGCTACCTGGGTAGTTATGGCTGGCTTAATTTGCTGGTTACAGATATGAATTATTAGCAAAATGCAATTTGGTGACAGCTTACACACTGTGGGACGTGGACTCTTCTCAGTCCACATGTACAGCTTGCATTATAGCCAAATTAGATGCATTTATAATTCATTCTCTCTCTCCTCCCCTCCCTCCCTCCTTCTTACATGCTCTCACTCTCTATTCTGTACAATCTGTATTTCTAACTTAGATGGACCAGGGCTTTGTTAATTACATGTCCAGGAGAGCATCGCTTGCTATCTACCTTACGGATTCCTAACAGAGGTAAGTGGCCAAGAACTGATTAAAAACTCATGGCACAAATAGCTTTGAAAAGTGTGTACAGCCTTGGTGAATTGCATATTATGGAATTCTTTTAGTTGGTTCCTGTTGCCTGCAGAATGTGTGTCTTATGTAAATATTTACAGTAGACACATGGACAAGTTTCCTTCTTTTGTAAAGTTGAACAAAAGGCCAAAGTGCACTTAGTTACCTACATAGTAGTTGTGTATGTTTGAGGAAACTGTCTCGCTCTCTTACCTGAGTTTGAAAAACCCTGAACTGCTCTGTGGTCAGGAAGACTTGAGTATCCAACCAGGGAAAAGTAGCTCTAAAGCTTTTGTATTGTGTGTGGTGGTTTTAGTTTTGTGGGTTTTGTTAATTATTATTTTTGTCTTTTTTTAAAATGGAAAACCCATGCATGCTTTGTATTGAGTTTAGTAACTAGCAACGTAAATGCTGGTCTGTTTTCTCCTGCATGTTCTGAATTGTCCCTCTGCAATGCTACATACTGAGTGCTATAAACACATGGTAATGTACTTAGAAGCACTTACTGTATTTTGTTTCAAAACACCAGCTGAATCTGCAGTGTTTCATAAACATCTTTGTCTTTTTCTCAAATAATCTCTAATGCTGTATCAAGTATTTTAATATTTGGAAATTGTGAACTGGACAGAAAGTCTTGTAGCAAGAGAGAATAAACATTCTTTTTCTGTTGCACAACATTTCTTCTTAAGGTCTTAATATGCCACTGTTTTAATGTGATATGGAGAAAACAGCACTGAAGCCTGTTAAATGATTCATTTGCATCCTCTGAAGCCCAGATTTGAAAGAAAGAGCAGGGGAAAAGGCAGGGAACAAGAGATTAGCTATCAGTGGCTAAGCAGTCTAGGGAACTAGTTGTTCTCACTGCTGGTGTCCATTTCTGAAACCAGCTCCAACAGCTTTAACCCCTCCAGACAGTGTGGAATTAGAAGTGATTTCAGACAATAAATGTGGATTCAGGTGTTATCTGTGAGATTACAGTCCTAGATGTCAGGGGTGATATAGATCATGTTTTCACTTCATTCCACCAGTAATGTGTAGTGGTATGTCTCTTGTCTGAATGAGTAACTGAGCCTTGCCTTTGTTTCTGCCTAAAAGAGTACTTGTACTATTCAAACCTAAATTTGGTTTCATCTTGGTTCTGGTTGAGATTATACTACAGGCTTTTTTGTTTAGAGATTTTTAAAATAGGCCTTAATCCTGCAATGCGATGCAGAGGAGTTGGTGGTTGAGCTCATTCAGAGCTTTGTGAGGAACTCTGAAGCTGTATGTTGCACAGCCAGATCCGTATTTTGTGTATTTCTTAGTCATGTTAAGGTGCATTTTCTATTAGAATTTCTTGCATATGCATCTGCCTTTCTTATTTCTAAATTATGCCACATCAAAGAGAGAGATTTGCCTATATATAGTTATATATATATTTTTAGATATGTATTTAAAGAAAATGGCTTTTATCTGATGGTGACTTCTGAATATAAAGATTTATTATGTTCTTAAAAGGATGTTTAACAACAAGAAATCATGTAATCCCACATCTTTAGCTTATTTTAGAACTGTTGTACTCAGTTGTGCTTTTACTGGGTTTCTTCACCTTGTCTGTGGCTGGAAGTTCAAGAATCTCTTATTTTGATTGCTTCTGGACCTTCCATTCAAGATCAGTGAAACTGGGCTCCTTGAGTGGTGGTTTGATACCAAATGCTTCAGTTATTGTTCAAGGTGTTGACAGTGGTCATGCCTGACTGTTGTCAGGGTTGAAGTTCTGCCTCATCTTGCTTAGCTTGGCCTCTCTATTGTGGTTTTTGGCTTGGCGATTTTTGGCTTGATTTGTTTTGTTTCGTTTTCTTCCCCTTATTCTAGAGAGGATCTGTATTTATTGAGCCTTTTGCTCAGCTTTTGTCAACCTTGACTCAAGTTTTGAGATGGAAGGGGGCTATTTTAACTCAAGTCCTGACAGTTGAGAGTCACTGTGCTGGCTGTTTTCTGTTGACTCTCCTTCATGACTTTTATTGCGAGTCAGGAAGGCAGTAGGGGCTTTCACTGCATTTGCGGTTTTATTAAGTGAGACTTTCTTGGAGGATGTTTCTGGCAAGGGAAAAAGTTTCGTCTTTAGAAAACAAAACTTCCTTTTCCTGGGAAGTTTGCATTTGTTCCACTGAATGACCTGCTACTCTTTCATGATAGGCAGACCAGTACTGCCTTTCTTGTATATCATGTTCTTTCTTCCACCCACCCTCAAGCCTCTTTTTTGGCAGAGGATTTTGCTCAGCTTTTGACAAGATAGTCTTAATTAAGTTGCCTGCAATTTCACCAGCAGTGAGAAAACTCTTACAAACATTGATTTAAAGTTTTACTAATTAGTTTGCTGCAAACAATTTCTTACCAAGATAACTTCTTTCTGGATTTATTTGACTGGTGTACAATCAATTGCTGAGGTGCTATGTAATTAGCAAGAACTAAAATAAGTATATCAAGCTTATGCTAGACTGTCAACTACTTTGTGAAAATGAATTCAGATAGGCAAGGGGAAAACATTCCTGAAGGGTGCAGAAAATAAAGATGGGAAGCAGTCCATATGTCCCCAGCAGCAGTCCTCTTCCGTATCTAAGAAGGCAAGCTTGGAAGATGTTTAAGTCCTTTTACTAATGGCAGACTTGCAGGTTACTGGCTTGGACTAAATCTCATCGTCTCATCCAAGCGGCTTCTTGGACCCTAAATTTCCCTGATTTTGTTTAATACTTCCCTTTCTCAGGGTGGCTGGATTCAGTCTCCCTCTGTGGCCCAAAGTGCCCACTACTGAGTCATCTAACCCGTTGCTGTTCGCCGACACGAGGCTGACTGCTGTGGCTTCTGTGTGCCCGAACGAATAGCTGCAGCAATTTAGATGTCATTGCCCTGCAGTGATGAGCTACTGTTCTTCCAGCAGAGGTTGCCTTCCTGCAGCAGAGCTGGTGTAAGGGAATGCCACCACTCTGTTTCACAGTGCAGCACCTTAGAACAATTTACTTTTAGATCAAACTAATCCACGTCCATGTGTTTCATGCAAGAGTGTATGTGGTGTTCTGTGAACTATAGTGTAAGGACAAAGTGTTGGAACAGCAAGGTCCACCTTAAAGCAGCTCCAACCCATACCAAATAAGATGGTGCCCATAGGCTGCGTGGTTGCAGAGAAACAGGATCACTACATAATAAGGCACTTGGGAGGTACTGGTAGTACAGCTGTGCTGCTTTGGAGACTTGGACTTTGGGTACCCAAAGAAAGCACATCTTTGCATTGCAGTCAAATTATAGTCCTTTCTGCATATTCAAAGGATTCTTCCAGAAACAAACACTGAAGTGCGTGACTGACAAAATCCTGGCTCCCCAGCAGCTTGTTGTGTTAACAGTAACATCAGCCCCCATCCAGTGTGCATTTTGTGGTTCCTCGCCTTCTCTTACCTGGCAGGATTTGAGATTCACAAAAATTCCCCCATTTCTGGACCTTGTGAAAGCAGTATTCCTGCTCTTTTCAATACCTTACTCATTCATAAAAAGTGGACCTGGCAGAGAGATTCGAAGCATGGTGGGAAATGCATACATGTGTCTGTGATTAAAACAGACTCTGTATTCTGGAAGTCATCCAGCCAGCAGGCTAGGATCTGGTGAGTTTTGTAATTCCCCTCCCACAGCTCTGCACTCCCCCTCCAACGGCAGTCTGCTAACATGGTTAGGCTGCATCCTAAACTAGTACAACTCAAAACATAGCAATTGAATGAAGGTAGGGTTGTGCAGCATTATTTTTCAAGCCTGGCACCTTTGACAATGCTTTCAAGAGAGACAGTTTCATAATTCAAGTCAGTTTTTTCAAGGCAAAGGCTGCTTACCCCATGGGCTGTGTGTGGTCTACCAGGGTAATTAATCTGGCCAGCTTCCCAGGATAATTTGGAAGAAGTCCGTTGGCAAAAAAAGTGGTTCTTTAGCTGGGGTAGCCTGCTTCTAGCTATCTCCTTTCTGCTGTCCTTCCCCCTTATCATGTTATTGTGTGTGAGCAGTATATTTGTTTGTGATGGGACAGAGAAGGCTGAAGCATGTGGCCCTGCATTTAATTAGTGTCATGTAATGGCTGGGCAAAACTGAACTGGGTTATTCAGGAGACTTCTGATGTTCTTCTGACTACTTGCAAGCAATGGGGCTTAAACAGGTTGTGCACCCAATCTTTACTCCTCTTCCAAAATTGCAGGAAAACAATGAAAATATAACTGGGGTAAATGCATTTTGTCTGCCAATGAGGAGTGGGAAATTTATTCAGATGAGTGCTCTTTACCCGCATAGGATGCGTGTTTTCTGTAACAGCAACACATCTGCTCCTTTGACATGCAGAAACACCTTCCAGGTGTGGGCAGAATCTAAGCCTGACCTAGCAGTGTCTTCCCACGGTATCTGTGCTGGTATTTCCCTAGGTGTGGCAGTTTTCAAACCAAAGAATAGCTTTACTGTATCCCCTTAATTTTCTAGACTCTCAAGACAACAAAGACTGTTACCTTCCTGCTTGGGAAAGCTGTTAAGCTACTCGGGTCTCAAAAGCCAGAAAGGTGAGCTGGGGTAGGAGCAGTATAGATGATGTATTCCTGTTGCAGTAGTGGCAGTCCAAGGAAAGCCTCTTCCCTCTCTTTCTCTCCAGTTCTTGATATCAAGTATTCAGTGCAGTTTCTTCCTGTATGCAGATGACAGCACAAGTTCTTTGATACTGCTGAGACTTCTCGCTTCCCCATGTATGGGTGTTCTGTCTTCTGCAGGTGCTGGAAAATAATAAACACTTGAGTTGGACAAAACAAACTCAAGCAAAGGAATTGTGTCTACTGTATCAACAGAGAGGGAATTGTGCACCTAAGGAAGAGGTCACACTTAATTAGAGATCCGGTCTTAAATTATTTGTTCCCAACTGTCATGAAGTTCTGCAAGCTCCCTCTCTCTAAATCACCTGATGTGGAGGCTACAGCCAGCTTGTGTGCTTTGAAGACTGGGTCACAAAACTGTAATGTTGGCTGGCTTAACCCATCTGATTTCCCCCCCCCGCCCCCCATATCTGGATGAAATGATACCTCGTCCCTGTTTCAGCCCAAGCCACTGGCTACCAGAGTCTTAGGGGGTAGTTTGCAGTTGGCATCTGCTCTTTTCTCTCTAGAGGCATATATATGGCTGTGATCCTAAAGCTGCCAGGTTCCTCTGGGCAGGTTTTGAGTGGTGCAGACCCCTTGCATGTGGGTCCATACCATGTCCTAAACAAAGTCTCCCTCCTTGTTTGTAATGAAGCCTCCCCCACTTCCTCCAGATGCCCTCTCACCAGCTTGCCTGCTGCTAGTTTTGGGCTGTTCAGCGCATGCAAATCTAGTTAATTACTTGTTCAGAATTAAAGCAGTTATAATTTGATCAAGTTCCCTTCACAACTACATTAATACTTTACTTTTGATTGAGAGTGTTTGTAGAGGAGCCCTGTTTAATGATTCAATTTTGAAATTCAGGTTAATATTCTTCAGCACGTGTTGTTCCTCCCTTCCTGTCCTGCGTACTTGCTCGGGATTTTAATTCTTGCAATATGGGAAAAGCCTGAAATCATGAACCTTAGTCTGGGATAGCAAAAGCAAAACAGGCTTAAGAGAGTAGTGAGAAAATGGTTTTGCTAACCCCATATTCACCTCCTGATATTGGATAAATTGCATGTCTGTGGACCCATCTGGCACTGCAAGGGAGTAATATCCTTTATGACAAAGACATTTTACTTAAGGTTTTCTTCCAGCTCTGGTCCAGAAGGCGGAAATTGATTTAGCCTGTGATGTTAGAAACCAAAATCAAGGAGTGTTGAGACAGAGGGCAAGCTGCACTGTGACACCTTCTGCGCATTCAGACAAGAAACAGGATCCTTTCCCTATTGCAGTGATCTCCTCTTCACATCTGTTGCTCCCTTCTTACTCAGACACATGCGAAGTCACATGTGCTGTGCTGACAGCACTGGAACTGTTCTGGAATCAAAGGATTCCTCATATGAGCTCCTCTGCTCTTGCTGTAAATGCCAGCCCACAGGGCACAAAGCTCTGGACTTATTTCATCCCAAGAGGAAGCCTTTAGAAGAAAAAGGCTTTTGCTGGGAGTGTTTGGGAACAGTATCCTAAGGGGAAACATTTTTTTATTTTCTTCTGTTGATGCATGCCCATCTGACTTGCTTTTGTAGCTGGCAGCAGTTTCTATAAAGCTGGTATTTCTGAGTGAAAGGACAAGGACCTTTGTGAAGTTTGTTTTAGACCCTTTGCCTCACATGGGGAAGTGGGACACAGTAACTAGATTATGCCTGTTGTATATCTGATGTGTAAAATGATAACAGCTTGTTTGTAAAGTGCCACAGGCTGTAGTCTATTCCTAACTAGAAGATTAGGGCTTAAAGACACTAGGTTTTGAGTTGCACTCAGCAGTTATTCCTTTGAGAGACACCTGTGTATTACAGTATTCGTGAATACCGTGTTGCTCCCTGGCCAACAACTTCTCTTTTCCTCTGATTCGGTGGTTGGAAGCTCCCTGTGGAGCAGGAGGGCTGCACAGCCAACGATCATGTCTGAACTGAACTTCTAGATGACGAGTCTTGCTCTAATTTCTTTTTTGCTCATTCGGTTTATGTAACTCATGTGGTTTCTTCTCTCCAGTAACCAACAGCCACAGTGTTCATTACAGTTGTGTATCAGACCTTCTTTCTGGGGAGTAGTAGGCCTGCCAAAGCTAGTCCAAAACTCTGACAGAAACATGTTTTCCTGGGGTAAGTGCTTCAAATGAACCAAAATGTCTTGCTGAGTTAGATTGATTAGGGACATTGTTCGGGAAGAAAATTAGAAAAAATTCTGGTGATGTCACTCCCATTTCACCTTTTGGGAATTGAAAATTATTTTGGGGTTTCTTTTTTTCTCTGCCCCCCCCTTCCTTCTTCTAAATTGGAAGCAGCTTTTCATTTTAAACCTTTTTTGTGCATGTACAGCATATAACTGAAGTGAAAAACAGACATTTAGATTGAGTTGTAATAATTTTATGGGAAACTGTTCCATAAATTTCCATTCAGTTTTGGCAGAAAGCCGCAGGTTTGAAAGCTCAGAACCTCTTATGAAACCAAACCTCTGTTCTTCACACAGCTTTCATGCTTGTCCCTGCAGTGGCTTCCACCTAGATTATTGCAGTATACGGCAGTGAGGAATACATGTGCAGATGAGCAAAGGCTTCAGCTTAGTGTGAAGTGTCTGGTCCTCTCCATATGAATACCTGTATTTTCACTTGTGTGATGCTGAAGTTTGGCAGTGACGGTTAGCTGATAATATGATCTTGTTGCTTTTGACTCTGTCAAAATTGACTGTCATGCTTGGAGTATGAAAGAAGTATTTAGTGATTATTTTGAGCAATCATATGAAATGAAGTTTGAGGAATCCCTAATCTCTATGATATACCCTCATTTGAATCATCTGTCAGTGCAGTGCTACAAGCGCACCACAGGAGAACTCATATAAAAGAGGAACTGAAGTTGACTTTCTGTACTATTAAAGTCTGTGAAATTTTGTCTCTTGAAGTTGGACTTAGCTTGTGAAAGCTGTTTCACACGATATGCAAGTTGAACTCATTCCATGACTATTATGGGAGCAACATTGATGGGTAACTGTTAATACTCGTATTTCTATCTTTTTATCTGAGGAAGAAATCTCACTTTTTTTCTTCATATGTTGTAGCTTCTCCCAAAACTTTGGGGGAACAAAATACACACAAAAGCAGATGTGATTCTTCATGTCTGCTGTCACAAATACTCCCCTGAAAAATCATAATGGGAAGGATAAAGATTGGTGCATTCATTAGGAGAAGCAGCTTGCTAGCAGCAAAACATGATGGGGAATTTCCTCCTTCCCAAGGCTGATAGTTCACATGCAATTGCACATATATACTCTCTGAGGGATTAAAAAAAAAAGTCTTGAAATGCCAAGATACCCATTATGAAGCTATCAGGCTGGAAGGCTGCCATTTATTAGATTAATATGAGCCTTGTCAATTTTTCAAAACATACATTGTAGAAAGAGCAATGCTTAATGTTTTATGTTTTCAAGGTGCTTTCAGCCATTCATGAAATCATCCTCAGAGATACAAAAGATGTTCTTAAGCAGTGTTTGGAAAGCATTTAATTCAGGATTTATTTAGTCATTGTAGAAACCAGTAAGAGTCTGGTTCTCGAACATTTTTAACTTTCCGCTTGCCCCCACTGTCATCCTTATTTGAGATCTGTAAATGCAGTGGGGGGTGCCCAGTTGATCCACTGTTGCAGAACCACTAGGAGAAGGTGGCAGGGCAGAGGGTGCTGTGGTTGACAGGACTGGCTGGAAGAGAAAGGTGCCCTGCAGAAGAGGGATGTTACATGCTGATTCCCGTCTCTGGGAGGGGTCTGGAGCAGCCTTCCAGGCTTGCCTAAGCCAAAAGTACTCTGCTGTCACTCTTGCTTTAGACTCACTCACTTTCTTCATTTTCTAGTTTTTCTTTCACTTAGGACTAAGGAGCAGGGAGAGGTGGTGGGGCAGGCAGCCACTCTGTCACATGAGGTCAGGAGGGACGCAGAGTGCCACCAAGCCAGGAGGTGCATGGGTGGAAAAAGCAGTAAAGGGGCTTGAGGCGGTGCCTTCCCCTCTGGGTGTCCCTGTACTTCCTGTTGCCTTTCGCGTTCTTGGCTGCTTCATCTCCTGGCTTGGCTCTGCTGCCTCCTTCCAGATGCAGCCCAGGTCTGCTGCTTCTGTTGTGTCAGCATAATGATTTGTGCTGAGAACAAAAATTGCATGTGAACCGTGCTTTGTCCATAGCTGTGCGAGCACAGGAGTGTCCAGAAGGGAGCAGAGCTGTAGACATGGGCTGACCTTCCATTGCACCTTCCATTGCAGCGCACAGGGGAATGAAAAATAACCAAACTACGTCAAATGACGTCTGGTACAAAATGCGCTTTGCTTTAACAATTGCCCTTATTTTGGCATTAGTGGATTAGGAGAAAAACTGTCAGGGTATTGGAAAAGGAAGTTAAAGACCTGAAAAGTGGAAAATGATGCTTCAAGTGACAATGATAAAGGGCATTCAGAGCCTTAACACAACTTTTAGACTGGTTGGTGAGTTGCTTCATTCTTTGTGTTCTTTTCATCTTATAAAATGATAGAGATTAAAGATTATCGCACTCCTTTCTCACAGTTTTAGCCATTTAATACAAACATTTTACAGATGAATCATGAGTGTTGCTTTGCCTAAGAAAGTTGGCAACATGAGAGGTTTTTATGAAATTTTTCTTACGTGTTTAGAATAGCAATAAGCATGCAGTATTTCATCCTGTTTTAATGGTCTAGATGCTGCTGCTTGGAAATACAACCCCCTGGGAAAATCTCACACTGCTAAATGTGTTTTCATTCTATATCAGACCTTTTGTCTCTCCGGCCCTTTCCCCCTGGTTCTAAGGTTTTTCACTGAATGGAAAGTAATTTTTAAGACATTTGGTATTTTCATTTAACTAATGTAAAATCATAAATATAATCTTACAGTTTTGGTACCACTGAAAATCAAATCACTGGAACAAAATAACATAACAATTTCTTGCTTCAGTACTCGTCAAGGGAGTTCAGTCATCGAACTATTCTTGCAAAATGTTTAGACTTTTGATAAAACTACATTTCCCACAGAGAATGTAGTTCTGGCTCACTTTGGCTAAGACTAGTGATAGCCAGCAGCAAGCCTATTGACTTTGTCTAATATCTGGGGTATGGTATAAAGCAACAGCTTCGGTGTGTTTACATGTTTGTGTATTTCTAAGAATGATGCTTTATATAACTTTAGGGACCTTATCAGCAAGAAAGAATAGAGAAACTGAAACAAATTTGTGCTACTGAGTGGAGTGATATATAGAACAATGACAACAAAATTACATATTGATAACATTGACAAGTGTGATTTCCGCCCCCCCCCCCCTTTTTTTTTACTGGATTGTCATAGTGGCCAAAATTCATGCTTTTATGCATCATGATAGTTGAAACCAGTTATTAATTTAGCACTCCGAGTGATAAGGGGAAAGAAAATTGATCTGTAATAGCAAAAATGAGCAGTCTTGGATCTTAGCTGGTAGTACTGTTTTCTCTATCCTCGGTATAGGTTACAGATTCTGGTCCATTCATTCTTTAAACTGATTTTTTTTATTGCTAGCATATCTTTATGCCTTCTTTTTCTTTTAATTTGAAGACTTAGAGCAATATTTTTACTGTCTATAAATGAGCGTTTCTTTCAAATATGCCCTGATGTAAAATGCTGAGGGTTAGCTTTGGCTTTTTTCTTTACCTACTGTATACTTTTTCTGACATGTTAGATTAACTTTCAGCCGCAGGCCAATCTGTCAAAGAAACAGGGAATGTCTCCTGCTATGACAGATTTGCCAGAGGCTGAGGTTTGAAACAAGCTGGGTATTGCTTCTTACACAAAAGTAATTTCTCCCTACTGAAGAGAGCTATCACTGAATCAGCTGAACAGAAGCCTCTGACTTGCATTACTAGGTTCTGATCAGAAAATCTGCAACAGGCATTTTTTTTAATAAACTTATATGCCACAAAGGAGCTCTGGCAGTATAACTGTGGGAGAACTTTCAGCAATATAAGGTCAAAATAATTTCCTCAAGGATATCGGGAATCCAATATATATTTAAAAAACTTTCTCTGGTTGACTTCAGTATTGTTATCATGTCGGATGAATATACTGCTGCAAAGATAGACCCATAGGTCAGACTTTAACACACAGACAGGACCTACGCTATCATCCTAGCATCTGCTCCAAAAATAACCACCCCACTCCTTAAACCTGACTCAATTTACTGTATGAGCTGAATGAAATTGTGCCCTCTGCACCCCAATTGTCCTGCCTTGCCTGTAGTGCTGAGGGGCTAGAAGATGCTGTGCATCCTGAGCTTCCCTTTGCAGCACAGCTTCTTCCAAGGGGATATCAATAGCCAGCTCTCAAAGCAAGTCCAACTGTGTAACAAAGCCTGGGATTTTTGCAGAAATGGCTAAACAAGAATATCTATTACAGGCATCCCCTAAGAAGCGATCTAGACAATTGCACAACAGCTACACTGCTGCTGGGCAGCTCGTGGGGTGAAATGAAGTCACGGTTTGTGCAGTCAGGGCTCCTTTTGCAGCAGACTGCTGTTTTGTCTCTTCAGGACTGGCTGGCAGAAGGCGTGTGACTATCACAGGGAGCATTACGAGAGAAAAGGTTGGATTAGGCTGGGAACCCTCGCTGCCTCTTTTGCCTTCCACAATATGAGTGTTCGATACCGTGAGCCGCAAGCTGTATAAACTGGGGAAGTGCATCAGCCTTTTGTTTTACCACATTTTAGTACCTCTTACATGTGAGCCACGCTCTAGGATAGTATAAGAACGTTTTATTTGGCTTGATGAAGGAATTAATAGGTGTCCTCAGGTGTGTGTCATAAAAAAGAACTGACTTAGACACGCATAATGTATCCCTTCTGGCATTGGAATAACTGAAGCTATGCCTGTTTTCACAGATAATGTACATTTCACAGTACAGCTGTATTAGATTATGTCAACCAAGGATCTGGCCCAATTAAATTGCAATGATAAACCATGCTAATTTTAATACTTTCTCCAGAAATGCATGTCTCTGCCATTTTACCTACTGCTGACAAAGTTCGTAACTGCTGCTTGTAATTTAAATTCCCCTTTATAAAGCAGAATCCCCATTTGTATTTTACTTTTAAAATAATATATATAATTGTAAATGTTGTGAACAGTAAATAGATGATGATAATAATTTATATTATCATAGTTCCTAGAGGTTCCAGTTTCCCCTTACAGCTGCACAAAAACACAACAGTACTTCAGAGGGCTGTGGGGATGTAAGAAGTATAGCTCAATTCTATTTCTTTACTAAAGTCCTTGCTGCCAGGTAGAGTCCCTGGGTGTATTTTAAGAAGAAAACACTGTTCATCTGTTGACATTTGGTGGTGGGCTTCTGAAGAATAAGAAAGCATAGAAGCTTGCAGGTTTAAAAGCTCAAGGAGGACCAAAACCAGGTTTCACATCTACCTGAAGCTGCAGAGAATGAAGTGTCATGTGGGTTAGGGATCTCCTGCCGGCTCCCCATGTGGGCCCCTGCAATGTGACTGGATGTCGTAGAAGTGCAGGAAAAGAGGATGTCTCTTAGCTTTTCTTTTTGAGGTGACCAAAATATAAGCAAGAGAAATAAGCAAGAGAATATTTTCACCTTGAAAGCTGGGTTCAGCTTTGGTACCTTGTGGTATTGCTGGTGATGTAAAAATACAGTGAACTGCAGGACAAAATAACGGGAGAGAGGAGACAGAAATGTTTTCTGGAAGATCATAGCAAGAGACTTTCTTTGACAGAATCATGTAGGGCTGTTTTGTTTTGGAAGTGTGCAGGGCCTTAGTGACAACTGTATAGGAATGTGTTTGTTAAGAGAGATGTCACAGAAAACACGTGGCAGCTTGTTTTAAGTATATGCCACTGAGGGAAGAGGGGCTTCACACTGGAATGGCTTCAAAGGCAGATGACTTTGGGCACAGAAGGCTCCTAAAAAAATCTTAGAATGTACAGGATTTGCCCTTTGCTTTATTTATTTATTTATTTTAATAGCTATTTTGCAGGTCCTGACAAAGACGACCGAATTTTAAAGCTTATTTGGGACTATTTTATTTTAATGTTAAACAGTAAGTTAAAAAAAAAAAAATCTATAAGCACATAAACAGCAAGGATCTGCTCCAGAATGTCTCAGGAAGGATGCTGAAGTTCTGGGTTTGACAGGACTAGGAGAGTTTTTCATCCAAAGTAACACTAATATTTTATACTTCTTGGCATTTGTCCAATTTTGCTTTGTTGTAAGTTACTTCAGAGTAGGGGAAAAGTGGTCAAACTTCATGGATAATGAAATTAGGGAAGAGCTTTTCTAGCTAAAAACAGCCTACTCCAATCCAGCAGAAAAGTTACTTTAGACTAAGACCCAAAGGAGAAAATAAAGACAACCTTTCTGGGTTGCAATTTTGCTTGGGAGTTCTAGTGCCATATCAGTCAGTTGTATCCTAGCCATACTATCAGTTTAGAAAAGATGGAATTTTTAGAGTAATTCAATGGATTGGGTTGATGGAGGGATTAAACTCTACCCCCCGTTTCATTCACTTGAGTCAATGCCTAATACTGTTTTGTGGATCTCCGTCCAGGTCCTGCAAATTCCAGATTTATTTGCTTTGTGGGCATGGGGTGGCAGGTTACAGGTGCTAATTTTTGCTGTAGGTGGTGAAAATCAGTGTTAAAATGCTTTAATTTGAATCTTAATGCTACATGCTCCAAAGGCAGTACAGTATCAAAGGAGAAGGAGAAGGGAGACACAAAGGAAACACTTCTCATAGAAATTTCTTTTCTACGAATAGGCGTTCAAGCACATTTAGCATCTATGCAGTGGACTAGTAGATGATTGCAGCATGAGTCAAGAAGGACCAGGAGATCTGAGGCTCACAAGTCTTCCTGGTGGCTCCCTTGAGCTTAAAAAGTCAAGTCAACCAGCAGGAAGTTGACTGAAAGGAGTTGCCTGTTTTGATAGGGACTATACACAGCAGACAAGGCTGAGTTGCATGGGTGTTGTGAAAGCTCTAAGATGGCAGAATAACTCTTCTTTTACACTGAGAAGGTCAAAAGAGTGGAATGGTCCAAAGATAGTCAAAAGAAGAAAAAATGGATGTTGAGAATACAGTGAGGCAAAAAAACACCCCAAAACAGGGAGGGAGACAGCAAAGAATGGAGTAAAGTTTGGCTTCGGTTATTTTTGCTCCCTTTCTTGAAGCTGGAAGGCAGACGAGAAAGCTCCTTACCTGCCTAGGAGGGGCTAAGAAATTGTAAACCAGACAGGGTTCTTGGTCTGAGCCCCTGATCAGAAAGCTATGAAGGAAAAGTGTGCACAGTAGGATTCTTCAAGTGAGGTGCTCCATGCTGGAAGTGGAGAAAAGCAGAAAGATTAATGTGCCCCTTTCACAGAGAATACGTCTGCAGAATAGTAAATTGCTGCAGAACAAATTAGCTGCAAAACGCAGGGCAGGGGAGAGGCTGAGCCCTGGACTCTAACACAAGTTGAGGGCAGTGCCTCTGAAGAGCCAACTTGCAATTCAGAGGTCCTCAACAGAAAGAGCCTTTTTGATGCTTGCTGGGCTGATCTATACCACCCTGGTTTCCAGCATCCAGGTGTAGAATAGATGTCTAAAAGGACTCTTGTAGCCATTAGGTTTACCAAAAGAGAAGAAAACGCACTCTTTCTTCCTTCATCCCATCTACAGGAGAGCTGGTGAAAGATTTCCCTTTTGTCCTGAGGTGGTACGGCTGTGTCTTAATGCAGCTAAAATTTTTAGCCCACTGCCAGTATATATGTGCCTGCAGTCAGAGCTGAGCAGTACCAGCCATCTTGCTGACAAACACACCGACCCAGAAATTGTACCATATGTCATAGGTTCTTACTATTAAAAAAATCCAGCAGAGAGCTGGGAGGAGAAATAAGAACAAAACTACTTGAATTAAATGTAAATATTAAATCCTTGATGCAAAATGCATACTGTGAAAATGTCTCCAGCCATGCAAAACTGCAAACTTGATACGTCTCACAATCCCCCTTGTGCAAAAACCAATAAGCAGATGTTGATGGTGGGGGCTTTTGTGCTTGTTCTGCCTGCTGCTCTCACTGGCATGCTGTGGAATGTTAGGAGACTAAATTGCACTTTTGAAAAATAAATGAACAAAGTAAATGATGTGCTGTGATACCCTTGACTGGGCTTTTTAATAGTGTTTGTTTGCTTACTTGCTAATTTGCAAGGTCTGGTAATTTGCAATCGGCCTCCCAGTCTTTAGCGTGAATTAGTGCGGTTCTATTATATCAGAGGGACAAGCAAGTCAATAAGAAAGAGAAGCATCCCACGATAGTGAAGCTATAGGAAAATGGCTTGAATGTCTTTGCACTGTTCAGTGTTGTACTTATCTCAAAACTATTTCATATCAGATTAGATCTTAGTTCATTCCCTTGCATGTAAATAACTGTCCAAAAAAGAACAGTCTTTCCTAGCCTTTAATGAAGGTGATCTCTTGTTATTGTTTCTTTGAATACCTCCGTTGTGGGCCTTTTATCATTTTTATGATGGTGTAAGAAATGTGTCATCTATGTAGCATCTGCACAATGCTTGCTGAAAATTAAGCTGGTTTAGAGCATTATATTTCAAATCTGTCGTAGCGATTTCAGTGGTGATGTTCTTTCATTTTAACCAAATTATTCTGAGGTTTTTATGTGTTGGGTTTTTTTGAGAGAAAAGAGACGGGGAATGCTATCTCTTGGTGAAGTCCTTAAAACATCCAGTTTGAAACTGAGTGATGTTACTGTCTTACAAAACCTATCTGGCTTTTCAGAAACACTCATGGACAACACTTCATGTGTCCTATCGTCAAGCCACTCCTGCCTGACACTTTGCATGAAAGGATAATCTTTCAGTCATAAACATAGGGATGAGAGCTTTCAGAGAAATGTCTTTTCCAGCACTTCCTAGTTTTCCTTGGAGAACTTGGAAAGGTCATTTGTTGTCATAACCTTAAAAGGAAAATGTTGTTTAAAATGTAAGACATTAAGTAATCATTCTTTATAATATTTAACTGGTTTATAAAATAAAGATCTCCAAAGTTTTAATCCATGAATGCATACTGAGTAAACTAGACACATCCACATATATAAGAAGTCGGTCCTCTATCACTAGAAGTCTAGAGAATAGTTGCTATTTTTTCTCCCAGAATGAGAGTAATTTATGGGGTGATTTTCTGGACTCTGCTTATTCTGTAAGAAAAGAGGGTGAAGGAATAGAATAATGTATCTGAGGAAGAGAATCACTAAAATTAGATGTTGTCCGTGTCTTGAAATTATTGCTGCCAATGAAACTGTATTTGTTAGTGCAGGGTTTGTTTTGGTTTGGTTTGTTTCTTTTTCCTGTTCAGAACCCTCTAATTGCAGGTTTTGCTTCTGAGGCTAGTGACAGACAAGGTTATCCAGTGTTTGGAGTTGATTCCCCTTTCCATCTCTCACTTGATCCTCTGTTCCTATAGATGCCAGATGAATATTTCTTCCGCATTTTCTAGGTTCTTTTATTCTGTAATATGTTGATGCATAGTTTCATATTTAAAATTCCTAATATGATATAAAGCAGTTTGAATACAGAATACATTTTATTCAGGAGCAACTTTATTTTCTTTTATTGTTCAGCTGAATAAGGAATAAGACAGTAAGGTGAATTTCTTCAGGGACACATTAAAATTACCTGGAGACGTGGACAGGTTCCTCTCCTTCCCCTCTAAGGTTGGTTATGGGCTGGTTTGCACAAGTTTTACTGGTCTGATTTTTGGTTTTACAGTTTAAAGTTCCCCTTTATTCATGGTTCATTGACAGACGTAGAATGGGTTATACTGATACAGGTTATTTTGTGCCAGTTTAAAAGTGAACACCTGGGAATGGAACAGGATGAGTTGCAATCTACTGTTAAAGTTGCACTGGAAAATGTTTTTGTTTCAGTGAGAGTTATCTGATATACTTAGCTGAGAGATTTTTCTGTTTCTGACTGAGGTAGACAGTTTCATTGCTGCTGAGATAGACATTTCATTAGCCTCTTCTTATCTTAGCTTTATTATACAACCTCCGTTATCACAGAATCTAAATGATGCACACTTACTAATGGACTGTTTTTACCTTTTGTCTGTGAGGCCATTATAAAGATGGAAAACAGGATCACTTGACTGGTTAAGGGCCATGTTTGGGTCACCTAATAGCTGTGTCTAGTTTAGGAATGCCAATTAATACTGAATTTAAATGCGGGAAAACAGTTGGTGATTGAAACTGCCTAGACTGTCTGCAGGCAAGTAACAAACTGAGGAGCCAAGGTCTGATGGTCCCAGGTGGAAGGTTGCGTGAGAAACCTTCAGTGCATAGTCTGCACAGTGCCTCAGCCTCAGCTACCTGATCTCTTGATGGAGCAGAGGCTTGAACCTGAGTACATGTCTGTGAATGTCAGAACATCCATCTTGTCTGGTAAGGACCCTTCATGTCTAGCTTAATTTTGTAATATCAAACGGGAGAATGGGGTTGTCTGGTTATGTTGGCCTAACAAGGTGCAGGGTGTTTCTTACTGTAGTGACATGCATATATTATGTTTTGGCTTTCTGTATCATGACCAAAACTTTGTGCTGAGGTTTTTCTCTGTGTGTCTCCAAAACTGCAGGTTGATCTATTAGGATGTCAATTTTATTAACTATTATTTTTATTATAGAAAAAAACCCCAATAACGTGGCCCATGCTAGTCAGAGGAGATGTTTCACGAGAGCCTGCCAGGAATGACCAGGCTTTCACTAAGCTTAAGGGGAAACTGGACTGGATTACAGTGGATGTCACAGAACTTTTGATTCCTCACTGCAAAAGGCAATCAAGGCAGCCCAGGGCACTGGGGAACAGAAATGCTCAGTGAATGCAGATTTCTGAATTAAACTGTTTTATAAGTGCCTTCAGGAAGAAAATGGGTGAAAATTCACCTTCACAGTGGCAGTCTGATGTAGAATGAGGCATGCTGAATTGCTGGACTGCTTGTTGTCTTTGTAGCATGTCTTTGGGGAATCACCTTTTTATGACTTTTTTTTTTTTTTTTCTTTTTGTGGTGGGGTCTAAGAGATGAGAAGCATTATCAGATTCAATCAGTCCTTAACCTAACTAAACTGGACAAGTATATGTGCATGTGTGTGTATATGTATATATAAAATGTATGTATGCATAAAATTATCATTACACTCCTGTTCGTAGACATTATAGTGCTTCCTGCTGCACCACTTCAATATAACTACTGCGGTGTTTACCCAAGTACGTGTATTATTGGTTTTATTCTTCTCCTTGTGTGACTTCTCTGTAAACTTTTCTAGTCTGCATGTCTGTTTCCTTGTTCCATCAGCCTACATTCATCCCAGCACTTTCTTCATCCTTTAAAAAAATATACTGGAAACCATTTCACTAAAACGTAATCCTGTCCAGTCTGTAAATGCCCTGTCTGTTCTTCTAATGTCCTGGTATCTCACAAGTTGGTCTGAACAGGCTTTGTAAGGAGCACATCTGCTGCTGTTCAGTGGTTTCAGAGCACAGTGCTGCTTCGAGTTGCACTACAGCCAGGCTTGGAATAATTTTCTCTATTCAGACCAAAGATACTAACATTTGAAATATTATTCTGTACGACTCACCTAAAAAGATGAGAAGGAAAACCATTATTGTTGAAATACTATGAAACTCCTGTGCAACATCTGTGCCAACTTTTGATTTCTCTCTGATTTGCCAGCCCTTGTAGGTATGTTGTTTGGCTAATGCCTGAGGCAAGGTTTGATGGTGTGGGTAGGATTAGGGGAATATATGCTTCCCTGTTGTGTGTCTTGAGAAGATGGCATCTGTCCTGCAGGGTTCTTCAGGAAACATTTGTGCAAGCAGAGCTACTTTTGTTTGGTTTTTTTTTTAATGACTTTATCTTTAATTCAAAGGTGAACTGCAAGTAATGGCCTTGGCAGGGAAAGTTTCTCTTTGTTTTCCAAATATATACCTATGCTTTTTTCCAAACTCTACATTATCCCTGGTAGTTTTGTTGAGTGATATTTTAACTATTCAAAAGCTATTTTTACTATCCAAGGATTGTGATACTGACTCCCATGATATGTTATGCCAGTCGTGTCACCTGTAGTCACTAAATTTTAATGTACTTCTCAAATTTGTCTGGTAGTGGCCTTGCTTCCAAGGGTGTTGCAAGTCCTAGTTAATATTTGCAGAGTATTTTCAGATTCTGAAATTCAGGGTGGCAATCTAAATGCCTCTTGAATAAGACGTCTGTGACCTTTAATTCTCCGGACCATATCAGAAAGATTTGAGAAGACTGTTCATTTCTTCAGAGCTCTTGAATCCAAGTATGTATTAAACCCTGAAGAGTGAGGAAGCTGTTGTGAAGGAACCAAGCTAAAACTTTGTTCCCCAGCCAAGGACAGTTTAACGTTCATATTAGCATGTATTAGACAACGGATAGCTTGATGTCTGAGGTCATAAATTTTTTAAAGTAGCCATCCTGTGTCACATTTCTTTTTGATCTGCGCTTAAATTTTCATTTACTTTTTATATGTTGCTGGCTGAGGGCCACTAGTTTTCTATCATGAGAAATGGTTGCTGAATTAGATTTGCTTTTTTTCCCAGCTCTGAAGAGATGTGCATTATCAAAGCAGGTGTTTGGTTCAGAATAAGAGAGGAGATGGTTCTGTAGGGAATACACCTAGCAAAGCAATGCCATAAATAGGTCTTGTGTCAGTGTTTGCTGTAATGTCTTGATATGTGTCATCATGAATTATATATTATTTCAGATTTATCACTTCTTCCACTGATAAGGGACATTGCTTCTTTGAGTGAGTTTTCTTCATGGCTTGAAAGATTTACTGATACATTGAAATTCCCTGTATTGGAGATTCAGATGAACTTTGGAAACTTGAGATAAGAACTATAAATCTGCTATAAACTAGGAAGCCATTTCTCAAAGTGTGTATTTATTGACAGAGTTTGTACTAGCTTATTCTTCTGCTTCTCATTTGTGTGCATCAGAAGAGGTTTTCTTTTCAACAGTGTGAACAAAAAGTCAAAAACTGTGGCTTGTACAATATACAGGTAATTTGTCAACAAAGTAGTAGTCTTCATTAGGGCATCATCAGGTATTGCCTCAAGGGGATAATTGGGGAAAGGGTATTCTGTAAGTGTCTCATGTACTGCGTTCAGGTTTTGTTCTTTTCAAATGCTGTGCCGTTGTGGGTATTTTAAAATACATGTCTAGATTTAAGTCCTTATTTTAGAGCTCTAAAGTAATGTTATTAAAAATTCTGGGCTAGACAGCTTCATTTGATTTAAGTTCTTTATGCAAAGTTGGCTTCACTTAGGCACGTTTGAGAATAAGATCACTTACTGGATGGTGTGAGGGCAGTGGGCAGGGAAGCCACTATTGAGCTTTCATCAAAAAAACCCCAACTCTACCTCTTAGATGGAGGGAGACATAGCATATCCTTGATCTAACCTGCAAAGACCTAACCTGCAAGATCTATCCAAGATCTAACCTGCATGGGAAAGCACCTGGGACAGTATTAGACCATGCGACGTGCCACTGGATCCCCAACAGGAAAATCGTACCTGTGGAGATAAACAAGATACAAGCAAGAGCCTGAACTCCAGACCTTGAGCAGATTCATGCAAGGAGATTATGAGTCGTGTAAAATTTTTTTTTTTTTCCTAGCATTAGTAGGATTTTAATCAATGTAAAGCTACTGATGATGATATACCTGAACTTGATTTTTGAAATCTTAAACTTTTCAAAAATATTTAATGAAGGTTGGGCTGTGGAAATGAGTGAGTGAAGAATATCTTATTTCTAGCAGCTGTATTTCTCTGATCCCAATTGAGTTGCGTTTTTTTGCTTCCTTCTAGCTCCTTTTATTTTGTAAAATATTGACACACAAATTGATACTGAAAATTTGTAACAGAGTTTCATAACAAGCAGCTTAGATACAGAATCTGTCTTCTGTTCAGGTCTGCTTTCATCCCATTTTATGGTTCAACTGAGTTAAAGGTAAGACTCAGATGACATCCCTGGGGACCTATTAGATCCAACTAGAGACTTCTCAGTATCACTTCCCTGCCTTTTACCCAGGGGCAGATTAGGGGCTGGTTTACCCCATTTTACTGATACAACTATGAAATGAATAATACAGTTTCACTTTTACTGCTCCAGAAGTGCTTTGTGTTGCTCTGACTTCATCTGCTGTGTTAGTTTTGGCCACTGAAAAATGTGGCAAGGTAGTGTTTTAACTTTGTTCATATTGCCAAAATGAAAGATCTTTCTGACAATGTAAGCCTCAAGACACAACCCCAGTATTAAAGCAGTAAGTCTCCCTCTTCATGCCACTCCCTCTCCCCCAAGCACTCAGTCTTTTATCAGCTGACGTGGGCATTATGGACAAACCTACTGAAACTTGGAGTGACATTGCAAAATGCACATACAGAACAAAGAGATTCCCCATTACAATTGTGGGATAATTCAGATAAGTCATCTTTGATCCAGTTGTACAGTGGAGAGGGATGAGTACAAACACATTGCATGTGTGTGGCAAGGAATACTCAAATTTTGCAGCTGACAGTATGAAGAAAAAGAATGTAGGAATACTTCCCCTATTCCCAGCTGCATCCAGAGCTTAAAATCCAAAGCTTTCATATTCTGGCTATTTGTCTATGAGACTTTTAAGGCCAATCGGTACTGATTAAATATTGAAGCAATCTAAATCAAGATAGCATCACTTCCTGGGCTTTCTAGTTACTAAAGACCTGACTCTTCAGCAGCAGCAGCAGATTCCTTGGCATCTGTGCAGACTGTCCAAGGAAAGCAGCAGTAGCTCTAAGCTGCTGCTCTGTAGGTTGGGTGCAGCCTCCCTGAATGCATCTCAATAATTTTCAGAGCTGAGCTAGGTCCTGCTTGGCAAGTTTGGCATGTGTGCGTCTGTGCATCTCCCCACAGATGCGAGGTTAATGCTGTGCGTTGGTGTGTGTTGTGGGCTGCTGCAGTGCTTGTAAAGTACAGAGCTGTCTCTGCATGTAGATCTCGCCCAACTCCAGTGGCCTCTTACTTCCATAAAGTTTAGGGTTGGAGTAGGTTTTGCTTCTCAAAATAACTTCACTGTCTGCTGAGACTTCCTAACTGTACTTCTGAAGTTTGGATGAATGGAGGTTTTCTGATTTTAACTGCCAGTCTCCCTTGTGCTTCAGAAGATGCCAAACTGCAAGGAGGAGTCTGAATGTTGGACGGTCATAATCAAGCATCCAGTTTGCTGCTCAGTTGGGGGACAATACTACATGGAAAAATGCTGATGCTATCTTTTAGTACAATAACAACACTTAGATGGTCCCACATTATTAAATGGTACCAAATAATAGAGAGAATAAAGAAGTTTTGATATTTTAGTGTCTCTCACTGAACTTAAAAGGCAAGAGTGGTTAAGCTCTCTGGAGCTTTAGATCACACACTGACTGGCTGCTGGGATCAAGAGGAATTGATTTTTGGCTGCAGTAGGTGCCATGAGAGGCAAACAAGGATGTTTTCTTTCTACAATTGGTTATAAAGGATGAAAACACTCAGTGATGTACAGCAATGAATTGGACCAGTGATGAATTCTTATGTCTGTCTGAATATGTGGTGTGTGTAGAAATGGGAGCAAAAGAAAATCTCTTTCTTTGGGCGAGTGGGGAGGGGCTATGTTTTTGCAGGGAGTTGTTTTCTTTTGCTGCAGATTTAAACTTAAGTGAATTTACAGGGAGGTCTTTTGAGATGGTCTTCTCCCAGGCATCCCAGCTCAGACTGAGAATAAGTCAAAGCTGGTTTTACTCTTTCTGTCACACTTTTTGACTGTGATTCCGGCAGGAGACTCATGCAGACACAGTGGTCTGTCTGCATAGAGCTGCTTGCAATATCAGGACCTGTATTTTTTCATTTTGTTTTCATAATTGGAAATAAATCCTCTAGATTGAAAATAGAATGTATTGCTTGTTGCATATGGGGGAAAATCTGACCACTGTAACAGTGTTTTATTTTTATATTTGCTGAGATGAATCAATTCACTTTCTTGCATTTCATTTGCAGAGCTGCTTTCCAGCTCTGCTCAGCTGGACCAGATGAAGAGAATGGCATCCAAGCAGGAATTTTCTTACACAAATCTGTAAGCTGTTTTCAGCATTGATGATGTACAAGCTACTGTTTTGTTCCAATACAGTATAGGTGAGTTTAAATTAAGAAAACTATCACTGATTGTTTTAAAGGCAGAATTTGTTATCCTAAATTTTACCGTTTCGTATTTCTATGCATCAAGCCTGAATGTTCTTTGACTTCATCCCAGTATGACTGGCAGCTTCACTCAATCCAGAGTTCACCCATCAGTAATTAGTTAGAGAATCAGCAAAGTGTCTGTTTTTCCCCTACTACAATGCATATATTCACCTTGCTAGTGTATTAATAGCACCGATGAATTTGTCTGGATCTCGATAAATGCAGTGAGATAAAGGTTGTGTATGACTATAAAAAAACCCACAACTGCTGTAGGCTTAATCTCTTTGCCCAGCAAAGGTGTAATTTGCATGTGTAGCCCACTGGCATGAATGTATTTTAAGTAGTCTTCTGTGTCTGATACAGAAGGTGTGAATTATTATAGCCACTAGAAACAAGCCTTAGCGCTTTATTCAAGTTGGTGCATGCTTTTAGCTATGGAGATCCCTAGTGTGCTGCATGTGGGTGGCAGTTGTCTATTGGTGTCAGATATTTTTATAAGCAGTGTACAGAGGAGTACACTGAAATGTGGGACAAGAAATGTATTTTATTGAATGTTACTTCAGCTTTTGCAGTAGTGAACTGAAACCAGTAAACACAAGGTATGTTACAAACTGATGCACAACTGATGTCCTGGCATTTGTGCACACCGTCCAGGAGAGGCACCCATGGGGAGCATCTACAGGATGCTCTAAGCATCTGCAGGATTCGGAGCAGAGCTGGCCGCTGCTTGCCCAGCTCAGCACGCAGGCAGACAAGCTGTTCCACACGTCTGTCTGTCTCCCTGCAGGAGTGCTGATAATGCTGTTAGTCTCTGAAGTGCTTGTAAAGTCCAGGTTGCCGTTGCAGGTGGGTCTCATTCAACCTTAGGAATCTCTCTGCCCCCATAAAAACTGGGACTGTGGCTGGGTTTGTTTGCTTCTTAGAATGAAGACTTGGAGCACAAGATGTGGCTGTTTATAGCAGACCAAGCTCCAGTGGCTGTCCTAGCTCAATCACTATTTACACAGAACGGAGTAATTTGGCTGTTAGTTTGAAACCAGCAATGTGGGAAGAAGGTGCTGTCTGCATTTGTAGATTACTTGTTTTAGTTTCTTTCACTGTGGTGATGGTCACTAGTGTTATATAAAATATCAGTTAATCAGACAGAACCCACAGGAGTCAGGGAAGTTCAAAGCACAACGACTGTCAAGAGACCCCCGAACATCTCAGGGAGTAAAGCTTGGCAGACATTGTAGATTTGCTGTGTCCCTAGTCAAAAAGTTGTGCTGATGGGAGTATTATTGAATAAACATAATACAGTATTTGCACTCTGATTTTAAAAAAAAAAAAAAAAAAAAGTCAAACACACTGTTCAGAGAAAAAAACTCTGATAAAAGGAATTGGTTTTTTTCCGAATACTTCCTGTTTTGTTTCGTTTTGTATTTACTACTGGTATTATGTGGCCATGGGAATACAAACTTGTAAATTATCTGGACCCAAGAGGTGAGACTGTCCATATTTCACTGAGCGCTGTGTAAAATGAAGTCCTTCCAAATGAGTTCCCTGAGCATGGTAGCTACGTGCCAAACCCCTGATTCTGTGTGAACCATGGAAATGGACTACTTTCCTCCTCAATTGTGCCAAGCGTTTTTGTATTGCTTCAAGCCTCTTCTAAAATATTTTCTCAGTTTACCCTTTCTTTGGCTCTTGTTATAAAGAACTATACTTATCACCCTGCCATGGAACTAAGAATAAACATCATAAAGCTAAAAATGCAAATTTCCATAACTTGGAAGCCAAAAGAACAGCTGTGTGAGGTATTTTGACCCCTCTGTTGACGTGATAGTCTTAGATCAGGATTTGTGGACTTATTTGCAAGGATAGCTTACTTTAATCTTTGCATCATGGGAGTGGAAGTGTCATGCTGAGGATTCAAAGAGGTCTTCTATTTCCTGCCTTGGATCCTTCCACTCTAAAGGCAACAACGCAAGACCTCTTATTTATTTTCTGTGTAGAAGGCGGTGGTTTATGTGTCTGTATTACTCTCTGAACAATAGGAACAATGAAAGAAGGTTAAGAAATAGGATGAAGTGTCACTGTGGCAAGTATCATGTACCTATGGCCTTTCCGACTGCGGTGTTACTTTCTGCCGGTGGTGGGGACTCAGCGGTTGTGGTTTCGTGCCTTCCTGGCACTCATGCCTGTAGGTGGCAGCATCTTCCTGTTCTATGGGATGTGGTGGCCAGTTCCCGGGTTTCCAGTGTGACTGGGAAACTGAAAATTAAAAGCAAGATCTTCCCACCCCCTTTTTAAGGTAAACATTCTTCTTTTCTACGCTGTAAGTATGAGGCAGGGCTTGTTTGACACGTCTGTCAGACTGGCTTGTTGTTTCTCCATTCAGTTTAAACATGGCTTCTCCCTTTGGTTCTGGGTCAGTTTTTCTCCTTGTGTTTTAATCCACTCTGTTCTCAGACTTCCAAAGTCTAAGGTCTGTTTGAAGGCAGGAGCAGGGACTTGGAGAAGGGGTCTCTGAAATGCTGTACTGGCAACTTGGTAAGGAAGAGCAGTTAATGGGTATTGAGAAAACTATGCATCATTTCTACTCCTGCTCAAATACGTGCAATGTTGGTGGACCCTGAAAAGGTCCAAAATAGCTGGAAACAAATCAAGTAATGTTTTGATTTTTAACAATGTCATTCTGATTTCCTTAGGATCTTCGTTCTCTGAATTAAGGCTGTTAGAAGAGAGACATTGTTATCAACTTGAATAATAAATGTGTGGCATTAATATGTGAATATTAATAAGAGCAATTAAATAAAAAGTCTTAAATTTGTTCTAGCAAGATAAAAAGCCAACAGAGCAACAGAAAAATAGTGGGAGAAATCAGAATAGTAAGAGAACTAGTTCTAGAAAATACTGAGAGGAGCGAGGATTTTCTTTTTTTTTTTTCTTTCTTTTTTTTTTTTTTTTTAAATCTAACTACATTAACTACTGTTAAACTTAGGCTGCTTTTTCATTAAAACGTCAAGTCAGGTCTCTAGCTTGTCTTGAGGGAGAGTTCAAAACGCTTGTACCATCGGGGCACACTCATAAGGATCACCTTCCAGTGAGGACATGGTACAACTCCTGTTGTGCCTTGTTGCTGGGTGTTTAGATCAGAGTCTGCAAGAAGCGCAAGTGTAGGCAGTGGCCAGAGACAGAGGGGATGGAAAGATGCTCACATGACCACTCACAATAAGCCCAACCAGCCAAGGAAGAGATGGAAGCACGTGTCCAATGTCTCTTGTATTGGTTTTCTCTGCCCAGAGATTCCCTTTTCATGGAAGATTCACAACTACACAATTATAGCAGCCTTCCAGTGCATGAAGCAGCTAGAGAGGTATTCAACCTACTGTGTTTCTCTACTGGTGGCAGATAAAGTCACTGTTCCAGAAGGGCACTACCAATATTGCTCTGGATAATACTGTAGCTTAATCTGCCTGGCTGCTGTCCAGTAACTGCTTCTTATCTCAGCAATGATATCAGACTGCATCTTTAGATTTGCCCGTTGCATTGGAAAAGGAGGTCCATGTGTGTTCTCTATACCTGTATCAGGGATTGTATCATACATAATAAATCTTTTCTCAAAAGGAATGTGAACAATACCCTTTTCTTGTGCAAAGGATGCATAATACTCCTCTACAGCTTATCTTCTGTTAGATGAAACTAAGAAATGCCACAGTTTTGGATGTCTAACTCATCTTCCTTCATAACAGTGTGGAAGATCAAAATTCAAAATACAATTTTTCATGCTATCCAGAAATGGCAGTACATTTGTGACAGTGACACAGATTCAGCCCACAAAATTCAAGTGCCATGTCTGCTAGGAAGCTGAACGGTACCCAATAAAACACTAGTTGTGGATAAAAGGCATTTTTGTCTAATGCAATTCAATCTAGGCTGTAACATTTGAAATTTGGCTTCAGACACGGACTGTAGAATCCTTGGGAGGGTGATTAAAATAGGAGCTCCCTCACCATCCATGTATTTAAAGCCTCTTATTCTAATGTCTTCAAACACACTATGAAAACGTTCTGCTGTAGTCTTCATGTTCAATTACCATCATCTGCCCAGTTCCACACCTCTTGTGCATGTAACTTTGATGTGAATTTCCGGAATTATCCTGCATGTGCACACATCCTTGTTAAAATGTGTGGGTCAGTGCTGCTGTCTCCTCTGCTAACAGGACTGACTCTGATCTACATCAACTGCCCTCTCTAGAAATTGAAATAATACCCCTGGCCAGTCTTAGTGTTGTGCCTAGCAAGTACATTACACATGAGGATGTGTCCTGCCACAAAGAATTGACATCAAAGTTAATACAATATCATATGCAGCATTTGAGGGTTTGCAAGGCATTTTTTTTTTCTCATACATAGACTGATTGTTGGTATCTCTTCCAGAACAGAAAAGAAACTGAGAGGTACTAATTTTCCTGTTTGGTGGTGAGGTGAGTGTAAAGGTGCTTGACAAGATGAAACTCTTTCCTGTCATGTTAGTACAGTTGTCAAAAGCTAAGCTCTCTAGGCACCTTAATGACTCCCTAATGGAGCTGGACAGCCTGGTCTCCTCCTTGGTCTTATGATAATATTGCAATGATGCATCTGTTCATTGTGTAAGTGTGTGAAGATGCCCAATAGTGGGACTCCATAGGGTGTCATGATCAGATTTTGGCTAGAAAGCAGGAACGAACATTTCTATGGATTAATTCCTAGTTATCTTTAACAGGGAAAATCCTTCATTATTTGGCTACTAGAATTGGGGAATCAGCAAGGCTTGTCTTCAGCCTCTCTATCTTGATTTGTCAAAGCCCCAGTACCCTCCTGGAACAGCAGTATGTGTGCATGCAGATAAGACTTGAAGGATGAATATATTTATTAGCTGTGGTTATTTGAAAATCACTGTTCATGTCTATTTCCTTTGTATCACAGATGCTGAGTAGAGAGCAAAAGATGCAACTGTTTGGTGATGAAAAGAGTAAAGGTTTGGGGAGAATAATACTTAAGTGTCCTGTATTCTTCCCCTCCCAGCCCTTTTCAGTCCCCTTCTGTAATTTGTTGAACTCTAAACATCAATGTTTTATCCCAGGGATGTAAAGTAGGAACAACTTGACCAGACACCTTGATGGAATCTAGTCCTTTGTTGCCATAGGGTACTGTATCATATAATCCTGCCAATGAAGCTATCAAGTTCTGTCTTGCCCATCTTGCCACCTTTGACTTTTCTGCTTCCCTTTTGATGTCTAGAATTCACCTAGGCTTCCTTTGCTAATTATGCTTAGCACATCTCTGCACAGACAAACAAAGAGAATATACAAAACACCGGTTTGAGTGTGGGAGTGCCCACTTTTGATAAGGCCTGTCTTCCACAAATTCAAATTAAAGGGGAAAAAAGCTATTCTTGCTATGACTATTGAGATGTGAGGATGGGCCAGACCCTTTGATGAAGCTGAGGCTACCCTGCTTTTGCTGTGTTTTGGTCTCAGATTTGCTACTACAAAAGTGGTGAATATATTTGAAATAGAAGCATTTTGTGGAAAATCTCGTATTATTTGCTTCGTAACTAATTATACTTAATGCTTTGTTTGAACACAGTGTGATACAATACTTTGTTCAGTAATTTAGTTATTGTTATCGATCAACTGACATGTGAATTAATTCTGAATTATGATTTCTTGATAAAATCCAGATGAACATGCAATTCCTTTTCAGGTATATAACACATGACACTAATTTCTCTGTCCAGCTACAGAACTGGTACAATGAAAGTCCCTTTTGATGCCTCTCCAGTTTGCTGCAGAGGGCAGAACTGGGATGTGGAGACCCGTTTCTTGTGAATTTTCTTCCAGAAGGTAAAAGCTCAAAATAGTCTTGACTGAAGAGTTTTTCACCAGCAAATCCCAACTCGGCAATGATAATCATGGAACCATGATGGTTCCATCAGCGTTTGACAGGAAGTCATGCTTTGTTGATAGGGAAACATTTGCGTCTTTCACAATTTAGAGTATAGGTAACATGAAACCAATACTGAAATATTGTGGGATCAGTCCCAGGTTGTGACTTCTGGGAGTCAGAAGTGGAATTGTGGCAGATTCTTCTTCAACAGTTTCTCCTTAGATGACTCTGCTGGATGTGAAGCAGAGCCAAACTGGTACTCAATTAATTCTGCAGAGCCTATTTTACTGTAGATTTTTTTTTTTCCTGGGTTGTGTACAGTTAGGTTTATATGACACATAATTGTTCAGTTGGAAGTGAGTCCAAGATGGTGCTGAACACTTTTTTGGTTTGCTCTTTCTGGCTTCTGTGATTAGTGAAGTTAACACAGCATCTTTTGGGTTTAGGTCTTTAAGATTTCTGATAGAGATACAGAAATATTTTTCATACAATGCTTTCCCCAAGGTTCTTTAGTACCCATGGTTTTAGTCATGAAGGCTGGGATTTTTCAAAGAACACAAACCCCCCCAAAACAACCCACCAAAACAAAAACAACCCCCAAATTTTCCAAAACCACCAACCTTTCATGGAAACCAGGAGCTAGGAAGTATTTCCATAGATTAAATAATGGACTATATTACAGTCTGTGATGCATACATAGTGAATACATACATTGTTATTTTTCTTTGGGGAGTTGTTTTGATTTCAAGAAGTTGGTGCCTTATCTAAATGATAGGATTGCACATTCAAGGCTGCATGAGAAAATAGTGAACAGTGACATGTGTCTTTATTTTTGCACTCAGCTGACTTTTCTACCATGATCAAAATTGCAATAAATTGAAATATTGCTGTGAAGTCACAGCAGAGTCAAAACGGGGTGTCACTTTGATTATTCTGTGGCCTGCTTTTTTAACAATGTGCTATGATGGTAAAAGAATTTATGGGATCTAAATATTTAAACAGCATTTCACCAAACAAAAGCTGGAAAAGTTACAGTAATCGTTTCTGCATCTTTCATTGCTATTCTTTTTTAGATTGAAAGAGCAGATCACTTAATGGTATAACACAATATCAGAGACCCTGTTTCCTCAGTAATAAAATGGGTATAATACTGCAAAGGACTGTGTTGTGGTGATTCATCTTTATAAAGTTCTAAAGAAATGGTAGGCGTTATTAGCATCCCATGTGATTACAGTGACAGGATGATATGGTAGTTTGTCTGAATTAAGCGGTACTGAAAGTCTCTCAAAAAACCTGTTCCTTCTGGATTTCCAGGCATCAGAGATTTAGAACAGTTTGGATAAATATCTGGACTGAACTTAACTCTGGCTCTTTTAAGGGTTACCTTAAATGACAGATGAAGGGACCTTATATTGGGATAACCTTCTATCTGAAAGATCTCAAAGTACTACAGGAATCAATATGCAAACTATATATAGATTATAGCAGCTCTGTCAAGTTAGGGCGCTGTTTGGCAGAACACAGTGAAACAAAACAACATGTGATGGAAATCAAAATGGAAAAACACAATGTTAAACTCAAAATACTGGGAGAATGTAGTCAGACAGAAAGTAATCGTCAGCTGGGACCTGCCAGGAAATTGGGAGGTGTAGCTTCTTTTCCCACACAATGTACCATGTGAATTGGGGTCTGAACTTACAGGCTCAGAAATGCCTTTACAGCTTGTGTGAAAAATTGCAGCTCCGGGGACAAGCAATTTGCTGGGATGCAGGTTAAATAATGTTTCATATAGAAGAATCACAACTGCCTGTTTGTCAGCATAACATCACAAAACCCATGCATTTTAAACTGTTACATCGTTGACAAAAGAGTGCTGCTTACCAGATTGTGTGGAGCAGTGACAGCAGCAATGTCTTTGGAAGGTGCTCCCTTCTTTAACCTTACTCAGCTTGACTGAGCTGAGATTGCAGTACATCTGATATCACTTACATTTAAAAAAATAAAAATAGATATTTTACAAATATATTTCATCTCAAAAACAAATCAAGCATGGAGAAATGTTGACTAGTTTTTAAGAAGTTGCTTCTTTTACTTTTGACCTTGTGCAACTGCCTGGCTTTGAGTCTTTATGCTGTCTGCAGCAGAGAACTGATGCAGCTCACCTGAACCAGCAAAAGCTGCTTCTCATCCTGCCTTGTTGCTTTGATAAAGGCACTGGTAAGAGCAGTCTTAACCAAACTATTGCTTCTAATTTTCTCATCTTCTATCAAAACAATGAAGCTTGAGAAATTATGCTTTCTACTTTTCAACTACAGAAAAGTATTAGTGCTCAACAATATGTCAGAAAATTTGCTGTAAATCTTAACTATCTGAAATAAATGTCCAGGGTTTAATATTTTATAAACAGTAGAGCTGCTCGCAGAGATAGAAGTGATAGAAGTTCTGTGTTCATTTGCATAATTTTTATCTAATTATCTTAGCCAGGCTGTCACCAGACTGTTTATGTCTTAGCTCTCTGTCTGGTACACAGGGCATATGACTGACTAGTGATTTACACTGTGCTATGCTAAAATTCCTGCAAGTGGCCATTTAGAAATAGTAATTTAGAAGCTGATCAGTGAATGCTGGTTGTGCTGAATCAGTCAAAATGTTACACTGGTTCCCATTTAATGGATTTGCTGAAATGAATTATTTAGATGTCCAATGATTCTCTTTCCATCTTCAGAATAATCTGTTTCCAAGTGGTCCTAAATGAATATAAACACATGTTTTCCTCCCTTCCCCTTTTAAATATTTCACCAAGTTTTCCTGTCACTGTGATAATTAAAGAAATTGATAATATGTCTTTAGAGGAAGGCCAAAGGGCCCTAAAGGGCAGTATCTGTTCCTTTCAATCACTGCTTAGCATTTGCCATTAAAGAAAGAAATGCTTCTTAAAGTCAGGAAAAGGATTAATCTACATATACTCGCCATTATGTGAGTGCCTATCATCTGACGTAGGATCTTGTGCTTAGCCCTTCTTAAGGCCATGGTCCACTTCCAAAAGTTTGAAGTCCTGTGGATTTATCTGGAACTTGGTTCCTAAAAAGTTTATGAATCTAAGATTTTGTTAGTGAGCTAGAAAGGCATCATCAGAGAAGTGGTTAATGAATTTAGGTGACTAAAGAATGCTCAATAGTCCAAGTTTGTAAATAAGTGAATGCAAATGCAGAAACATCTCCAGAACTCTAAAGGCAATTCTTAAGACCTGTAGTGCTCAAGGAAGTAAACCTGGGATGATACTCCTATAGCTAATAACCTGAATTTGCAAACCTGAACCACATTTTTATGTATGCTTCCTCCACAGCAGAGAGAAGTGATGTTGTTTGATAGCATTCAACTCTGGAGAGACTCTCTAGGACTTGTCTGAGGGCTTGAGAAGAAACTTCAGGTGTAACTGAAGGATTTCTTCTTGTTTCATTGGTTCAGGGTCAAGCATGAGTCTCAAAGGAGGCTGAACACTGCCTTTCCAGGAGATAACAAATAGAAATAGGTTGATTTCATAAGACTTAAAAAGAACTCTAAGCATTCCTGCTGCTGATGGTAATGGCTCCTTCTCTGATGGTTTGAAGGCAACCGGGAGCCTTTGATATGAGAACCATAATTGATTATGAATCATCATCTTGCATTAGATGAACAAAAAACAATTTGCATACTCACGAGTCAGAGTATGTCATGTTGCTGCAACATAACCTTAAAACTGTATTCTGTATGTCAGTTTTCTCTAGGGGTATTTCAAAAAGGATAATGGAGAGTGGGACTGAGTGCACCCTCAGCAAGTTTGCTGATGACACCAAGTTGTGTGGACCAGTCGACGCACTGGAGGGAAGGGATGCCATCCAGAGGGACCTGGATAGGCTTGAGAGGTGTGCCCATGTGAACCTCATGAAGTTCAACAAGGCCAAGTGCAAGGTCCTGCACATGAGTCGGGGCAATCCCAAGCACAAATGCAGGCTGGGCAGAGAATGGATTGAGAGCAGCCCTGAGGAGAAGGACTTGGAGGTGTTTGTTGTGGAGAAGCTCAACATGAGCCAGCAATGCACGCTCACAGCCCAGAAAGCCGACTGTATCCTGGGCTGCATCAAAAGAAGCATGGCCAGCAGGCTGAGGGAGGTGATTCTGCCCCTCTACTCTGCTCTGGTGAGACCCCACCTGGAGTACTGCATCCAACTCTGGGGCCCCTAACATAAGAAGGACATGGACCTGTTGGAGGGAGTCCAGAGGACGCCACGAAGATGATCAGAGGGTTGGAGCACCTCTGCTATGAGAACAGGCTGAGAGAGTTGGGGTTGTTCAGCCTGGAGAAGAGAAGGCTCCGGGGAGACCTTATAGCAGCCTTCCAGTACCTAAAGGGAGCCTACAAGAAAGGTGGGGAGGGACTCTTTATCAGGGAGTGTAGCAATAGGATGAGGGGTAATGGCTTCAAATTGAAAGAGGGGAGATTTAGGTTAGATATTAGGAAGAAATTCTTTATGGTGAGGGTGGTGAGACACTGGCACAGGCTGCCCAGGGAAGCTGTGGATGCTCCATCCCTGGAGGTGTTCAAGGCCAGGCTGGATGTGGCTTTGAGCAGCCTGGTCTAGTGGAAGGTGTCCCTGCCCATGGCAGGGGGGTTGGAACTAGAATGATCTTTAACGTCACTTCCAACTCTAACCATTCGATGATTCTATAAGCTTCAGAGAACTCTGTGCTTGAAGGGTACAACACTGATCTAAAGACGTATTTGTATTCAGCCAATACAAAAAGGAGATAAACATGGCCTCATAATCCTGTCTTCATAGTAGTAAAGCAAGTAAATGCATTGCTAAAAATATCCAATAACATGTTTTTTTGTAAAAATTCCTTTGTAGTAGTATTTTTTTCATATAGGCTGTAGTTTTTCTGTCCCGTTTTTCACTTCCATATATTGCTGTAAGTCAAAGCATGCAGTATTAAATTTCCTTCCAAAAAATCAAGGTTGTGGGGTAGGTTTTTTTCCCCCTCCTCACTTGTAGAAAACAAATGCTTTAAGAAGTAGAGGCTACTTGACCAATTTGTTATCCTTTTTCGAAAAGCTTCAGTGGAGTTTCGAAATTTTTACTTTTAAAAATATGCTCAGTTTGTTTACTAGCTGGAACATGTTACAGACTAGACCTACTCTGATCAGTTTTACATGAGTTGCAGCATCAGTGGGTGTGCCAGGTTTTTTGCCCAGTAAAAGTTTGCTGCCCCGCTGTGTCACATCCTTGTTCATTCTGTTCAGGTCTTCCCCATGTGCGCAGTCTAACTTCATATAGCTGTTCAGAGGCCTGTTTCCAGATTACCTGTTTGGATCTGTATGTTGTGTAGTTTTGGTGAATGAACTTAAAATCAGATGAGGTGAGGTGAATTTATTTGTAAGCCTGTACATACGAAAAATCCCAGTTGTTGGGCCTTAGAAGGTTTAACAGAAAACACCTAAAACTGTCAGTATGTTTAGTTAATCTTTAGAATTACATATCAAATAGACTTTGAAGGAATGTGGGTAACAAAATCATTTTTTGTGAATACAGATATCTGTCTCACTCAAGCAAGCCTGACTACCTTTCAGTATGACCATCTCTAAAGATTTTCCTAAGAACTAGAGGGCCACTCCTGCACTGGATCATCAGCCCATCGCTTCAGTGCTTAGTTTGCGAGGTCCAGATGGTGGCAAGCTCCAAATGGATATTTCTACAGCTGAAATATCTATCCCCTTGGCAGACTCAAGAGACACTGGTTCTGGCAGATTTAGACTTGTCTCTGGCTATTTAGCACAGTTGTACAGTTAATGGGCTGTTGGACAATTTTGTCAAACTTGCTATTTTCTGGTGACTCGTTTATAATTCTGGGAAAGGAGCGCACGGTTAGCCATTTGCGAATAATTGGAAATCCTCTTGAGATCTCAAGAAAAACACTTCCATTGTTAAATAGGGTTGATTCGCCTGTTTATTTAGGTATCCTAGATAGAATCTCAATACTGACCTTTGAATGCTCCATATATTTCTCCAAATTGGATTTTGCCTTTGTGTGTGTGTCTAATGTGTTTTAAGAGGCCAAGGTCTTAATTACTGTTATTATGCCTAGTTTACCATACGATTATAGTTGATGTTAATTAAAATGGGGACTTTGCAAATGCAAAAGGCAGATCCACAGGTTTAATGAGCTCACATGTACATTTTCCTGTGCATCCACAGGTATACCAATATGAAATCTTTGTCATCAGCTGCATTTATGTTTTACTTCTGATCAGTTCACTGATCTGCTTACTGATCTCCTGGGCACCAAAATTCTTGACCAGTTTCAAACCAAAGTAAAACCTAACTTAGCCTCCAACTACTGGTCTAAATACAAATCCTCCATGAGAAAACTATTTCCAGGATCTGTCATGCTTGTAGATGAGAGCAGTGTCATTGAAAAGAGATGTGATCTAGCATCCAATAGGACAGACCTCACTTTTTTTTCCACACTGCAATACCCTGATACAATCACAGTCTTTCTGTTTGGACTGTTTGAAGTTGTTTTGGACATTTCTGCCATGAACTAGAAAGTTAAAACCTTCATCTTCCTCTAAGACTTGCGTTATGGTTGCCCAGCTTTACAAATAGAAATGCATACAAATAGCACTGATAACAGTTTTAAGACACATGGCGCATGCTGAATGCAAGATGATATAACATTAAGGATGTGTGTTGCCTCTGGATGAGGATGATATGAATGCCTTGCTTGCATCTTCCTAAGCCTGTATAATGGGGGTCTGAAATACAGATAACATCATGTAAAGACATAGACGTAATACATACCCACACAGAAAAATATGTGCTTGAGAGAGATTGTCCAATGGTTGGGAAAACACAATTTATATTTTCAAACTGAATTGTTTTAAAATTCTAGATGATCCTGGGATTGGTATTCTGTGTAGCACACTGGCATTTTGCTGTATTTTCCTGCCTCAATATAGTTTAATCTGTATTAAAGCACTGTGCTGTCACAACTTTCATAAATTATTACACAGCCAGCCAATAGAAATTACATAAATACTGCAAATATAATCGTCTGTTCTTAGCAGAAAGTCTTAAAGGACTTTTAAACTAGTTACAACAGAAAGTGGTAATCCTTCTATTAAAACTTTCTTACCATGTTATAGGTTTGCCGTTATGCAACATTTTTCACTTTGTCAGCTGAAAACTGTTTTTCCAAAAGTAATCTAGACCTTGCTTTGCTGAGATGGAAATAAAGGGAAGTTTGTCTTGACTAAGTGCTCTGTTTTCCTGTGACTCTGAGCAAGTAGTAGTTAGAATGAAACATTGGAAACAACAGTAATTTACTAATCAGGAGAAAAATGGTTGTTACTGAAACATACCCCATGTTTACTGCAAAATTGATTTAAAGCACATTTTAAAATAACAGCTCGAGAAAAATAGGCTCACAGTGGGCTCCAAATTCTAAATGCAGCATTTGCATATATATGATTAAGTGCCACAGAATGGACTTTGCTCATTGAGGTCTCTTAAGGGCAGAGAAGATAGCAAGGAACGTGCTGTTCAATTTGCCTGCCTTTGGAAGTCTAAGGAGCACTGAGCTCCTGATCAGGCTTTTCATTGCCCTTGTGGAAGGTGCTGAAGTAAAGAAAATGCTGGAAATAAACCTAAATTCTATGATACCTTCACTCAAGCCCGAGACTGTGCTTCTACTCAATCTTTAGTGACCACAGTTCTAAAACATAATTAGCTTAAATTACCACTTGTACCCTCACAAAATAAAGAAGAGAAAGGAAGAATTATCCAGTGCTAGTGCTTTCCTTGGAACAAAACGGGTTGAACACGGCTGTTAATCTAGAGGTAAACTGAGGAACACAGTCCACTATCCAGGAGAATGAATAGGTGCAGAAATGAGATCAAGCAAAAACCTAAGCAAAGAGAAATAGTTCAGTATACACTCCTCTGCAGTTGAGTTAATTTTGTCACCTGTGAAATAAGTTACATACGTGAGTTAGCTTCACTCTGACAGACCTGGTAAGAGAGAAAAAAGAACTGAAAGTTGTTGCCAGGAGCCAGTTTCCAAAGAAAATGAATTTCAAAAGCTTGTGTGGCAAACAGCAAAAGTTATCAGAGAAGTCTGCTCCCTTTCTGCATTTGTGTACATCCTGCTTTTATACCTGTATGTACTTCATGTGGTAATAAATATTCAACGATTGCTTTACAATGGTTGCAGCCAAGTTGATGCTGGTTATTCCAGATGGAAAGATCATTGCATCTCAAGGTACTGTAACAAAAGACTTGGCAGTTCATAAGTAGTGTTCCTGCTGAGAGCAGGTGTCTTCAGTTTGACAAGACTGCACTTTATCCATGAGTGCTTGAAATGCACTATAGTTGGTAGCAGGTCAAACAGGTCTGAATTTTTAAAGAGAGTGTTGTAAGTCTTTGGTAATGAGCTTGAGGTGGTGAACAATGACACGCAAAACTAATTACCTGTTTACTAACGTCACAATAATTCAGCCATTTGTCTTGACTGGAGCCATGCTGAGCCTCAGCTCCTTCTGCCAAGCCTACTTTCCAGCCATTGAGTGATTGTATGTGAACTGTTTTGCTAGAAAGTGCCAAAAAAAGAAGAAAAAAAGAGGGAAAAGGGAATTCATTTAACTGCTACAACCTAGATTTTAATTTACTGACCACATAAGAGATTTGGGGATTAGATTTGCTTATATGCGGGGCATATCTCTGTGGCAGCAGTGTGTTTTCACTGAAGAGCATAAACCAGACACCCAGCAGAAGAGTTAATTATCTGAGTGCTAATGTTCTCAGACAGATACGTAATGCATCATAAGTATTAGCAAAGAAGTGCTGGCTGGCAATGTAAAATCAAATTACCTCTAGAAGTTTTATTATTGAAATGTGATTACTACACTTTGCAAAGATCCGGGTTACAGAGAGACATCCAAGAGCAGGGGGCCTGCGAAGCTGTGATGAATTTCTCACCAGGAATTGCACACAAACTGCTTTCAGTTGCTGAAACTGTGTGTTTGTGACCGTGGGCTACAGTAGTTAGGGTTAGATCGGCAACTTCATATGGTTCTCTGACCTGGTGAACTCAATAGTTATCCCACTATAAAACAACAAAACCTCATTTTAAAGAAGTTAAGAGAGAGTGTAAAAGGCTGGCATTTTTGTCTTTATTCAGCAAACTCTTTGGCCACTCTAGTTTATAGTTCATAAATCAGAACTTTTGTGTGATTTGGTTGATCTGGATACACTGCCCTTCTTTGATTGTGTCAAGGGTTTAACCTTCTATAATTCAGTATAAAATTAACCCCTGAAGTAAACTGTATGTATTTCAAACTGCTAGGATTTAGTCAGCAAATAGCTGCACAGCACTTTGTTATCTGCCTGGTTCCCCACTCCACTGAAATTGGAGGATCTTTTTCTTGTGGCTTCAGTGGACATTAGGTCAAATGTTAATTTTGCTATGAGTGGGAATGCTGTGTTATGACCACTGAAAATAAAATTATGAACTACTCTTAGAGCTAGCAACTGGGCAAAAATCACCAAGTAAAGGCAAGGAAAATGTTTCATAGAACAAAAAATTTGAGTTTGTTTGCATAATGGTGCACTGAGGTGAGTCCAAATGATGTGTTCTGAAAGAACCTGTCTCAGAAATGAAAATCCCTTTCTTCCTTGAATAGTAATAATTAAAAAAGAGTACTTGAGGCTCAACAGCAGAAGAGTTGGGGGACTCTGAAGTGTTTTCCTTGAATTCTATTTCGAGCCTTTCTTATTTGTAAAGATTTCATCTTTTACAAATCAGTCTCGTGAATTATTTAGCATGTATTTTATACAAATAGCTTAAGAATACTGAACAAGGTAGCATTTCTCTCACCTTACCCAAGTACAGCAGATAAGGTGTGTGATTTGGAACTAGATTTTATAACAGGTGTCAGTGCCTAAAGTTGGATTTAAATAAAAAGAAAAAATCTCATCCGGCTCAGTTGCCACCTGGCCCTAGAGCTGCCTCAATTCCATGAATATGTTTTCAGTACTGACATTCCTCAGCTGCTTGTAAACATGCACTGTAAACATCTAGAAAGCTCCAAATCAGAGCAGTCCACTGCCCAGGACTTATCCAAACGTGATCAGGAGCAGGCAGTGGAATTCCTCCATCTGTCTGCCCCGAGCAGCCTACTTTGGCTCATGTTTGTAGCACATGTGGTGTGCAGAGAGAGTGCTGGGCTCTCTGCTGAGCATGCTGTCTGTGCACTAAGGAAGTCAGTAGAGTTCTTACATCAGGGTAAGAGAGCTGTTTATGGGAGTATTTTGTAATTGGTCTCAGGTATCATCTGAAATGTTAGCTGAACCAAGGTGGTGATAGTGGGGAGGACAGTAATGGCAGCTGTGAGGAGCAACCTCACCCCTCATGCAGCTGGATCCAGAAAAGGATGTCTGTGTATGGTCTAATTTGGTTGGCAAAGTAACAGAGCATGAGAGAACAGATAGTGTCTTGGTATTAGGATTAAGGAAACTTGAGTTGTGGTTCCTACTTGGGGATTTTAGGTAATGACTCATTTTAATGTTGGTGGTCTTTTTTTCTTTTTTTTTTAGGTAGGTCTTGTTGAGATGGAAGATGACATTCTGGTGTTACAAGAGCATTTTGAGCTGTGGATCACAAGCAGACAGAGATATTTAACTTCAGTTTCAGTCCTGAGGAATGCTTTCCTGGATTTCAGGTGCCTTCCTGTCCTCTGCATTTCATTTTTGCTAGTACTACAGAGCTTCTGGTTGAGTATGCTGAAGTGCTCCGTGTTTAGTATGGTGGTTCTTCTGATACCCTTGTTTGTCCCCATACACCACCTCCGGAGACGTGCCTTCTTCGTAGTGCAGCAGCTAATTAGGTTCATGGAACCACAGACTTAGGCCCAAGCAGAACCACTAGTTTCTGCTACACCCACAAACACCTGGGTCTTATGCCCAAGAAAATAAGGGAAGGAGGAACAGTAAAGGCTTTTCTTCCTCTAATTTTCTTTAACTTCTAAGCAGGCTATCTGCAGCTCTCTGTAGAACTCAAAACAAATTCATTATTTTAGGTTAAGTTTTGGTTATGACGGTGCTGCTCAGACTGGAAATGACATTTTCACATCCAAGCGGGGTCTGACAAATGAGACCATTAAGAGCAACTTTCAGGAAGTGATCACTGTTGCTGTTGGAGATATCGCAGGTATTGTCTCCCCAGTTTGGAGAAATTTACTTGTATGTCTTGAGTCTGCAGAATTTTCCTGGAAATGAACCAACAACAGAATTTCTCGTGAGATTTCTCTTATATCCTGGCAAGCTTCTTTCCTGGAGTGTGTTTGCAGGCCCCACAGGAAGAAGCTGATGAGAACAGTAAGAAAATCTCAGGAAAAATAGGCATTTAAACTTTGAGATTAATTCCGGGGGAAGATGTGGGTTGCGGTTAGTTTTTTAACCCAATTCAGTCATTCATACACTTATAATTCTATCTAGAAAAGGGCCAAATAAGAGTCAGTTATCTGAAATTGCAGAGGGTATTCTGTCTAGTTTCAATGGACTTCAGATCTGTTTTATTCTGCAGAATCACAGCTTAGCTGATAAGCTTTTTGGAAAATCTAAATGGTTTGCCTGTACCAGCTGTACTCCTCATTTTGGGCTTTGCTAAGACATTTGAAATTTTCTGTGTGCTGCAAATATAGTAAAAAATAGTTTCTGATGTTTCTGATTTGAGTGGGAGACAGGAACTGACTGGTACACTAAAACACAATACGCAATTTTCATCCGTGAAAAGTAGTGAGTCCTTCAGTTCTAGTGGATACTTAATAAGAGACGTAAGGAAGAAAGATATATAGATTGCTAGAATGGATGACTAAATAAATACTCGTAGCAGTCTAATGTGAAACACATGCATGATTCTTATTTTTTCCATGCTTACAGACATGCAAAGCACAAATTTCCTTTTGTTCTGGATGAAAATGTTTCAAAGGAAACAAAACTATAGGAAATGAGCTATAACATTTAGGAAAGACAAGATAGGCAGGGAAACAAGATGGAAAAGGTGGTCTTAAAGTAAGTTTAGTAGCTATTTGAAAAAATTTGAGTTGGGGAGGAGACAGAAAAAAAATGAAACATTAATTATGCCATTTATGCTTTAGTAGCTGTGGTAGATGCCCCAAGAACAACAATACAGGGATGAGATTCAGATGAGCCAAAGATAATTAGCATTCAGCCCATTGGTAAGGAGATGAGTACTGACTATGGGATCAGCCCAACAGAGGCCAATGTTATACTGGTGATTAGGTGGGGGAAAGCACCAGGGCTGAAAACACCTGCAATTCTTAAACAGAAAATGGTGTAACTCAATGCCTGCCATGTGAGCGCATGGAGCAATTACAGTAATGGTGCTCACTCCCATTAACTGGAATTCATGTGGGGCTCAGCCACACGAGGAGAACATTGATAGACTTCAGAGTGAATGCAGGGGTGCCTGGAATCCTGTTATCATGTACAGTGCAGGAGCTAAGGAAATCCAGCATGGGGACTCAATGATGGATAAGGTTTAGGAGCACTTGGGAGCTGCGGAGTGTCATGCTGAGCAGCAGCGATGTGATGATAATCGCACCCTCTGAAACCAGCTACTGCAGAACCCTGAGGAAAGGGGTAAGGGAATAAGAGCTTACCTGAAATGACTGAATCTTGGTAAGGCTGATTCCTCTAAGCAGATTTAGGAGTGTAAAATATTCATAAAGAGGTCCCGATGGAGTGGTGTTTTCAGGATTCAGAAGCATTTGCAAGACTTTTGCAATGCCATTCAGAGGTGAGATGTGTGATGGATTGTACCACAGGAATGGCTGTTTTTCCAGCAAAACAAAAAATCTACCTGAAGAAAGGTTCAGCTCTAAGGTGTGTGCTGTAGTTAAGCTATATATCTTCTCAGTGGTGTGACAGGCAGTAATGCTGTGTCTGCTTCACAGTTGTTGAACACCAGGCTCCCAGTTTGCATGGAGGATTGTCTCCTGAAACATCCTATTAGGTCATCTGCACCAAGGTTCAGGTATGACATAGAAGAAAAAATACTAGATCCTGGTACTGAGCTGGAGCCAGTTCAAGTCAAAATTGCATGTCTTTCCATTGTTATACTTCTGGGTTTGGATCAGACTCAAGTGTAAGGAAGTTGAGGGCATGAAACAAAAATGGCACAATGATGTGGATCCCATTTTGTAGATTGCAACAAGCTGAAGAAAATTCAGTTCAAAAATAGACCTAGACTGTGTACATACAAGTCTAAATTCCTACTCAAGGGATTTATTTAAGCAGATGTGTTTTCTTTGAGAGGAAAAGGCACTGGGTCCAGATGAACCAACACTCAAAGCTTGTCTGTGGTAGCTGAAGATGTTTGTGACCTGACCCTAAATGATAATTGTGAAAATTGTCCTTTTTTTGTTCAAGTGCATGAAAACCAACTCCTTAGCCTTGGGGTGTTTGAAACATGGAATAGGATCAAGTTGAGTGTAGCTCCATCAACAGCTCGGGACTGTAGCAAAGAGGTTTTGACTGACTTGTGTAGTCCAATATTAGATACTCTATAAATGTGCCTAGTGTCTAACACATGGTTGGTTGGTGGGATACAGTTATGGGGTTGATCTGGGTTTGGTGGAAGAATCTGACCGCCATCTCTTGTGTATTGAAGGAAGCACTACAAGGCAATAGGCAAATCAGTTTTAGCTGCTCCAGTTTCTTTTTTTCTGGTCTTATTCCTAATGTATATTAAAATTACATCAGATCTGAGGAATGGAAAGTGGTACTCAGAGTATGAGTTGAATGTTAATAGAATTTTAGTTTTCTCTGCGCTTTTCTTGCGTGCGTTCTTTGCAAGGATTGCAAATGAGGGAAGTGTGACCCTGCCGTTTGTTGTGCGTATGTATTTTAAGACTTCTAACACGTAACAAAACAAAAGAAAGGTAGCTTTACTTTAGGTGTGAACGTGAATTGTATTTACTAAATATTCTGAAGAGACAAGTTCAAACAGGAGGAAAAGGCGTAAGGACACCAGAGACATTCTGATCAAGAAAGATAGGCTTAAGCAGAGATCTATCCTCGTACTCAGAGAACAGTGAGAAAGCAGTCTTGATTTTTCTTACCATCACAATATGTCAAGGGCAGTGAGCACACTTTGCCTCTTGATTTTTACAGGCAATGCTGACATGAGCAGAATATTATTAGAGAGAACTGGAATATTATTAGCGCATATATGTATTTCCAAATCTTATGTTTGATTTCTGTTTGGAAATCCAGTGCAGAATGCTGTGTTTATGAGCAGCACAAGATTATTGAAAGCCACAATGTAATGGACAGATCCTGCTTCTCAGAAGCTTTGTACTCTAGAGGCAGAGACAATCCTTCACAAAAGAGGAAAGATGATGCAAAGCTGTCAGCTGTACATAAAAATTACCCCCAAATTGCAGAGAGCAGATGGCTGTTAATGGCAAGTGTTTTTAACATAGCTTTATTGTCCCATATTGGGACATTAACTTGTCTCTCTGGTTTTTTAAAAAAGTCACTTTGTAAAAATGACACCTTGGCATGACTTGTATTTTCCTGTTTGGTTTCCATGTCATGTTTTGCTCAGATATGCTTGCCCAATTTTCTGCAGTTGATGTGCTCAGCAAGCCATTAGTGTATATTCTTTCTGTTTCATACATTCTCAGTGATTAGTAACAAAAAACAACTATTTTTTGAAGGACTGCAGTGAGTAATTGTTTTTCTTTATTGGACTGATTCTGACTGCAAAGTAAGAATAAATGCTGCCTGTTTCCACACGCTAAGCTGCTATTTACAGGACTAAATACACAACACCAAACTTGCTTGGACTAGCAAATGTGATAACAGAAGAAATACAGAGAAAAATGCATATGGAACACCCTTAGCTTTTCTGTTTTGTTAACTGCAGGTTGAAAGCTAGCTTTTGGGTGATTAAACTTTTCATTTGGTTATTAAGTGATAGACATCTTGCTGAACCCAAGCATGCTGCTACAAGCACATGAAGAGTGTTTATTTAAAGCAGACACAAAAGATTGCACAAAGAGACCCTTAAACAAAACACAAATGTCAGCAAAACTAAACAAAGTAATCACGCACAATTTAAGACAGATAGAGGCAGGCAGTAAATTGATGACAGATCCTGAATAATCCTTTAGAAAAAAGTCATTCTGGTGAGCTGGGAAATCTGTTTGTTTCTTGCAGTTTCTTATCTTTTCCTGACAGGAAATCTAGGAAGGCTCCATATTGCAGCCAGTGAGTTCACCAGAATGGGCCTGAAACTGGTGAGTTGACACGTGGGCAGCAGTGTCACCCCAGCAGTGCAGTGCTTAGGTGTGTGTTCCCTGGAGATTTCAGACAAAAGAGGTGCAGCCAAGCTGGCATGCTGGAGTCGGTGCAGCAAGGAGCCTGGCTAGCTCTGCCTTCTTCACTGTTGATTTGTGCTGCTGGTGTCTGAGCTGGCTCGTGCATTTCAGTGCTATGTTACGGGCTGCCCATCAGGAAGGGCTGCCAGTCCCATCAAAAAGAGGGGTGATGGCTAAGGCACTCAGCTTGTGCTGGAGCTTTGTGCTACCATGGTTATGCTACAGCGGTTTTTGTTCTGAGCTGTCATGAGCAGGGGACCCTTGTAGGGAATTTGTGGAGTCACTGTGACACTGGGAACCACAATATCTTAGCCAGGGCTTTGCCCTTCCCTTGCTGTATGGGAAAATCATCTAACCATTCTGTGACTTGATTTTCCTCCTAAGTGAAGGGGTGATGGTGTTCATTAGGAAACCTGTGGATTAGTAACACTATGCAAATATCCAGTTCTGTTTTTTGTGTGGAGTTTCGGACCTGGGAAAAGCCACAGCTGGTGATTACTCTGTAATCAATTCTTCTCTGTTATGAATAAAATGGTAGTCAGCTTCTTGAAAATTATCCAGCTTCCCTCTTCCTGCCAGTCTCAGCTTCTATTCTTCTCTCCAGAGCCCTTGGCACAGCCATTAACCACACCAGAGTTTCACCAGTTGCAACATGCAGCTTCTCTTGAGTTGGAGTGAGAGGAAGGCTCCAAGGAGGTGGCAGGAAGAGAGTAGTCACTGCAGAGGACAGAAAACTAGTAACAAAACAATACACAAATCTTATCCTTTTTTTTTTTTTTTTTTTTTTTTTTTTAGGATTAAGAAAATGGAGGAGAATGGATAGAAGGAGGAGAGGTGAAGGAGGGTGATATTGAGAGAGATACTTTGGTAGCTGTTCCAAGAATTGGTGTAAAGGAATTAATGGGCACTGGGAAAGGCATTTCTTGGTTGAACAGTCTCTGAGGGGTATGACCAGTAAAGAGCTGGGAATCAGAAAATTAATTGGAACATTAAGACCACTGAGAAATCCACTGGACTGAGGTCACATCAGCTTCTTTTTCAGAAAAGCAGCTCATCTTGAGCTCATTCTGCCTGAATGGAAAAAACAAGCCTTTCAGATAATTAACAAGATTTTTTTGTTGTTGGGTTTTTTGTTGTTGTTGTTTTGTTTTAACTGAAGGCCTATCTTCTGTGTTTTCATTGCCAAATTTCAGTTCCATCAAGTATCTGACGTGGAAGGATAGCAGCTATGTTGCATCGTGTTAAGACTGAATTTTGTAAAGCAAGATGAAGGCAATAATCAGTGCGTTTCCTTGTTCTGCACTAGAAATAATTGTACAGCTGTCATATTCTCACTCAGGAAAACAGATCCAGGACACTGCAGTAGTGAATGTGTGTTGGCCAGTGTAACAGCTGTCAAATTCTCAGAAAACAAACCCATACACTACAGCAATAGATCTCAGTAGGCTAGGGTAACTCAGTTTCTATGTGCCCCTTTGTATTTTCTGCTGCTTTGAAAACATCTGCTCCTATTTCATTGATGAGTAGAAGTGGCTGATTTGTGTTTTCCATGTATAGGCATAAAGTTGCTCCATGCAACCTGTATAACAACAGAAAAGCATCTGTAATGGCACCAATGACCCAAATAATGTAACTTTCAATGGACTGTTCTTGTACTCTTTTAATATTGGCATTTTTAATTAAATGTCTTCTTTTTACAAGTCAGTGACTGAATTGCAATTGTGAAGTAGGTACTGTTGAAACAAGCACTGAAAACTGATCAAAACAAAAGGTTGGAAATAGTTGCACTCACAAATGCTTTGGTTCCAGAGCTTTAAATCAAATTAAATGGGGGATCAAACTTTCCAGTCACTAAATTCAGTGGAAAGCTCTGCGAGACCTGTGCTGCTGTATAGATTTTAGAATCATTAAGAAGCCTAATTCTTCTAACACAGTATAATCTTTTCCTTTCATTATGCGGTACCACAGCTAGCAGCATTTTTACTGGCTTTACCTACAATGATTGGAGTTTTATTTATTTTTCCAATAGCGTTGTAGCTGCATGTTTTGTCTTACTCTTTGGAATACTTGGTCAGTTTAAGTATTTGAAAAGTATGATTTTGAATCAGCGGGGTGTTTACTTACACTATGACTATGATCCTCATGTACTTTACAAATACTGTTTTGATACAGCTCAGGATATGGCCAGGTTTCTTTTCATGGCTAAGGTTTGAAGGATCCCCTTATTTGTATCCATAAAAGTATTCTTTTCATACCAAATGGGATTCTGTTGTTTCTAATGAGTAATCAACTCAGCATTTCATTGAGCTGTTGCTTCCTAAGAAGATTTTGCAGTTAACAAAAATTTTACCAACCAGCATAAAATGAAAATAGCAACAAACTATAAATCCTTTTCCATATAAAGAAGCTTGTACACCAACCTGATATCATGCATTTAATTTTTGTGCAGTCTAGGATTAACAAAGAGCCCTGGTTCTTAACCATAACCCCCGGTGTCAGGTGGTGTACAAGCTCAAGTGAGGATGTGACAAGAGGCAGCCACAAGGTACAGGTAGGGGAATGGAAGGACGCAGGAAAACTCTGTTAGGCTGTACAATACGCAGCGATGGCAGCTTGTCAGCTGTTCAACCATGGTTAAAGTTGCAAATCTTTTGATATTAAGGCTACAAGGACAGGAGCTAGTTGGTGCTTAAATATATAGGTAGTGTAATACCATTGCATGTAATATATGGGGTACGGCTTATCTTTCAAATGTATTTAAATCAGGGGTTGAAATGTAAAGTAGAAACAGAATTCATTATCAGGTTGGAAGAGAAAAAAAATATAAAGATGGTAGCTTTCTGCCGGTGCTGATTGCCAGTCATTTAGGATGAACTCTGAAGCAGCTTTTGCTGCTTGTGGTAAAGCACACTGTGCATGTAATTCAAATGTTCTAGTTAGTATCTTGTCAGTTCTTTACAGTAAATAATATAGACCTTATTCTGAACTGTAAAACAGGAACAACACTGGTAGGTGTATGCCAAGCTAGAAGTTTCTGTCAGATGTCAGCAAGAATGTGGCTGTTCAGGTCTTGCTGGAGACTTCAGTTAAATTCAGGCCACAGAGTATCTGAAGCTGTTGGGATCCTGTTCTGCCAGAGCCAATTAGATTCCCTGTTCTATTTTGTGTCCCAATGGATTGAAAAAGATTTTTATCGGAATAAACCTTGGGAAACTGTATCCAGCTGCTAACGTGAAATTTAAAAAGAATAGGAAGCTATGGTTATATATTAGTATCTTTACTAGGTCATTTACTGAGTCCACACCTGAAATTCTGGGAGTCAAATGAATTTTCTGCTACTCGTTTCAGTGGATTTTAGCTCAGACTCTGCAGTATGTTTCAAACTCTGTCTGCTTGTATTAGCTCAGCCTTCCTGCCCATGAAGTAATTGTCTGAACGAGGTGACTGAAGCTATAAAATACTAACTAATCTCACTTTTTGAATGGTGAATATTTTAGCATAACAAATTATACTGTTCCAGTTTAATTCAGCAGGAAGCTGGAAACAGAAGTCAAATTTCAGGTAATGTGCATGAATAAGTTTCATACAGAAAAATATCAGTGATTACGTACATGGATTTGAGTTCACAGCAAACATTTGGTGTGTGCAATTTAGGTAAAGCAGGACAAATTATTCTAAAATTCTAAAAATAACATTCTAAAAGTGTAATTATTCTGTTCTAAAATTCTAAGAATTCTAAAAATGGGGGCCAATTTAATTATTGCTGCAGTAGGTACTGCATGTTGGATCACTTGAGACAAAACTGATACTAGTTAGTGCAGTTCCTATTTTCTCAGAGGAATAATTGCCAAACTCCTTTGTTGAGTTGTAACACCTGAGTACGCTTCATCCAGCTTAATTATCTCTTTAGACAAATTAAAAGCTTTACAGCTAGTTTACATAGCTTGGGCTTGCTGGGTAAGCTTTGCAATAATACCCTGTGATGTTACTTAAAGCATTAGATGTTTTTTGTGTGGAACGATCAGGGCTTAGAAAATATTGCTTAGGCCTTTTATAAGGCTTTCATTGGAACAAAAGGTCATGTCCTTCCCTGCTCATACTTAAACATTTTCAGGGGGAGTTTTCCTACTTGGTATTGCTTCAATGCCCATGTCATTTACACAAAAAATGCAAAATATAGTCAATGACAGTGCAATGGTGACAACAGAAAACCATCCTTTTCATGTTTAATAAGCAACAACTTACTTTAGGGTGAAATATTGTATCGGTGGAATTCATTGGTGAATTCTCGACTCCTGTTCTAAGTGTACCTTAAAAGAGCCCAGAACCTTACATGAGAGGATTTTCTGTATGCACCTTAAAAGAGAGTATTTTCTATGCAAAATTCTCTTCAATTTATAGGCAGCGTTATTTTCTTACAACTGCTTGTACTGACAGACAAAGTCACTCTGCAAACATATTGCTGAGGTCACTCCTCTGAAACAGAAAATGCCAGGGTTGCTAGTGATATGAACTTGTTGCTTACATGATTGCACAAGCTGCTTGTCAGGAACAAAACAGGAAAAGGCCCTTGCCTCAAAGAACTTGTAGTCAGGACAAAGAAAAGGAAAATGTTAGAGTGCAGCGGGGCTGCAGATAACACATGAATGTGGCCATGAAGTGGAGAATAAAATGCAGGTTCAGTCTAACACCTCACTTACAGGGCAGTTGTGTCTTCTGCATGTTTCAGTAGAAGTCTGATTTATTTTTTTTTTTTGCACAAGTTTAAATTAATTCTCTAAATAGTTTTATACAAGAACTTTGGGCATGAGTGTAGCAGCTCTACTGATTTTTAACCTGCCTAAGGGATCTACAGACTGGAGCTAGCTGGGAAATTTCTGACAAAACAGTTTTCCATCAGAAAAGGCAGATTCATTGATACTAAAATATTTTGCAAAAGCATCAGTTTTAGTGACTTTCTGCAAAGACACGGGATGGCTTCTGACAGGCTTCATGCCTGATTTCATGGCTCCTGGTGAGCTGTGAGGTCTGTGGCTCTAGGATAGCCTTGACATGCTGGATGCCTCCAGAGATCCCTGAAGAACTGGCATATGCCACGGGTGCTTTGAGGACTTCTAGGCAGTGTGCCACACAACTGGAAGCATAGGAGCCATGACTCCCAAGCTCTGTGGTTTCTTGCTCTCTTATGGCTCCCAGGTCTTTGAGCTCCTCCTTGTCAGCCAACTGGGGCTGATGGGGCAGGGGGAACCCAGCAGCGCTTGGAGTCATTGCTGAGTCAGAAGTCTTGGAGGTGGGGAGCTGGCACTTTCAGGCTCAACTGTGTTCTGAAATTACGTAAATGAAGCACTGATTATTTCTAAGAGATTGCTTGAAAAGTTCCCTTCTGTGGGAAGTGTCGCTATCAGTACTGCACAGGGAAGCACACTGCCTGTCTCACCTGCCACCTGCTTGGGGAATTACCTGTGGACAGGATGGCAACCACCTTGTGACTCCCAGACCTCAGGCTGCATCGGGGCTGCGCTGCAGTACTTGGGGCAATAGCTTGCTGCTCAGGACAGCTGCAGGCAATGCCTTGGACTACATTCAGTGTATTACATATTGCAGGGAAGCAACTGGCTCCACTGACATTGAAATGGCAGTTATACTCATAATATTTTGGTTCCACAGGGAAGTCTTTATGTGGGAGTACAGCGCATATATTACCTGCGTGTGTACAAACAAGCAAAACTTAAAGACATACATTTATCTATATAAATGTCACTTTCAGCACAACATAGGATCCTCAGATCCTTCAGGCATGTGTCAACATCAGATGAGTTGTGATGGTTTCTTTGTTGTATATTGCATGTGTTCCTGGTACGCTCACATTGTCATGAGGAATGGTTATGATGTGGATTCTGAAGTGGTCTTTCTAAAACCTCAGTATTTTAAGGAACCTAAATAGTCATGTTGTCTTAAATGCTGTGGAGCACTGTAAAACTACAGGTTTGAGCACACTGAAGGACAAGGGTTAATTTCAGTAGTTGAAGGCCCTTGAGACTCCTGGAGGGCAAAACCAGTCATTTGATCTATGTTGTGAGCCTGTGTAACATGTGTGAGTGTGCGCCTTTGTATGGGTGTATACTTTAGAATGGCATTTGGTTTTACAATGCAAAATTGTAGACACATGTAAGTGCCCACAGGGGAAGATTTTAAAAAATAAAAATGCCAGCAAAGTTATCCCATGCTTGCTGACTTCTGGATCGTGGATCATCAGTGAAAGTTAAATTCCTGGCTGCCATTTGGTGCCTTTGGCAGTCTCCCTATAGATTTCTAGCAGTTCACATTTTGATGTTTGCTGAGAGTGCTCAAGGGTTTGCCTATTTCTCCTGATGTGAAATCACTGGAGTCAGAGATGCAATGGTAAAATAGCAAAAGAGTCAAATGAATGTTGATTGCTTCTGAGAATTAATTCCACACTGCCTTTCTGAAGGTTCAGTGCATATTAGCTGCAGTGCAGTGGCATGACGGACTGGTAAATATCACTTACTGAGCCCATCATTCATTGTGGAAGAGGACCTGGACCATGCAAATTGGATGATGCTGTGTTTGAAAAACAGACAGCCCATAATTTTAATCTGTTAAAAAGGATTATGAATGACATCGATGAAATACAGTGTCAATTCTTTGCAAGATGCCTTTTCTCTGCAACAGCAGCTGGAAGCGCAGCCCACCAGCAGGCACTGAACGCCTTCTCTGAGGCTTTCACCAACTTTGATCTCCTTTCAGGACTGAGCCTAAATCAATGTCCCATTGGAAACCAAAGAGGCAGAACTACTTTGCCATGCAGAGAGTTAAACCTTCCCACACACGTGTTTATTAATGTGAACAAGCTAATACAGCTGTATTAACATCATAATGTTCAGGAGCCTTTAAGCTGCCAGCAAACTTGTTTGAAGACAGTCCAGGGCTGCCTGGACACACTTGACTCACTGTTCCTTTTGGTAGCAAAGTCAGTTACAATGTTAGAAGAAGATAGTCAGTAGTTTCCACTTTAATTGATAGATATTTTTAAATAATTAAAACTTGATTTCTTATAATCCAGTAGGGAGAAAATTCAGTTCAAAGGCACCACTTTCTCCTTACCAAAGCACGTTGTCCACTGTTCAGGACTATGGAAAGATCATTCACTTTTCCTAAATAGCAGGCTTGGTAAAATGCATTAAAGACTGCCTGGAAGCTGTGTAGTATTAGATTTACTTCCTTTTGGAAAGAGCTGAATCTAAGTTGTGCATGCATGTGACTAGTTTAATCAAAATCTGTTTTGTAGAATTCAAGGAAATACCTGAAGCTTATGTATTGAGTGCATCTAGCAATAATGCCCCTTTCTCAGTTTCTTGTTATCTGTACCTTTAAAAATATCAGATACTTGTGTTTGAAGTCAGATTAAAAAGACAAAAAAAAAAAAAAAAAAAAAGAGAAGTAAAAAGTGCCTATATAATAAGCAGAGTCCCAGTTCCCTAGATTTCCCTTAATTAATCTTATATTCCCTAAACTGTGCTCTGGATTTGTAGGCGCATCATCTGCAAGTGGGGTGTTTCTAAGGCCAGCAGTACCCAAGTCAGTGTCATAGAAACTGATGTGAGCTCTGGATCACTGTGATACTCTCTTGTCCCTCGCAGGGATTTGGAGATAGACTGTTATTAAGTGTGACTAGGAATTGAAATTTAAAGAGTGATCAGTTCAATGGCTGCTTTTTGCTAGAGGCATGCTATGTAGTTGGTTGACCTAGGCGAAAAAAAAGCAAAAACCACCCTGACAGCATATGATATATCAAAGTACAGAATTTCTACAGTGACTAAATCCTATCCAAAAGCTCCTTGATAATTAGAAGATGTGCTTCCATTGCCAATCTGCTGTATTAATAATAGTCTAATCCTTTCCATAAATATACCTTTCCAAATTAATTTAATTAGGTATGAAAATACTGACTGCTCCATCACCACACTTAAGATCCTTTCTTGCAAACCTTAACTCACATAAATATGTCATTCAAATCCATGTGACTACTGAGCATGAGTAAGCCTTATGTGCACGAGGAAAATTTTTCTGGGTAAGACCTGTAACTGTGTTTGACTAGGAAGTATTGCCAAGATTTCTAAGTGTGGAGTACCAGTAGGACACAAAATACGTACAGATAACTTGTTTCCAAAAATACCTATTGTGGGTGTTTTGTTTGAAGTGGGAACACTAGTAAATGTGACCTGAGGGAACTTACATCTATTTTTACGTGGGTTACTCCAGCAGAAATCAAGCACTTGTTATATAGCACATAGAAACCTCTTCAGCCACCTGCTTCAGTGATGCATAATTGTCCATTCATGTGCAGATCTGAGGTTTTTCATGCCTTTTTACAATTGCATCATTTTCAACTTTTTTGTAACTTCTAGGTCATGTAACTTGAACCATACTCTGACTGAGAAACCCTCATTCAGCCTCTTCTGCTCCAGGTGCTGCTAGGGTCCTGGCTGCCTTTTAGTTCGGCTTATCCAGCTGACAGTCCAGTGGACCTTCTCTGAACATGCTTCAGACTTCAGCCAACAAGGCAGAATACAGGAATGAGAAGATCTGTTAATGTGACTGGTTCTTGTGGAACAGGCAGCAGAACAGCTACGTTGCACAATATTTGGGCAGGCTGATTAGCCATGCGCAGGCAGGAGCATCATGTTAACGTGACTGTTGTTTTTAGGATCCAAGATAGCTGTGAATGAGTTGTGCAGAGGTTGAGTCATGTTTCTCTGCTTAACTCCACCTTGTGCTGTGCAGACACGCCTGGTATTGCAAGGAAGAGCTGCCTACCCCGCATCGCGCAGCGCGGCTCTACCTGCGAGAGCACCTGGCTCTCCTGTTCAGCCAGGTACTGTACCTGCTTGACCTCTCATCTCCTTCAGTGCCTCACACTGCAGTTTATCATAACCAACTTGTAGGGAGCACTCCACCAAACTTCTTGCTTTCTGTCGAACCCTGAATGGTGTTTAAATGTTGTGCTAATATTCTCTGTGGCGGAGACAAGTTCTTAAAACAGCTCGTGAAGGGGATTTTCCAGATTGTGTCTGTTCCTCTAGCTACCTTATCATGCTGTTTGGAATGGCTCAGTTTTTAATATTATTGCATAACTTCCAAGATTAATGAAAAAAAACCCAGCAAAATGCATCTTCAAACACAAGTTGCATTATTCCTGGATTTGGCAAATCCCATCTGTCCACACAGGATTCCCGCGATCAGTGATAAGACTAACTCAACATACAGATTTAAGAGTAGAGAACAAAATAGGCATTGTGGCAAATATCTCCGTGAGAGACATAAAAGTTCAAGTATTATCAGTACTGGCTTATCTGCAGTACAGTGTGCAAGCATCCAATTGCTAGGTTATTTCTGACTGATATGTGTCATGTATTGCATCATTTTAATTGCTAACACTCAGGCGTCTGTGCTTGCTTTCCAAGAGGCAAACAGCAGAGCCAGCTCTGGGCCTTGGAAGAACAGGCCACTGCCTACTTCATCAGCCTGCAGCTGTCTGCCAGGTCTGCCTGGGGATGAGGAGATGATGATCAGCTGTTTTGGCTTGTGCAGCCCTGCCTGCCTACACGGGGAAGGGATGGAAGGAGTGGCAAAGCGGGGAGCAGTTTTACTGCAGCAAGAGCAGCTCCCCTCTGTAGGAGTTGCCACCACCTTCCACCTCAGCAATGGCAGGGAGAGCAAGCCTTTCCCTTTAGGGCTGTTTTGCAGCCCCTGGCCCCTGCTCTTCCACTTCTTCTGCCCTGTAAGATCAGGGGCCTCATTGCCTCCTCTCATCCTCAGTGACCCAAGAAGGGGTGGGGAGGGGCTATGGAAGTCTTGCCCGTCCAAGACCTCTTCTCTAGACAGCCTGTCTTCTGAACAAAAACATGTTTTTCACAATTGTGTTATTCCTTTAGAAGGTGTTTTCTGCTGGCTTGTCTCTAGCAGTTAAATTTGACTTGTAGTTGCAAATGAATGTCCATTGTCCAAGTTGCTCTGGAAGTAAAATTGCTTACTGGGGTAGTCTTCTGTCATAAATCCGGGGCTGAGATTATATTTGAAACAACTTGAGATACTGGTGAAAAAACACACTATTAGCAATTAGAATAAAATGAACACTGAATTCATTTTAGGGACCTTAACATCAGAGCAAGGGATTTCCTTGCACCTTTATCTTCTCACCATTTTTAGTTGACTTCTCTGCTTAGGAGATATTTTCATTTTCTTTCAGCTTGGTGTTTTATTTTTATCAAATAGCATACAGATGCAGGGAGGTCACGTTTGCTGTAACGCCACTGACAGAACTGGGTTTTCCAGGAATAACTGATTAGAATTAATTTTATTTCTGGGTGGGAATAATGACACCTCCACATTTTTCTCTCAGGAATATGTTAACTATTTTCCCTAGAATTGCTAAACATGGTGTGGTGGGTTGACCTATCCGGCTGCCAGCTGCCCACCCAGCTGCTCTCTTACTCTCCTCCTCAATAATAAGATGGAAAGCTTATGGGTTGAGATAAAGACAGGGAGATCACTTACCAGTTACCCTCACAGGCAGAACACACAAATCTATTGCCAATTAAAATAGAGTTGGTTGGTAAGAAACCACCCTCCATGGGCTGCAGTCCCTCAGGATACACCTGCTCCAGTGTGGGTTCTCCAGGGCAATCCCGGCTCCGGTGCCTGGAGCTCCTTCTCCCGCTCTCACCCGGGTGCTGGCAAGGCTGTTCCTCACACTTTTTTCCTCACACTCAGTGCCTGTGTGGGGTTTTGTCTGCTCTTAGATAAGTTTCCACAGAGGTACCGCCAGCTTCTCTGAGGTGCTCAGCTGTGCTTTGTGGTGGGGCTGTTGGGGAACCGGCTGGAACCGGCTGTGCCCAGCACGGGGCAGCCCCCACTCTCCTCACAGAAGCTGCCCCTGCAGCCCCTGCTACAGAAACCTGGACATGGACACCCAGTACACCAGGATTCTGGAGAAATGTGTCTGAAATTGCTGAATGCCAAACTCTAGAGGTATCTGGTCATTAACTAAGTTTGTTTTGGGGACTTCTGCTTACCTGTGGAAATCTGGTCTTCATAATTGTCTCCCAGAACACCTACTTGTAGCCAGCTAAATACAGTACTGAGGAGCTAAGGGAAAGATGGACTGACGGAAGGGCAGCTGCAGGGACCCCGTGTGCAGGACCCCTAGTCTCTGGGGGAATGTCCTTTTGGCAGAGAGGTTTTCACTGTGCAGGCTTTTAGCAACTATTCCTTGTCTCAGTAAGCATGAACGTGCTGACGTGAGAATGTGTGATCCAGCTTTTTAGTCTTACTAAAGGCTCTTCAGAACACTCTGCAGAAAATAAGGTGGCACAATGTCAGTGACCTTCATGCTGAAGACAGGGTTTCCCAATTTCGAGGTGATTATCCTGTTCTGGAAGCTGCGTAGGGGCTTATCGCGTGCTCTGGTGTTGTTCAGAGAGCTGCACATGCACTGCAATTCCTTTGGGATTTGAAGCAATACCTGGGGTGATCTGAACTTACACTTTCTTTTGGTCCATAGGTTCTTTCAAATAAGTACTCACATTCCGTTCCAGGTTGTGCAGCCTTAAGTCCTACTCTTTTGCAGTTTTCAACCCTGCTGCTGACTGCAGGGCAGCTGTGATGGGAGATCTTTTACCTTCCTCTGCAGCTTGTGAGCTCCTTCATGTTACAGGCCCTCCACTGACAAGCCACGGGCTCTGCAGGAAGCACACCAAAGAGAGCTTTGGGGCTTTCTGCCTTTTTACTAAAACTTGCAGGTTGGGATGCTGCAAAATCTCCGTTCAGAAGTGTAGAGGGCAGGAGTGAGCAACAGAGCAGCAGGCAGCTATCTGTCAAACACGTGTGGTTAGTCCAGCAATCAGATGTTACCGCTGAAATGGGTGAAACAGCCCTCTTGGCAGCAAGTCCAGCTTGACTTTGTTGAACTTGTGAGTGGGGGCTTAAACTGCTGGCAAGGTCAGCAGTAAATGTGTCACTAGACATAGAGCTTGCTCTGGGTGGACCAATGGTCACTCCCTCACTGGAGATGAGCCATGCTGACGTGTCCTCATTGCCCAATGCTGCTTTGTAGCTGTTTTCTCTAAGCAATATAGTTATAAACGGTGTATCGCTGAAAGGTGGTTATAGACTTCCTGAATGCGATGACAGTGAAGAATGTTTTGATATGCTGGTTTCTTCTCTGGTTATGTTTCTGAAATGCTGGCTGAGCAACCAGAGGGGTACTGAGAGTGTAATGCAGCCATGGTGCATTTTCCCTCCTGTTGCTGTGCCTGATTATTTTTGCTGAATTGGATTTATCGAAAACCTTGTTTCATCAAGTGCAGCAAAGAAGTGCACTCCTTCATGCACACAGTGGTGTTCAGTAGGCAAGCGCAGGTACCGTAGATCAGGGAACCTGCTTTATAGTACCAGAACATACAAAACATACAGCATATAGACAGTATTTGAACAGTAAGGTGGCTGATTGCTTGCTCATCTGGATACTTACTCTTTCTCCTGCCTCCCTATCTTATCAGAATTATATCTTGCTTAGTCAGTCTTACTTATAATGTAATTTTCTTACCACCTCCTACCTCTCCCTTTCCCACCTCTAAATATATCACATATTTTGTTTTCTATAAACTAAAGCATTGCCCTCACCTGAATTCGCACGCCCTCACTTGACATTTTTGGACGTGGATAAGGAACCTGTCTCCTGAAGAGGTAAAATGCTGGGATGTTACAACCTGTTGCTGTTCCCTACCTTACATGAGTTGTAAGTTGAGTTTTAAAGGTAGACCTTTCACTGGTGTGGATGCATGGGCTGTTCTCAGTTCTAGCACAGACATCAATGAGAACAAGTCATTTACGGTCATACTCTTAAAAGAGCTCTCTGCTTTTTCTTTAGCCACTTAAATGTGGTAGCTGGCTGTATCCATCAACCACAATAGGAACTTTGAATCCTTTGGAAAATTTTCCTTTTAATACTTCCCTTTTTCATGGAGGCAGTTGGAAGTGACAGCTACAATAATTATGAACTAATATAAATAATGGCATCTTCAAAGTCCTGAAATAAATGTATACAGTTCAGCAAGGTTCCCTCTCATAGCCATTCATTGTGAGAGTATTAAAACTTAAATAACTTAAGAGGCTGTTATGAAGGCAGAGCGAAAAGCAGCGTTTTTCAAAACAGGAAGTAGAGCAGAACAATTACTATTTAATGATACTGGAATTGGAAAACGTATGATGAAGCAGGAGTGTCAAGTTTACTGTGCAGATTGCTACTAGGGCAGGATGCTTTTTGGCAGAGTTTATCCAATTTCTGTTTTTCTGCTTATACATCTATCCTGGTGATATGAAAGGATTCCAGTAAAAGCTAATCCAATTCTTGGAATCCCCCATCTCTCCCCCCCCTTTACCAATCTAAGGCTTGTTCACAGCACTGCTTCAGTTTTTCTGCTTCAAGGACAGCAAGATGGTTCTCTCAACATATCAGAATGCTGCAACCCTTTACAGGCTAGTTACTGCTATGGGATGGTCCTCATTAGGTGAAATAACCCAGAGGTTGTCGCTGCATTGCAGCATATCCTCTGACAATGCTGCCTTTACTTAAGTAGCCTTGGTTAAGAATGTTTTTTACTGCTTTGAAGATCATTATATCAAATATCAGTCAAACCAATATCAAAATTCCTTAGCACAATTAGTGACTGGGAAGACAGCACAGGCCCCCAACTTCCACAAGACTAAAATATCTTTATGTATTTGCCAATAATCTCATCCAAATTGACATCAAAAGTGGCTTCATCTGAATCACACATAATCTCTTATTTTTCTTGTATTTTCTCTCCCTGTAACCTAAAAACCCACATTTAAATTTTGCCTGGAGTGAGGAATGTTATACCAAGCACTTTATTTAAAGATTGCTCATTTTCCATGGTACTTTTGAAAAACAAATCTATTTTGAAATTCTTCTGCGTGTACTAGCTTGTATGATCTGCATCTCTCTATACTTACTGTCCATTTGCCTGGGGCATTTACACGGAAAGAAATTTTCTGTTCCTTAAAAGCACATCTATACCATGTTCCAGTCTCCTACCTAAAGTTACAATCTTTTACATATGACATTGCAGTTTGGTGTGCAGATGATGATGACATCTCCAGCAGAGGCCTGGCTCCAATTGGGGAAGCAATGCCGTGAGCAGATGAGGTCTTAGAAGACATCTATTCAGCTTGAATGGGAATTTTTATAATAAAGATTGACAGATGAGAAAATACAGAGATTTAGGGTATGTGGTGTATGAGCCAAAAAGTTCTATTTGCAGGCAAAGTGTACCGTGATTATTCATTCCCTCTTGAAACCTTCTGTAGGTTAAAAAATGCTCTTAATTCAAAGTGAAATGGATTTTGAATATTTAAAGTATGCTAAATTGTTCAGGCAGGCATTTAATAGTGCTGTTCCTATTCACTTCTGCACTGACACTGCCCTGCCCGATTAACAATGCAGGCAATATGACCACTGGGTGTTTTCCATTTTGGGTGGCCAGTGCTTTTGGCCCTATTGCCTCTTTGTTGCAGCTTTTCTTTACTGGATCTTTTTGCATTTACACTTTGTTCTGAGTTCTTGTAGCTCTGTGGTTTTCCTGAACAGTATTTTGTACTCTAGATTTTAAAGAAGTGTTTCTAGAGGTTCAGTGTGCTCCTTAAAAATCATAGCCTGCTTAGATCTGATGGAAGCCTTGGGAAGAAAGAAGTGTTTGGCAGGTTTATTTTCAAGAGAGCAAAGACTTGCAGTGAATATTATTGTGGGATTGAAATGTAAATGTCCATTTCTTCTCTGTAATCCCTTGCAAGAAATTGAACTGTCCTTTACATTAGCTATTGCCTGGGTATATAGTACTTGGGAATTTACCAACTCTCGGGAAAGAATTCCCTTTAGCTTAAATCGGAATACTTCACTGATACTGGATCTTCCATAATTCTGGCAGCGAAATGCACCCACCTCCACAAAGAAGCAGATTTTTCTTCGTTGTTACCAAGCTCAGTGACTGTCTCCCATTTACTGAAGAGAGAAGGCAGACTTGCTAAAAAAGTTGTGATATTTAGCAACATTAGTTATAGTCACTACATCACCCTGCTGCTTTGCTTCCTGCCTTTGCTCACTGACAAATGACAGAGTAGTACAAGCAATATCTAACTTGGCTCCATTTGTTTTGATAAAGGCAGGATCTAACTGAAAATTTTTTTCAACACAATACAAACAAAGGAAAGGTGGGTCAGTGCGATCAGGTAATCTGGTACAAGCTCACCCCCTCATTTCTGAACCAGAGTTCAAACTTATCTGAACTGTTTCATATCTTGCACTAAGTGATGCAACCTTGTTTTAATGATCAAGTGATGGAGATTTGCCACTTCTGTAGTGACACCTGCCATCCTGGCTTACACCACTCCACTATTCCCATTTCAGGAGCTTGTGCTATTTGGGAACATGAACTGAGTTACAACTGTCAGTGCATGATCCAGGTTTTTATTTACTTGTTTTCTGTAGAGGTGGATGCAATAATGTGTCCTAAACATAAGGTCTGTTGTGAATATCAGTAACACAGACAACAAAACAAAGCTCCTAGCCATGGTAAGATCCAAGAGGCATGTCCACAGTCCTGCTAGTCAAGCCTTAATCCAGAACAATAGCAAGCCATGTTATGATTGTTCAAAACCTCGGGCAGGTTTTCGTAAGATCTGTTAAGCTGAGGGGAAAAAAAAAAAAAAAAGACGACATTTTTGTCTTTGCTAGACTGACTGTGTAAAGCACCCACTGTGTAAAAAGCCCTCCAGACAGAGCTTGTAGAAGGAGGGGATGTGTTAAATGGGCAGGTGTTGGTATGCCTGATACTCTCTTTTGCAAAAGCAATAGTTCTGTTACCTATATGAGGAGCTATGCTTAGGGTTAGGGTGGCAGAGCTCAGTTTATCCTTCAAGGCACAGGTCACAGAATTCAGGAAAACTGATGTCAGTAGAGACCAGTGTGTCATCTTAACTTTAGTTGTATGGTCAGTCCTGTGTACACTGATGTCTTGCACACCGGGTAAACGACCCCACTTTGGGACAACAATCCCCCTTCCGAATTGAAAATTTGGGGAATTTTTTTGTAGTTCTGTTAGGGACTTAGGTATTGAAAGGGTGAAGAATCCATCTTATTGCTTGCACAGTTAGAAGAGGCTGCTGGCATCAGAGGTTTAAACCTACCTTCTGTTTTCTGTACTGGCAGGTTGTTTTGATGTAATTACAGGGTTAGATTTAGGATTAAGGTTTGGTACTGTGGTGCTGAAGGTGTCTCAACGATGCCTTATGTTTTACTCTGAGAACTGATTTTTCTGACCTGAATTGTTTGCTTTGGTTTTGGGTCAATTTTGACCCAAATTGACCCAATTTTGGGAAAGCAAGTTTCAAGATTCCATTTTTGTGCTGGACTCTGGAGAGTACACAGAAATGGGAGGCAGGTGGTGCAGAAAAGTGCTGATGTCAGTGTTCCCTGAGTTTGGGGAACAGTTCTCTGGGTACATCTGGGGATGTGGCTTTTTTGTGGGTATTTTTGGGGGTTTTTTTGACCATGCTAGCTGACTAAGTAAAAATATCAGCTTCTCCACATCCAATCTAAGGACTCTACCATGCTCATTTCTATCTCATCGGATGATCTTTACCCCGAGGAAAGAGCAAAGAACCAAATGACAGCTGCGGCTTTTCAAAGTCATAAAAGAGGGAAATATGTGTGTATGTACTTATTTATTTATTTTCTCTCCCTATTCTGTATTTTATGCTGAGGCTATGAAGTCTATTGAACTTTTTTTTTTGAGCCTTTAAGGTATATCCAATGTCACTCAGACATCAAAGCTCCAGAGCTGAAATGGAAAGAGAACAACCAAATTGCATTTAAAGGTTAATAAAATAATGCTTGTGTTTTCTGTTGTCACAGAATACTAAAAAGAAAAACATTACCTCCGTGTTTACAAAGGTGAACAGAAAATAGAGAAATGTGAAGTCAGCTGCGATTAGCTTAGCCTTTGTTCTAAAAATGATACATCCTTGGGTTGTATCAGAGACAGGATGGGCTCTTGAAGCTGTACTTTTTTGTTTTGCCAGATACTAAATGATCTCAGTGGCCACTGATAACTCCATTGTAGTTTATAAGAGTTTATTACTTCTAATTTGAAACTAAAGGTTTAACCTAATATGAGAATTTCCTGTCTTTATTCTCTGGGAATCTGGCTGGCTTTTGTGTGCGTAAAGCTGGATATTACCATCCTTACATTTCACATATTGGCTATGCTTATAGTAGGCACAAAGAATAAAATCAGGGAGGTTATAGCCATACAACAGAATTGCATGAATATAACCAGCCCCTTTGACTCATATGGCTGAGTTGAACTTTGGACTTGCTCTGTCCTCAACGCACGGATGCAGTTCTATGGATGTGACTGAGGAGGGAACAGAGCTTGTAACAGTGCATGAAAACAAGTTAAAACTCCAAAAGAATTATTGGTTCTTTTAAAGTTTTGTCCTTCTGTGATACATATTAAGACCAGTACAGCAGCGAAACATCTCTTTCCTATGGCTTGTCACTCTGCAGGCCAAAACCCCACACTGCTTAGTAGAATCAAGATCCTCTGGGACTTTCAGTCCTGTCACTCACATTATTCATGAAACAGAGGTCACTGAAGTCTAGGAGAACAGAAAGTATTAGTAGAGTGATCAGAGCTTGTGAAGTCCGCTGAATTATTTGAAATTCCTCCTGTGGTGACGTCCAAGTACCAATCTGACTGACTTGCCAAGCCTTGGGTCTTACTTAAAAAAAAAAAAAAAGAAGAAAAAAGAAAAAGACACGTTGTGATAGCACGGAGGCCCAGCTGAATCCAGTAAGGAGGATACTGGCAAAATTTGCAGTGCATTTAATAACGATTCTTTTTCCCAGGAGTATTATAAAGTGATCTGTTATGTGCATCTGCTTGTTCTATTTCTGTTTCTTAGCCTGAGATTCCTAACACAGGAGGCAATAACCCTGCATCGTGTTAGATCATATCATGTCACACTGAATGTTGACCTTGGCTGACATAACGTGACATGCTACAGTTGAAGTAATGTAATGCGAGACAGTGTATCATGTGCTTAATGTTAATCTGAAGTTATTATCTGCAAACATAGCAAAAGGTTTGGATAGTGTGTTGTATGGATCTGCCCTCTGTTCCTCAGGCAGTTTGAGCTGCATGTGTTCAAGCTAACAATCAAAAACAACAGAGAGAAAGAAGAGGGGCAAAAGCTAGACGAGTGTTTCTGGGAGACTTAGCAACAACGATACTAATCAGTGTAGTATGGGTCTGCAGCTAATCTACTAAAAGAGATTGTATCCCCCTTGACACCACAATAACCACAGTAGAAGTGTGACCATGCAATGTGAGCATTGGCTATCAATTAATTGCACTCTTTGGAGTTTTTGGTACAGAAAGCTGTTCATACACATTTCTGAGTAGATTTGTTGTTGAAGGTATTGCTGAATATATTAATTATATTACTTTAATTAAAACAGTTAATGTAAATGTTGGGCCTTATGAAGTTAATCAATTTTATAACATTTCCTTTGTTCATGTTCTTGCTTGATCTTTTGACCCACTGTAAAATTGTGCCCAATACTATGTGGGTTGATCTCTGTTGTTTTCCTAGGGAGACTCAGAGAAAACTCTATGTGTCTTCTTGGAAGATATTTTGTAAATTACATGTCAGATTAAAGGATGCCTGCAAAGTAATTGCTTGAATTTAAATATTAAAAAAGTAATATTCAGTGCTAGAATTGTCTGTTGTTTCTTCAGTGGTTTAGCAGTGCTCAGAGCCTTTCTGCTATCATAGGCTCCTGTAACAGGATCATGTTCTTTAATGCGATCAATGGCTGGCTGACTTCTTTGTGCCACCTTCATTCTTATTCAGCTAGCTCTAACTGACAGGGGATATTATTCTTCACTTTTTGTTAGGCCAATAATTTCAGTCCTTGGTGCTTAGAAATTAGCCTTATAAAGCTGTAATTGTGCATCTGCTTTGGTGAAAGCACTAGGCAACCCAGGCTGGAAGCATTTTAAAAATGAGCTAACAGTGTACCTAGTGGCCTAATATGATGAACGTTGGCATGTAGATTTGCTGCAGATGATAATCAAACATCAGTTTTATATCAAATAGGGGAAAAAAGGACTCAAAAAAACCCCCAGGTGCCTGGGTACACAGAATTTTTGAATGCTGTAAATCTTGAGTGCCATAAATCAAGCTTTGGAGTACATTAAAGCACCTAGTAAGCAAAATGGAAGCTTTATCTGCTTCCTTTGGAGGAAATGCCTCTCCTCACTCTGAACTGCCCTTTTGATCGTAGATCAGTGCTACATTTGTGGCTATACTGAGCCTCATCAAGCTCACATTGAAGATAACTAAAAATTCCCATTCTCTCCAGGAGTACAGGTCTGGACTGTAGCTAGTAGAGCAGCAGTTTGTGGGTGAAACTTTCTTCTATATAATCTGCAAATCCTCAAGACTTTTGTAGCTGAAATTATTTAATGAAAGCTACCTTGTCTCGTATGTCCTTTTAGTTTTCTCTGTTCCTGTTAATCTTTAAAACTATGGACTGGTGATAGAAGTTATTTTCAAAAGTTTATAGCAGAAAGAGTAGCACTGCCATAACCTAATACGATGAAGTAAAGGATGATAATTTGTCCTTGTCACTGCCAATACTCTAAAAAAAGTAATTAAAAAGAAAGAAAATTACATGTATTTTCTCTGACTCTGGACTAGACTTATCTGTTTGCAGCTTTTCCCCAATCAGGTTTAACTAGCAAGCAGCTGAGGTAGGTAAGGGTCCGATCTGACTGCTTTGCTGTAGATTATTGTGGGGTCTTGATCAAAAAACAAGAGAAGAGATGAAGCAGCATAGCAACACATTTGCAAAGAAAGTAAAGGCTTATTTCATACAGATTTCCTGCCTTCTGTTTAAAACAGTATCAGGAGCATGGGAAAACACATTTATTTTGCTAGAATTAAGGAGACTTTGAGATTGTCAGTTGCCAGGTCCAAGTGGGTCATCAAAGCACAGAACTCAGAAAGCTTACTGCAAAACCTTAATGGTATTTAATGTAACTCCAAATTGGGAAACTGTGGAGAAACCAGGTAATTTTGAACACCGATTTCCAGAGAGGAGCATCATCCCAAACCTGAATGCAGTCAGGAATAAAAAGACATATTCTTCAAATGTCAAGCTGAAGCAATGCACCGACAGCATTGCAAGGACAGAACTATTGCAAATGAATTTTCAACTCTTTAGTACTTAAATCAGCAGTTACACTAATTAAATATATATAGAGAAAAGGGCTCTAGCCCTTGCTAGGCAGTGTTGTTCAGCAAAAGGGGTATCAGTTGAATAAAATACTGGAGGAAAGGCCATAAAATGGCATGCAGCAGATTGTTGATGACACCTGGAGTTGCCAAAGAAGGATAGAGCGAGCGTGAGGAAGAAATTGCATTTCTGTGTACAGTAACCTCTGACCAGCCAGATAAATCACGGCTAGTCAGAAGTTATTTCAGGGCTGGAAACTCTAGGGCAGCATGGAAGGCAGAACCACTTGAGCTGCTGTGAGAGGTTTTCTATTTGGGGAAAAAAGTACAAAAAGACAAAAAGAAGCTTCATAAGGGAAACAGGATGCTGGAGTTAAGGGAGCTTAAATAAAAACTCAAAGGGTGCAGGGAAATATAACTTGTGGCTTTTCCCTCATTACTTTATTCCCTTCTCTTTGAAGTTGGTAATACCATGAACATACTGTAAGACTGAGAGCAGTAAGTACTGAGAGAGTTCAAGAAACAGTCCCTTTACAGGGGGAGTGCTGAAGGTCTAAGGATGTCTCTACATTGCAGATTCTTTGTGGAACAGACTGACTTGTGTGATTGATTTTCAAATTATTATAGATAGTGTCAGTAAAGAAAATAATTCACTAGAGTCTTTGTCCCAGAGCAAAGTCTAATAGCACACATCCCTACCACGCTTGCCATGTCCCACTGAAGTCAGCGTGACTTTGCAGACATCTGTCATGGGACTGGGTCTAGAACAGGAATAAACCCAAATACCTCTGGAAGAATGTTCCAGAAATAACATGGGACTACATTTGGAAGAGGCTGTAGAGAATGAGGAGTTTCATTGCGCCTTCAAAAAGGGTCGGACATGTTTCCTCTCCTTTCCCCAAAACAACAAAAATATCTAAAGACTCATTAAAAACCCTCTTCCCAAATAACTTACTCTGATTATATTCTCATACTTCCCTTCCTTCATTTGCCTTTTAAAATTTCTAATATTCATAGGTAGTAATTCAGCTGCCCAAAGATACATGCCTCCACAACCTGTAGTTTGCTGAGGCATCTCTTATGCAGGGATCCAGGCTTGATCCCGCCAGGGCATTGCTGCCGAGTTTCCCCACACTGAAAAGGTATCGCACGATGCCGGTTCCTTTCTCTATTAACTCTCTTGCTCACTAACATTAAAGAAAGTATTTTCTAGCCAAAAGATGCTGAAAGCTGCCCTTACCCCTCCCACCCAGGCTAGCTTTGTTACTCTGGTAGGAGGTGGTAGAGTGTGCTGAGGAGCAGCTGTGAGAAGCTGTGCTTCAGAAGTGGATAGTGTCCTGTCTTACAGATAAGAGGTCTTTTCTGTCAGTTTTGTGATTCTGTGTGCATTGTGCAAATGATAAATATTGTCCATTTGCAGAGCAACTTTTCTGCTGAAGGATCCCAGAGCTCTTCACAAAACAGTTCACGTGTAGGACTGCCGAAATTCAGTTAAGCTGTTCTTGAGAAACTCCGAAATCATTCTCCTAAAGCCCCCATAAAAACAGGTTCTCAGTTTTTTCAAGTCTGACTTGAAGATGAAGGTGGAATTAAAAATCCACAGGCATTGTATTCCCTTTGCAAAGAAGGGAAAAAGCAGATGGAGTTGCTTTTTTGTGTGCACTTAAAAGCAATGAAAACTTGTCAATATTTTTCATTTGAATTTTCATGAAGAGCTAAGAAACTCTGCTGATGCTGGAGGGGGCAGGAAAGTGTTGTGACTTTTACTGGCAGAGAAATATTTGAACGGTTATTGACAAAGAGCACAGTGCGTGGAATGTGCTTGTGCTAAGCAGAGTGAAGATGTTTGACGTATTGGCAATATAGCACAGGGTCAGGGGGTGACAGATTAATGTTGTGTTTCACAGTCCAGGCTAATACTCACTGCATGCCTTCGTATGCTCTTTGTTATTGCACACATTTGGAAGGACAAACTGGCTCTGGGTTAGTTAAACCTATGCACTGATTCTAGCATGAAGATGGCTTGTTTTGGTTTAATCAATTAGGCACAAGTGTAAAGTAAATCTAAATAAGCTATTCTTAGACTAAACTGAGAGCATCATGCAGAGGTTTGCATTGTTTTAATTAAAATAAATTAAATTTCTTAACTGAACTCAGGGCAACAGTGAGTGCAGGGGGGAGGAAGTCATTCCCAGCTCAGTGATTCGCAGCGGCCTGTGACTGTGACCACTGTGGCCTAACCATGAGCGCACATCACGGCCAGGCCCAGTGGCTCTGAGTATGCTTGGAAAATCTCAAGGCAAGAGGCAGAGATTACAAGAAGGAAAAAAACAACCTACAAACCCCTTAAAACCCCACCTCTTGGCTTGATGCTCCTCTCCCTGGCTGGCTGCTTCTGGCCTGCTCCCTGGAACAAGTAACAAAAACTACTCTGCTTCCAGCAGCAAAGACCAGAAAGCCAGCAGATACTTTTCAACCCTACAGATACTTTTAAAGAATGGGAGGTAAAGGAATGAAATGGAAAACAGATGATAGACAGAGGCTGGCAAGAACAGAAGGAATGCAGTGCAGGCAGCCCGTTTGTCTCGGAGTAGCTGACATGCATGCCCGTGGAAGTGGCCAAGCCTGTCAGCAACAGTGTCTTAAAATAATGGAATAATAATGCGTCTCTTCTGGAAGGTGCTGAGCACTTTGGCTTCGTATCATCAGTGGGCTGTGTAGGACCCAGCCCTCAGTAACAGGCATTTCACATAGCCATGCAGTCAAGGACAAGTGTGGTCCATGGCAGAAGTTTGCACAGGACGCACCTACAGAATGCAGAATCACGTGCCAGTCACTGCAGTGCCTAGTGAGATGGGCACATGTGTGAGAAACAACTCTGGGGGTGCATGAAAGCGGAACACAGTCAGACAGCTCCAGTTGCTGAGTTCTGATTTCCAAACCCCTCTAATACCTGGTTGAAGGATAGTTCTAAATGGATTTCATTTCTGTGTTGAAACATGCACACAGACTTCCGCATGCTTCTATGTTTTGTATCCAGACCTGTTGTTTTCAGGGCAAAGAGCCCTTCTCCTGTGTGGTTCCCTGTGTTGTATATATTTCATAGATGAGGAGCTGACAGTAGCAGATTAATGATGAGAAATGTTCTTCGGCTGCCCCCAGATCATATTCTTTAAAAGGCACTCACAAATACCCATGAAACAGCAGCAAAGGGAGAGACCACAGCGGGAATGGCCATGGGATTCAGACACCGGCACATTCACTGGCACGTTGGAAGTGATGTGATGCCTCTGACAGAAATAACGTGGGTAGGTACGGATACCCTCTTTGAGGTCCAGGCAAGTACAGACGTGAGGTAAACACAGGGAAGAGTTTATCCAAGCTCCATTCAAAATGCAAGGCAAAATAAGCAGTATTTGATTACAGCCATCTGACAACGTGACATGGATGGATGGCTGAGTTAGGAAGGCTTTGCTTTGGAAAGACACCACCTAGTTCTTGATTAAGAATAGCCGGAGCATACTGCAGTAACTACATAGCTGTAAGCGTGCCAAGTGGCTTGTACCACCTTAATAACACTGTCTACATGGTGATCCCACTTCTAAAGAACTCATGTGAGGAGAATGAGCTGTGATGATGGTTTAAGGCCATTTTTTGATCAATATAGCACTGTTTCTGTGTTGGGAGATGTTGTTATGCTGCTGGTCCAGATGCATACCTAACTGCAATAGCTGTGTTGGTAGAGAAGCTCTCTGTAGACCAAGCAAACAACCAGCATGAAAAGTGGGTCTGCACTGCAGCAGTGGTGAGCATCAGCTGCTGGGGTGGGCTGCTGCTCAGGTGGTCCATCCCTCTGCACTCAAATGCTGTGATTGCAACCCCGGCTTCTGCTGAAATCACAGGGAGTTTGCCATTAATGCCAGTAAAGTTCACCCCTAAATTTCTCAGATGGCGTCACCTACACGTGTCTATCCATCCCCACTCCTGAAAGCCCCTTGGAGAAGGTCAAATGGTGGTTAGCAGCTGACTTCCCTTCATGTGCTTGCTCTGCTCCGTGGTATCTGAGCATGTCACCTGTGCCTTATCACATATTATACCTTGTTTGAACAGAAGCAATTAAATAATTGTTAAACAATATAATTTTTATTAGAAGAAAATGAACTGATTTAAGCAAGAGAATTTTATGTTTACTTTCAAGCTTTTGAGAAGTTATTGACAGACTATGCAATTTATAAAAAGAAATTAGCTTCTTCCCAAGACCTTTTATAAAGAGGCCTTGTCCAGCTCTGAATTTAGGAAATGTAGCCTATTTTCTGAGTTTTGCAGTTGAGGTCAGCCTGTCTGTGATTGTGAGTATCACTAGACTTTGGCACTATGCTGATTTAAGCCCTAGGGCACACATTTAAATTGTCACATATAGTGTGTCTCATACTGACATCTTCTTCTGTAGAAGTGAAGGATAATACAGCACTTGTGCTGCAGAATAAGACAGTGCTCTCTCCTCAAGCATGAAAATTGTCTGCAAATTTCAGGCATGTTTTCCTTGATTGTGGCCGCTAATCAAGGCAAAACCCAAAGTTCATTTTACTAGGGGATGAACAATGCTTGGCAGTGTAGTGAATGTTAATGTAGTTAATTATTCCCAATGCTGTGTCTGTCCTCTGAAGAGTTCAGTATCTCTGCACAAGGCTTTAATGATCCACAGCCATCCTGTGGTTTCACCCAGGGAATATTGCCTCCTCAGACCAGTTTGTAGTAAACTGTCCCTCAGTCTGCACTCTCCCCCTGCTTTTTGGCATGTCACATCTGTTAGGGTGAAGTTGGGTGGGTGGTTTTAAATAGGCTTTGTTTTGTTACAGAACTGATGGTTATATTGTGCTTTCTATTGTGTTTGGTTTCTTCACGCTCTGTATATAAGCTTTTGACAGTGTTAAGTGAGGAACCTAAAACTGGAAAGAATCACAAACATTTACCTACGTGGGGGAATCAGTAATAGTATTCCAGGTCCCTATGGTGCTCAGTATCAGTGGAGTCCCTAGGACATGTGATAGGAAAGTAAGCCTTAACTAACTTGTACACTGATGGCAATAAATCATCTTTGATAACACCTGTTTGCTGATACACTTCTGTCGTAACTTAGTAATAGTGATATCTTTCTCTAAGTTGTGGCTTTTATTAGATCAACTTAGTCTAGAACTCCATGTTGTTTGTTAGGGTGTCTGGGAAATCTTAATTTTAAAACTGTATATCTCTACACATAAAACTTCTCTGATACTTGAAACAAAACAATTGATGAAAATACTATTTTTGAAAAGTTATCAGAAAAATCAGCTGCATAACTATTTTTCTGTACTTGAAAACTATGCTGTTTTTTTTTTTTTTTTTAAGTATGTCAGCTTTGGGACAGGTCCTGTAAATTGAGAAGATTTGTGTGTTTTACCCTGAATACACTGTTTTTGCTATGAGGAGATTATTGACAGACCATATTCCTTTATCTGAGTTTACAGGGCCATATCCTGTACTAGTCCTTTGTGCCATAATTTTACAGCTGTGTTTTTGTTGTTGGTTTTGTTTTGAAAAAGCCAGTGATTTGAATTGCCTTAATTTTGGAAGTTGTCCCTCCAATGAATGTGTGGTTTGTTGATAGCTGAGTGCAGCGCTACCTTGATCAGCAGCTCCAAGCAAGGCACTGCAATGCGGGCATGTAGAGGAAAATAAGATGCTTTGCAGCAGAGCAGATGGGTGGAGCTTGGATGACTGATTCTACCTCTGCACAATAAGCTGCCTTCTCCAGTGTGCTTTCTTTGACTATCCTGAACTGAACCAGGTACTCATTCCTAAGCTCCTGCTGGTGTAACTGGGAATCCAGGTGTAGTGGTGACTTGAGAAGTGAACACTCGGGGCTGGATTCAGCCTCAATTAGAACACTCTGACTTTACTAGAATTGCATCCCACTGTATTTTAAAGAATTTTTGGAAATGTTCTGTTAAAAAGTACTAATTTTTTAAAAAGAGAAATACCTAAAAGGATCTCAGACATCCTAGAGGAGATATTATTGAAAGTTCTCATACAGAACTTTGAAGTAAAAAAAAAAGTTTTCTTCAGCAAGAAGCCATAGTTAAAAATTGGCTTCAAGGAATAAAGAATGATTAATGAAGTTGCTCTTATTTAGTGCACTAAGCCTTCTTGAGATTTAAATGTCTGCTATGGAAAATGTCCACAATTTGGAGTGAATTATTTAGAAAAGAAATTAGGCAACATACAGGGCTTGTGGTTTCTGTTCAGAGCAGAAGATAAAAAGCTTCTAGATTTAAAAATTATTATTATTTTATTTCTAAGTCTATTTTTCTTACTGAATTCTTGACATATGTACTGTTAATTAGGCAGTAATGATTTTCTTTCATTTGCACTGCAAATTACACCAATAATTATGCTTTTATTCACAGAATATATTTTGTTAACTGACCTTGGGTTTAGTGTAGAATACAAAATGAGAAAGAACTGTTAAGTTCCAATTGACGCTCTGAGATTCCTAGGGAATTCTGCTTTTGTTAAGTTTTCCATTTTCATTTTGGAGGCACCAACAAAGGTATACAACAGAAAGGTTTTAACCAAGTGTATTACTTTGACAGAAGTCACTGGGTTCTACAATTAATTCTCACCAGTAGATCAATGTACTTCATAAGCTGCAAGTCATTCTGACAAGATGAAACAAATACAATTGTTAGTGAAATCCTGATAATTTGGAACAACGGGCTGTGAAATTAGGTCAGTTTACATCTTCTTTGAAATATTTTTCACTCCATTTTGTACTTGGCTAATCTTGGTAATGCACTTGACATCTTTGGTGACTGATCATATGCTAATTTAAACTGACATTGTATGTATAAATTCAGAACAACATGGGGAGATGTTTCAGCATGATGACGAAAAAATTTTAACAAGCAAATTTGACTGAAATATTTTTATGTTTAAATATCTACTTTTTTTCTAGCCTGCACAATGTAAAGGGAATCTGATTTTTGTTGTTTGGAGATAGCTATTTTAATGACTTAGAGCTTTTTTTCTCTGTCCCAGTGAAATACTGTATTTGACATTTTAGGGCAGGTTTCTTGGAATAATAAGGTCTTCTTTTAGAGCTGCTCATCCAAACCGCTACAGGCAACTGCTGGGAATGCTTCTCTCAGGAGTGTCTATAGTAATTTATCGGCCCCAGTCCTGTTCCTACTGATATCAGTGATAAAACTTTTGTTGACTTCAATAAGAAAAGTATGAGTCCCATTATCTTCATATGTTGCTATTTAGATTTTATTATATTTATTGGAGCATATATGCAACCTCAGGTGTTTCCTACTGAGCTCTGTAGAAACCTTCCATTAGGAGAGTATATAAAACTGGCATGCCTTTCTTCATATACTGCTTATTGTCCTTCATCTTTATCATTTGTCCACCATAGATGGCTCACAGACTTTCAGAGGTGAAGAAAACATTTATAAAGGCTTATTGTGGAGAAAGGTTGCTGACAATTGCTAGTATGCTGTAAACAGTTTTGGAAAGTAAGAACTCCTTTTTTTGTTTCCAGTAAAAAAAAAGTTTGATAGCTGTTCTCCTCACTCACTGATATATTCTATCTGCCTGCCTCTCTCCTCTCTCTCCTTTTTTCTTTTTTTTTTTAAGTTGTGAATTTGTTGAATATTTGTTGGGCTTGGTGCTTGTGAATAATAATAAGAGAGTGCCTGGAATATAGTGTAAATTTAATAAGAGACAAATAATATATAAATATAATATTTGGAGGGGTTTAGACTTCAGTTCCTGCCTTATGTTTGCCTCTGTTTTGCAGTAATTATGTAATTATTAATTACCACTTTGGAGGAATAGAAAAAAGTATAGTTTAAAATTAGTACTGTCTGAAGAAGAAGAAGACGAAGAAGAAGAAGAAAAGACTTATTGACACTTTTTGGTTTTTTGTAGTAAGTCTGAAATATTAAACCTGTAGGACTTGAACTAGCTTCTTAAGTTAGCTTTTCAGAGGTGCTGAACACTGACATCTCTCTTTGCCCCACACATGAATCTGCAGAACACTTGACTGCTTATGGTAAAAAACCCCGCAAACCCTGCATAGAGGGTGAAGTCAAACTAAATCCATAGACTAGGTATAAATCTCTCATCTTCGTTTTCCATCCTTTTTCTCTATGAGTGTTTTTCCATGTGGCATAAAATGGCACCTAAGAGACATCATAAGGATAAATCTAGGGCAATATAACAATATTTATTACCCTTTGTAACACAATGGGAAGAGTTGGTGGTTGCTCACAGACACGTTTTCAGAACACACAGTTTCTGGTAGGCTTACAGTCCAGAGAGACCAGAAACAATCCAGCTCAGTAGGTTATGGCCTTTCCAGAATAATTTCACTCTGTAGAGATTGAATAGTGCAATATCAGCAGTCATGAATGCCCTTGGGAGTATCTTATTAAGGACAAGGTACTGTTAGTATATTATCAGATTTGGAAATAGTAGTAAATAACATACTAAGTTGTAATTTTCTGGTGTTATGATAATATAGCTGCAACCTGATCATGCCCCCTTTTGTAGATTTGCTTGCTTTCATGGTTGAATTTTTGGTGAGTCTCCTGGGACTCTGGCTAGGTACAAACCTTCTCACTTGTCACCTGCATGGAAGTCTGATTCTGTAACCAATTATAAGTTCAAAATAGCAACCATCTCTGCCTGTGTGTCTGCTTGGGATACTAGCATGCAAATAATAATAGATTATAACCAAGAGAAAAAAAACTTGCTTCCATTGCTGGAAGTGGGTTTTTTTGTTTTGATTTTGGGTTTGGTTTTGGGTTTGGTTTTTTTGTTTCGTTTGTTTGTGGGCTTTTTTTCCCCTTTTTTTTTTTCCTTTTTTTTTAGGAGGGGAAAAAAAAGACAATTTCCTAAGTAGGTATTTTAAGCCTTCCAAATTTTACTGAAATACCTCCTCTCACTACTCCTCGCACTTCAAGATTTTCCACTGTAGTGTGTTGTCCCACATATTCACTGAACATTTGTATTTCAGCCAAAGATATGTGTGCACACTGAGTGGAGTGCAAAAGTGTTGTGATCCATTGTTTTGTACAAAGAGAAAAACCCAGGTGCTGTGCTGTATTTTCAGATACAGCCCAAGCAACACAAGCTCATGTGAAAATAAAAGTCTTTGAAATGTGAATGGGTTTCTTTGGGTATCATTGTCCTGTCTGCAACTAAACTTCAGCTAGGCACAGATGTGTGGGGCGGGGGGGCTGCACTGTGACGGCTTATCATGAGGATTTTGGCAGGCTAGGAAAAATTACGATGTGAATAAAGGGAACTTGTTTAGTTCAGATGAAAACTCTATTAATGAGCCCCATTATCCCTATTTTTGGAGAGTGTTAGATTTTTTAAAAATATGTACAATGCTGTATTATTTTTGATTACAGCAGCATTCACTGGTCACTTTTATCTTTGTGTGTGAATTTCTAATTATACATGTTAGACGAGTGATCTTTACTGTAAATAGTAATGTGGTTTTCTTTCACTTGATCTGTCTGCACTGGATTCTGTTTCATTGTTCGCTTTCTTCGTCACAGTGTCTTGCTTATTTTATCTTTCAACAGACATTTCTTTAAATCCTCTCATATGGTCCTCCCCTCCCCCTTGTAACTTTTTGAAAAGGGCTTTATCTGAGCAGGCAGTTTCGTTTGTCTTTTGATCTATTTTTTGATGGATGTGCGTTCACTTCTGGTAGTAAGCCCAATACTGAAATCTTTATTCAAGGCCAAATTGTAGGGGCTTGACTGTGACTTCTGGGTAAGGCTCATGCCTATGATTTCCTAGAGCTACTGGGGAACTTGGGAACCAGAGATGTTGGTTACTTAATTGTGAAGCTTTCAAAGATTTTTCAGGGAGGATGTTAGTAATTTCCAAACTTCCAGGTGATTTCTCTTGAGAGCTGAGCAATGGAAGCACTGGTAACCACCAGCCACTTCTGGAAACCTGCAGTTTTCACCCTTTGGGCACGCTGCAAGAAGGAGCACTTGCCTTGCTCTGGCACATGCCTTGCAGTATCAGATCTCGCTCTGCCCATGCAGCAGCATGGTTAGACTGCATGTGAGAGCAAAGGGTGCTTGATGCCTTCTGGTGGTCCCACTGTGCTTCATCACTGAGCTCTTTCTTCCATGTCCTTATTGAGGTCTTCTGAAGAGCAGAGAACATGAATAAAGAAGGCAGAGGCTGGCCCAGAAAAGCGAATCAAAAGGTTTGTAAACCCAGGTAGTACTGACACCAGCTTTGGGAGAAGGAATAGAAATTCTGAAGCCAAACAGATCACTTACCTACCTGGAGATGATAAATAGGGAAAACCAGCAGTCATTCAAATCTAAGCCCCTCCCTGCATCTCTAAACCAAAATAAGAATGATTTGCAGAGATGACCAGTGACTGGAAATTCAGGTATTTGTTTTGTTCAAACTATTTTTCTGTAGGTCCTCAGATGCAAAATCGAAGTTGGATCCAGTTCTCCTATACAAATGTGTGTGACTTAAACCCAGCATTTGTATGTTAAACAACTTGTTTAATATAGTATTAGCATTCAGAGAGTCACAATGAGGCTTTGAGGTTAACATCCCATTAAGATGAATGGGAGACGTTCATACCTCAGGCTGTAGATTCAACAAGACAGCAGAGCATTGATTTACATAGTGAAGGCTGTATCTTGGCAAACCAGAAGGGCTGCAGACATCATTTTTCTAAAGGAAAGCTTCGATTCCAGTGAACACATTACAGTCTGCAAAAGGCCCCAGATCAGCAGAGCTGTTGGAGCTGGATAGCCGCTGGCTGTAACTTTAAACTGAAAGACATCAAATGGGCTTTTCACTATAAAAGTTGAGATCTCAGCCAGGTGCTCCCCACTCGTGTCTAGAGACTCCCTTTACTTCCCCTCACCCCCTTTCTCCCAGAACTGATTTTCTGATAGAAAATGTAGGCCAAGGACTTGGTGACCTTTACTGACCTTAATGTTATGCACGTTTTTGTTGCCTTTTTTAACCAGTATGTTTCCCTATTTATGCTTAATCTTTAGAGTCCCCCTTTCTTCCATATGTTTTTTATTCTCTCTTGTGTTGATGTATTATCACATTAATTCCTTTCCTTCCTTAGCTCCACATTTTTCCCCTCAGGACCTCTTCCGCTTGTCTGTTTTCTTGCTTGCTGTCCTTGCTGTCTGGCACACTAATTTTTTTCTTACTCACAGTCCTCCTAAGGAGCTCCTCTTTGGACAGCCATGTGTATGGATGTGGATTTTCTTTAGATCTCTCCCACATAAGCTCTCCCCTGCAGCAGAGTAAGGCCCTCCTGCAAATCCCAGGATGCTTGCCTTGGGCACACAGAGGGGCAAGACAGCCTGGATTTTGCAGTAAGTTCAAACTGCAGCCATGGCACCTGTGTGTTTTGCAGCTGAAAGCCTTCATAGTCTTTCTAGCACATGCTGGCTTGATTTGGGCACAAGTCTGGAGTGCAAATGAATGTGGCTGCATTTTAGTTCCAGTTGGTTAGATCGCAAAACCAAAGCATTGCCATTTGGCCTGGCTGGGGATTCGACAGTGACTGGGAAGGGAATAGCAGGGGCACTAATGCTGAGGTGTATTTGGCAGGGATGAGGCTTCCCCAGCAGCAGCTGCTTGTTCTACACTGCAGATGTTGCTTATGTCTTTTGTCACTGAAGTCACTCAACTCTTCTGAGTAATTACTAGAATTATCAGCTTCTAGCAAGAGAGCCTAAACTGATTTTTTTTTTTTCTGAAGGACTTCTAACCACTTGTGAATTTTGCTTTGCAGTAATGCATTCATTTTTTACTAGTCCAGCTTGTGTAATTAATTAATCAGTCATGGATGAGACATAGAAATTGAAGCTTTTGTTTGTCTGACAGATATTGCTACATACCTTGATTTCTTAATTTTTTCTCTTTGTAGCACCTCAGTAGAGCTGGAATGAGGGTCACTCACTTTATTAATGACTCCCTGTTGCATTGCTTTCAACAGCTCAACCATCACTGTACGTCACGCAGCCATGCATTTGAAACTCGATATAGTTACTCTTTAATAAGCTTCATTTTCTGTACCACTAGCTTGTGTTCTATAGTGTTAGTTTCCCAAGCATGGTACTAAGCAATTTTAGGAAATGCTGATACAACTGTAGCAATTTTCCTCAATTTGTTCCTGACAAAGAACTCGCTTCAAAATTGAGTTGGCTTCCTTTTTGTTCGAAACACTGGTAAACACAATTAGCCTCATTAACCCTGGTTTCTGTTTCATAACAGAAAATTAGCCTACAATCACTGGTTTGCTGGAAAGCACTGTTGTAATTAGTCCTCAACACTCTGATATGAAAATCCATTGCGTTTTTAATTTCTCTGACATGTCAGTGTATAAAGAAAACATGCCTGATTTCTCACTTATCTTGGGGATTGAGATAAAGTCAAGGACCAAGTCCTCAGCCGGCTTAGAGCACTGTTGAACAGATTGGACAAACATCTGTCAAGAGTGTCATAGGTGCATTGGTCCTGCTGTGCGGGAGGTGATTTCTGGAGGTCCTCTCTGCCTCTGCAATTCTGTGACGTTCTGACCCTTCAAAAAGCATGAGACCCAAACAAGGACCATTTAAATCCTGGCCCCCACTGACTGAATGCTTTTCCTTACTAGTCCTCCCAAAATGCCAGATTTATGCCAGAGAAGAGCTCTGCCTTGCTCTAGCTCTAAGATGGTAGTGGCACTGAAGCCACTGCCTTTTTACCAACATAGAAATGGACTGACTCAAAGGTGAATCAGACTAATTATTCTTAAATCTCTGTAGATAATCTGAAATTGGTTGGTTGGGAGAGATTTATCATCACCTTTAGCACCTGTGTTGCTACAGTGAATATGTCAAGGACTGTGATTACATTCTCATGAAACAGTGTGGTCCCTTGGTCTGCTGACTCAGTGAAGGTAGGGGATGGAGATTCATGCAGCAGCAGAGATGTGAGGATCATTGACGGGTTGGTTAGAAATTTTGGCCATGCCCAGGAATGTTCAGGTAGGAATTAGGGCTTCTCCCAGTAAAAAGGTGGTGGGACCAATAGCCGAACTGAAATGCTTCTACACTAACGCACGCAGCACGGGCAACAAACAGGAGGAGCTGGCAGCCATTGTGCAGCAGGAAAATTATTATGTAGTCACTATCATGGAAACGTAGTGGGATGACTCAAACGACTGGAGTACTGCAATGGATGGCTATAAACTCTTCAGAAGGGATAGACAAGGAAGGAGAGGCGGTGGGGTGGCACTGTATGTTAGGGAGTGTTATGAATGTCTAGAACTAAATGATAGTGACAATAGGGTTGAGTGTTTATGGGTAAGAATTAGGGGGAGGGCCAACAAGGCAGACATCATGGTGGGAGTCTGTTACAGACTGCCCAACCAGGATGAAGAGGCAGATGAAATATTCTATAAACAGCTGGGAGAAGTCTCAAGATTGCTAGCCCTTGTCCTTGTGGGGGACTTCAACTTACCAGATAACTGCTGGGAATACAATACAGCAGAGGGGGAACAGTCTAGGAGGTTCCTGGAGTGTGTTGAGGATAACTTCCTGACACAGCTGGTGAGGGTGCCAACTAGGCAAGGTGCACTGCTGGACCTGTTGTTTGTAAACAGAGAAGGTCTTGGGGAGAATGTGATGGTTGGAGGCCATCTTGGGCATAGTGATAATGAAATGATAGAGTTTTTGATTCTTGGAGAAGCAAGGAGGGGGGTCAGCATAACTGCCACCTTGGACTTCTGAAGGGCAGACTTTGGTCTTTCCAGGAGCCTGGTTGAGAGAGTCCCTTGGGAGGCAGTCCTGAAGGGCAAAGGAGTCCAGGAAGGCTGGATGTTTTTCATGATGGAAGTCTTAAAGGCACAGGAGCAGGCTGTCCCCATGTGCTGAAAAACTAGCCGTCAGGGAAAAAGACCAGCCTGGCTGAACAGAGAGCTATGGTTGCAACTCAGGATAAAAAGGAAAATTTATGGCCTTCGGAAGAAGAGGCAGGCCACTCATGAGGACTACAAAGATGCTGTGAGGCTATGTAGGGAGAAAATTAGAAGGGCCAAAGCCCAAGTAGAACTTAACCTGGCTTCTGATGTTAAGGACAATAAAAAAAAGTTTCTATAAATACATTAGCAACAAAAGGAGGACTATGGATAATCTCCATCCTTTAGTAGATGGCGGTGGAAACATAGTGACAAAGGACGAGGATAAGGCTGCCTTCTTTGGCTCAGTCTTTAACAGTAAGATCAGTTGTTTCCTGAGTACCCAGCCCCCTGAGCTAGTAAACAGGGGTGGGGAGCAGAAGGAAGCTGCCATAATCCAAGCGGAATTGGTGAGTGACCTGCTACACCACTTAGACATATACAAGTCTATGGGGCCAGATGGGATCCACCCGAGGGTACTGAGGGAGCTGGCGGAAGTGCTCACCAAGCCACTTTCCATCATTTATCAGCAGTCCTGGCTACCTGGGGAGGTCCCAGTTGAGTGAAGGTTAGCAATTGTGATGCCCATCCACAAGAAGGGCTGGAAGGATGATCTGGGGAACTACAGGCCTCTCAGTCTGACCTTGGTGCCAGGGAAGGTTATGGAGCAGATCATCCTGAGTGCCATTACGCGGCACATGCAGGACAACCAGGTAATCAGGCCCAGTCGGCATGGGTTCATGAGAGGCAGGGCCTGCTTGACGAACCTGATCTTCTATGACAAGGTGACCCACTTGGTGGATGAGGGAAAGGCTGTGGGTGTTGTCTACCTGGACTTCAGTAAAGCCTTCAACACCTTTTCCCACAGCATTCTCCTGGAGAAACTGGCTGCTTATGGCTTGGGTGGGTGTACTCTTCACTGGGTCAAAAACCGGCTGGATGGCTGGGCCCAAAGAGTGGTGGTGAATGGAGTTAAATCCAGTTGGTGGCTGATCACAAGTGGTGTTCCCCAGGGCTCGGTATTGGGGCTGGTTCTGTTTAATATCTTTATCAACGACCTAGACGAGGGGATCAAGTGCACCCTCAGTAAGTTCGCAGATGACACCAAGTTAGGCGGGACTGTTGACCTGCTTGAGGGTAGGGATGGCCCTACAGAGGGATTTGGACAGGCTGGATCAATGGGCCAAGGCCAATGGTATGAAGTTCGAGGCCAAGTGCCAGGTCCTGCACTTGGGTCACAACAACCCCATGCAGCGCTACAGGCTTGGGGAAGAGTGGCTGGAGAGCTGCCTGGCAGAAAAGGACCTGGGGGTGGTCGACAGCCAGCTGAATATGAGCCAGCAGTGTGCTCAGGTGGCCAAGAAGGCCAACAGCATCCTGGCTTGTATCAGGAATAGTGTGGTGAGCAGGACTAGGGAAGTGGTCATCCCCCTGTACTTGGCACTGGTGAGGCCCCAGCTTAAGTACTGTGTTCAGTTTTGGGCCCCTCACTACAAGAAAGACATTGAGGTGCTGGAGCGTGTCCAGAGAAGGGCAACGAAGCTGGTGAGGGGTCTAGAGCACAAGTCTTATGAGGAGCAGCTGAGGGAACTGGGGTTGTTTAGCCTGGAAAAAAGGAGACTGAGAGGAGGTTGTAGAGAGGCAGGGGTCAATCTCTTCTCCCAAGTAACAAGTGATAGGACAAGAGGAAATGGCCTCAAGTTGCACCAGGGGAGGTTTAGATTGGATATTGGGAAAAATTTCTTCACAGAAAAGGTTATCAAGCATTGGAAAAGGCTGCCCAGGGAAGTGGTGGAATCGCCATCCCTGGAGGTATTTAAAAGACAGGTGCTTAGGAACATGGTCTAGTGGTGGTTTTGGCAGTGTTACGTTGATGGTTGGACTCGATGATCTTAAGGGACCCTTCTAACCTAGATGATTCTATGATTCTAACAACCAAGTTTTTCAAGACTATTATTCCAATCAGAGAGGAAAGCTGTAGTCCACAGGGGTTGCTAAGCCATTAGCTGGTACATGGTACATCACACTCTCAGATGTTCACAGAACTAGTGCTGCTGCAGGGCGATTTGTACTAGATGAAACTACTGTGAACTGGTCTCCAAATTGTATCAGGCTCTTACCCAGCCACTGCAGAGCAGAAATAGAGGAGGTCTGTGTACACCTGTGTGTGTAGAAGCGTACCCAAGAACTCCTCTGGGAATTTGGGTACATCACTTAGGCCAAATTCCATTCCCCTGTGAAATGGCTGGGATTTAAGTAAATGCAGACCTCTTTGTTTGCATTAGAAATGAGAAGACGACTTTAATTATTTTGAGTTCAGCATAAAAACTGTAAGGATAACTCCTAATCTAGCTCTGTCCTTTCCATACCTCTTGACATCCAGGAAAGAGAGAGGGTGGCTGCCTACCTCTGGATGTGACATGAGTATCTTCAGTGAAGGATGTTGTATAAATGCTTAGTAGTATTTTAGTGAAAGACGAGAAATTATTTGTATAATTACAGCATCTTAATTCTTGCATGCAGGACAGAGGGCAGGTTTAGAAATGCTTCTAGGACTGCTTGCACAATAGGGAGCTGAAGACTGAATCATGTCATTTGTGCAGGAAAGGGACTATCCCACAAATCTCTAGCGCCTAGTGAAGTCTTTGCCTAAGGGACATTCTTCTCCTGTATTAAACGTTCCTCTTATTTCTCAATTGTTCTCTCTAAATGCATATGGCACCCTGGGGGTATCTCCATTTGAATGATCTCAATTGCTTCTGTGTCCATTTGAGCGGGAGGCTAGAGGGCTGTGAAGTGAAGCTGAGCTATTCTATCTTGATATCTGAACTGCAAATGAGGAATTCTGTAATTCAAGTTCAGGTCACTACATATGTTTGTTATTAAGTTCTTAAATAACCAAATAGTAACTAAATAAATGGTAATTTAATTTATTAGGTGCTCAGAGCATTTATCGTCAAAATGCTAGGGAAATTTGTATGAACTTGCTTATTCCACAAAGAAACATAAAAGCATTGACAAAAAGCAAAGCCTTTAAATACCATCTTCGTTCATGCATGAGGCACCCTGTGTGCAAAATGATAGTGTTAGGAATGTCAGCCAATCAAGCAGTCTAATTGGCTGAACTACTTAAGTGCCTCGTCATATAGAAATGTGTTTTAACATTTTCTTTGCCGCAGTTTAGCTCCTCCAAAGTATGCCTGAGGTTTACTGTACTTCCAGCCTATTGAAGAGTTTTCTTAGCCCTCTGCTTGAAGATCTACATGATGTGTTGAGCTGGGACCTAACACTTCATCTAGCTGAGAGCCCCAAGGCACATACCTGCCTCAGAAACCTGATCATGGGGGGGCTCTGGAAGTGGTCCATGGATGGGACATGGCCATGGCTCCTACTTCTCCTATTCCAGTGTGGCATGAAGGCAGGTTGGGTCCAGCTGGGTTTCAGGGTACGTGCAGTCTCACTTCTTCCTGCAAGAATGGATTTGGAGCCCCATTTGCCCCTGCACCAGCACAGCTAAATTGCCAGTCGTGTGAAGCAGTCTCGTCACATGAGCAGTAGGTGAAATGCTCAAATACCAGAGGTCGGCTGAACGAGCAACAAATTACAGGTAGCGAGGTGAGCAGACGGTGCTTCAGTGCCTGCTAGCAAAGATGCATCAGTGAACATGTGCTCTAAGCAGTGTTTGGGCAGACGTCTGCTCCTGGTGAAGGGAGTGCATCCTCCCCGTGTGCGCAGTGGGGGAATTCCCACCACGCAGTCTGCAGGGGTGAAGACCGCAGAGCAGAGATGATAATTAGAGCCTCATGAGTAGTGATTTCCATGTTGTACTCCCAGCTTCTTCACTGATTTTTTTTGTGATGAAAAAGAATAAATCATCCAGACCATATGAACCTATTTACTCTTCTGTAAAATACTGGTAGTTTCTGATTGCCACACTGTGCTGTGTGTGACTGTTTGAGGGATGCCTTGAGATGCTTGCATGAACATTGCTATATAAAGGCAAAGCACTATCATCAAGCATCTGTTTCAGAAGAGAGTCAAACTCTGCTGGGGAACAGTTTACTGTGCACGTGCACACAGACTCCATCTCTTAGCCTGTATTTGTCAACATGTGTTTGTCCATCCTCCTTTCTCTTGTTTACTTTCTTCGGATATTTCACACCATATTCACCCTAACCTGAAAAAGAGGAGATTAGGTTAGATTATTTCAAACATATGCAAATGTAGTAGAATGCACAAGGGGCATTTTTGGCATTAATGTTCTGCGTATTTTGTTTGGGTAATTAAGCATGGAAAGGTCATCTTGTGTTCTAACAGGAAGCATGGAGAGGTGGCAGAGAGAAAACCCAAGCTGAGCAAAAACATGTTAAGGAGAAAGCATCAGCATCTGACAACATTTATTGTTTCTTCAGTGTTCCCCAAGCTGCTGCAATACATTGATTCCAACCCTATGTCCATACATTTTGTTTTAAAAAGCTAAATAAAGTATGAGATTGAATACAAGGTAAGGCTAGGCAGCTCAAAGAATGCATACAGTTGACAGCCATTTGGCAATGTTTGTCCTTTGGGACAAGCATCCAGAATGAGGTTTGTTCAAAGCACATCAGCCATGGCACTTTGTAACTCTTTCAAGGAGAGGACACGTGAGGTCCTTTTCTTGTCATCTGCTTATGTGCCTTGTGAATATCCTGTCCTTAAATCTAAAAAAAAAAAAATTAAAAAAATTTTGGTTTTTTAGAAAAGGAATGAGAACAGTGGGTAGAGTTTGACTATGAAGTTCCAGCTGGTTTTGCCTGAAGCCTTTCCCATCTCAGAGGTGCTACTCCCTTTCTCACTTTGCTCCTCATGGTTTTTTGTTTGCAGCTTAACTCTGCTCATTATTTGTCTGGTGAATGCTTCCAGTGCAAGTCACCAATTGTACTCATATGTAAGCTTGGTCCACCTTGTAACAACCAGAAATTCATTCCTGAATTATGAACACTGAGAAGGGACTCAGCTGTTGGTTGTTGTTCCTGCAGCAGCTCTGGGGTGTGAAGCAGGGCCAGCTGTGAGCTGTTGTGTGTACATACAAAACCTGTCTTTCCCTGAGAGCCTTGCAGCATCAGAGAGACTAAAATAGCATAAGAATGGTTTCTTGAGGATGATCTCTGTTCTCACAGTACCTAAGATTGGTAGGTTGCATAGATTTCTGCCTCCTGTAGAACAAATGAGTGCAACGGATGAATGTAGTAGGACCCTATTTTTCTTCTGCACCTGGTTCTCACAGAATATATTTAAAATTCACTCTTAGAAGAACTCCCCGCCTCATCTATGACTGGGCGGGGAGGACGACACTGTCTGTACTATGTAGAGCTGTAATTTATTTGTTCTTTCTACTTGGAACCTGGAGTTCTTTGAGTATTTTTTTCCCCTCTTGTGGAAAAAGTAATTCTCTCTCCTACATCCTTTCTTATGAGCACCTGGTAAAGATTTCATTTCAGTTTTCTGCAATCTTTTTCTTCTGTTACTAAATAACCCTAGCAGTCTCTTAGATGCCCTGCTGACATGTTGCTGCTTATATACTTGAAAAATTCTTGTCTTTATTCCTTGAAAATCTTTTTCCAATCTTCCTTTCAGCCTTTCCTAGCCAAGTTTTATTCTTTTAGCTTTTTCCCTGTACTTCCTTGTCTCAAATACTTGTTTCATAACTTTTAGTTACATAGTCATTCATTTCTCTCTTTGTGCCCTTTCTCCCAATGATTTACCTCACTGGATTGCCTTCATTCTTCTAAATCTGCTGAATCACAAAATACTCCAGTCCATTTTTGGCTTTTCCAAAGCCACATAGCAGACCTAACAAAGGAAATAGTGAAGGCTTGGTGAATGTTGTATATCTAAAGGGAACACCTTCAGAAGGATTGTCAGTGTTTCAGCAAGCAGTAGATCCTTGGTGGTGCTTGTTCTCAGTGAAACTGCTGTCACGTTTAAAGGCAAACTACAGCACTTGCTCTTAAGGACATATGGTGGCCCTTGTTCCTAGGGCTTGGCTGTCCTATGAATGAAACAGGAGCAATGCAATTATCTGAATCACTTTCATGGCAAACACACAGTTTTCCTTTAGAGTTTTATTTGTCAAAAACTGCTTCTCCTCCCTCTGTCTCTCTCTCATGAGATGTTCAGCTTTGAGTCTGAGAGAGTACCTATTGACTACAGTAAGACAGAGCTTTCATTTGGCCTCATTTCAACACTCTATTTCAGCCTAAGCCTTATCCCTGTGATTTCTGGGTCAGCTTCTGCTTGATATGCAGCATCTTGCCTGAAGTTCTGAGCATCTTGTTTCACTGTGCTGCTGGGTACTTTAGTGTCTCTCTTGATCAGGCCTGTATATGTGCTTGCAGAGCCATCGTTTGACCGCACCGCTTTGCCCAAAAGCAAAGCCGGAAATTCCCGAGTTAAAAATGCTGCTATGGCTATTTTTTGTTACTATATTCTCTTAAAAGCTGTCACAGTGGGCCACAAGCACACTTTCCAGCAATGCAGCTAATTAAGCATGGTTTGAGGACTTTAAAAGTGCTCCTGCTTACCAAGTAGGAAAGACTAAAGGAGGATAACAGTACTTCCACAGGCCCTCTGAAAGCCATTACATAGTCTCAGGTGAGATTACCACCTCTCTGGGTTTTCACTTTAACTTTTGGTGGCAGCAGCTGTACTCTTGGAGGAGGATAGGATGAAACAACAGCCTGAAATTACAGTGAAGCAGAAGGAGCCTCCAGTAAGACACGCTCCTGACAGAAAAATCCTTTACGTCTAAGCTTCTGACGCTGCAAATTCAGAGCAAGAGAAGAGAGAGGAGGCAGGAGAAGAGAGAGGAGACAGCAAGCCAGTGGTTCAGGCTGATAGAACTTAGTTTTACAGCAAAGGAAAAAAACCATTGTCTGCGACCACATAATCTTGCATGGTGTGTAATGTTTATAAAGAACAGGGGGTCACATATGGCTGACTGTCAGCAAGAAACAGCAAGCTTGAATTAGCATTAAAAAAGCTGAGTACTTAAAAATAATATAACTACATGTAACAAAAGTAAATGGTTTCAGCTGTGATAAGAGAACAGTCTTTCCTTCCTTCAGACTTGACTCTATGTTTCCTTCCTTAATTTCTTCTGTCTTGTTAAATTATTTATAAAATACATCCTGGTATTGAAAGTGTAAGACCTAAAGCAGCCAGCTACTTTACTAACCTTGTGGTCAACATTTAACAACTTGGATCTGCAAATGAAAAATTTCTACAGCTCTTTTTAAGTATTGCCACATCTGAGGAGGTGTTCAGGTTAGGAACACAGAGAGGTGTTGTGCAAACAACTCATTTTGGGACAACTGTAGAAGCCCACATTATTCCCTTACTAGCCTAAAGAGCCCCCATACTCCAGTTGTATGATATTAGGAATAGGAACAAGAGCTGGCTATAGATAACTAGGGCTGGCTTTAACTGTGTGGGATACTTGTACATAGGAAAGAAAGAGCTAGTTCTCAAGGAAAAAAAATGAGGCCAGTAAGAACTGCAGGCTTCCCTCTTCATCTTCTGCTGCTTCCTGGGGGCTAGGGGTGTCAGTGTACAATGCTGTATTTTAACACTGACTGCTGATTATTCAAGTGACTATCAAAAAAATTACACTGCTGCAAAGAATATACTGAAGATATAGTGCCCAGAAAATGCCATGCACTTCAATGGGGAACTTTCGCCAGAGAACAAAAGGCCTGGGGCTGCAAGAAAAGACAGAAGGAAGTGTGGAGCCTGTGCTTCCCTGGGGGAAAAAAAGCCATTAATTTATATTGATTATATCCCTAAAGCATTTTAAAATATTTTTATCCTCTTGTTCAAATCTTCCTGCTTCAAAGTCATAAAGGAAAGGGGGGGGGAAATGACAAAAAGCAAGGCAATGGTAGCTTTACAAGGAAAAGAGGAGAGTACATACAGCTTGCCCATCCCTTCTGTTCTTTATCCTGCCTCTCACTTATCTTGTGGCTACTCATGGCAGCCCAGCACCAGAGGGTTGCATAACCTAAGGACGACAAAGGGAACTGGAGAGTGGAGGGTAGAAGGTGTTGAGATGGCTGAGGGGTTGCTTTCTCACAGCTTGGGCTGGGCTCCTGAGCAGTCTGCCCATTCAGAGTAGAAAAGGGCTTTTTCCTCTCTTCTCTGCTGTATTATCTTGATCATTCATCATTAGCTTTATTGATTAGAATAAACTGTCATTATAGGGAAAATTATGAAAACAATGTTCTGTTGAGATAGCAGCTAGAGAAAGCAATAAAAGAAGGAGCTTGCAACAGCCCAGTCTGACAACTGGAGTGAGGAGGTAGCTCTCACATCAATGGGAGCCACTGAAAAAGCTGTTCCACACCACTGCTCCCAATCTTCTCACACTTGCTCCTCACCCTGTGTCCATCTCCTTCTCCCTGCTGCTCTTTCCCAGAGTCGCTGAGCCTGGAAGAGGTTTGGATTTCTGCCGATCCACTGGATCAGGGTGAATTCTGGGAGCCCTGGGAAGGAGGCCTCTGACTGCTTATACTTTTTCTGCTGGTTTACCTTGTGGCCTTTTCTTCCTAACAGGGCAGAAAGGTGAGGAAGACAATAGAGAGAGGGAGGCTCCTGCAGACTGTCTGGGGCAGTGTGATTGCAGCCGTCCCTTACCATATCAGAACAGGCAAGTAGGTGACAGGCCTGATCTGCTCTGTTAGCACTGCTTGGCAGAGGGGAATTATGTTATCTTGAACAAGGCATTAACCCCTTGTTTAATTTTAACATTTTAAAAGTGCACTCTATGTTACACATTTGCAGGGAGCTAGTGTCTGCTCACGCAGAGCCCTGCCTCCTCCAAATGTGATGATCAGGACACATTATTCAAGTGCGGTGTGATGGTAGATACAGCAGTTGCTACACATTTTCCAACAGAAAACAAGAAAATGGTTTTTTTGGGGGGGGAAAAACCAACTTCATTTGAAACACAATTCACTAGAATGTGAAATGGGCAATATTTTAATCCCATATTCTGTTAACTTTGTGGTGACTTTAGTTACACGCTTCACTGGAGAAGTAAAAGATTTGCATCTAGTTTGTGTACTCGCTGGCCAGTGTGCCTCCAGTCCTAGCTCTTCCCCACAGAGACAGTCTGCAGTGGCCTTGTTATCTGTCTCATCCCTCCTCCTCCTCCCTGCTTTTGTCAGTCCTTTCCGGCGAAGCTCTGGAAGTGCCTGCCAGCCTAGCTGTTAGCCTGCCCTGCACAGTTCCCCCAGCTGCCCTGCTCCCCTGCCTCCACATTTGGTTCACCCTGTTGAGACCAGGGCCTTGGCATGTGTTCTACCCTGGGGTGTGTACTTTTCTTCATGGTACTATTTATTGTATATTCTTTCTTTCCCAGTTCATTATTTATTCAAGCATGCACTTCACATCCTGCCACAGTGGGAATTAGTGAAGGGTCCTGCTTGGTAAATGGGAAGGTTTTTTTACCCATTTACTTTTATCTGTGGTGGTTCTTTCATTGCTGAAGTCACTATTTCTGGCACTGCTGTGATTTCCATGCTGTGATCTTGTTCAAATGAACTCCTTGATATTCTTGTGCCTCTTCTCCAAATGATAGGCATTGTCCATAGCTTGATGTGTTGTTTTTCAGTCAGCTCCAGCTATGAGTTCCTTGCACCTTTCTGCTTTTAGTCTCTTTTTTCATGGTATTTTATATTCTCTCTCTTGCCTGCAACAGAATAGGACTGTCCTCCCCTCATCAGTTCTGGTCCGGACTGACTGACTTCCTCTGCTTGCCAGGTTCAAATGGCTTTCTCAGAAGCGCCCCTTGCAGTGGAGACTGGTGCCTTGCTATTGGATTGGTGCAAAATTTCTCACTGTTGCCAGAGGTCTCTTTTGCAGACTGTTTCTAAATGTGTCTGAGACGTTTTTTTTGGTTGCAGCTCTTCTTTTGTCTCTGTATTAGCTCTCCCCACTCGGCCTTCTTTGCCCAGATTAAGTGAGAACTGCAAAAATGTCATCTTCTTCAGGACTAGCCCTGGCCCAGAAAAAGTTCACCTGCTCTGACAGTCGCTCTCCTTTTTGCAGCCACATTACTGTCTGCTGCACTTTTAAAACCTTCTCCAGTTGTATCACACATTCCCAGAGAAATTCCAGCTCTGACAGCACTTATAATTGTTTTGGGTTTTTTTCACTTTATGTCTTATCTTGTTTACTCCAAGTATTTTTTGTTGCCCTGAAGTCACCCTCAGCCAAAGAGGGTGGCAGGGATTTGCCTCATTCAGTGTCCAAGCTCCAGCAGCCTGGCATGGTGTAACATGAGAATTGGCATAAATGGAAAATCAGTTTTGAATGGCTCATGCCAGTGCATGTAGGAATGTGTTGACTGCAGACAGTGTGCTGTGTGGATTGCACAGATAAGCACATTCCCTGCTATACCATCATTCAGTGCACAGCCTGCCCTAAATGCATGTATCTGCTCCTTTACAGGTGGACTAGTTCTTAGTGCAGTTCTGTTTTCTGTAATGATCTATAATGTGTTCACCATCTTTTTGATCTGTCCATTTCTAGCTAGATCTGTCTCAAATATACCATGCACCACAGGTATACAGGAAAGTCACATGGCTCTATAAGGGCTCCTCACCAATTAAAAAATATCCGCTGTGGATGAATACAGTCAAGTGCTGTAGTTTGACCCACCAATAGATTCTTTTCCTGCAGCACATCCACTTATTAAAGCTGCTGATTGTAAGAGCAGAATGCCTTTATGTAGAAATTAAACTACTGCTGAAGAGTCCTTTGGTGGGGGGCATTCACCTTTCTCCACAAACAGCCCAAGTGATTGAGGAGGGCTGGAATTCACCTGCAGAAACTAAGAGCAGCTTCTCTATAGGCGTTGTTCCAATTTAGAGTCTGAAATAATGGCCTCTGGCCCCTGCCCTACATGGAAGGATAATGTGGGGGTTTTGGGCCAATGGGTTTGCATAGGTGTGGAGCCAGCATGGAGGAATATAATACAGAGCATTTGTTAAGTACCTCCTTTTCTTGACTGTAGCTCGACAGGCTGTACCTGTTTACCACCACAGTTTGCATTTTCTCACTTGGTAACATCTGCAAGGCACCAAGAAATCCCCAGGCTGGCTCTGAGAAGGCTTGTACCTATACGTTGCTGAACTGCATGCAGATCTGGAGTCAGTTCAGTGCTGACTGTACTGGGAGTCTCTGCAGTACCCTGCCTTGCAGGGGAGATGCAAGCCTGCTGTGTCCCATGCTCTCTATGCATCCCCTGGGTGCTCTTCAAATGTAAGCAAATGTCACTGCATGTCAAGGAGAAAGCCGACATCAGTGAACAAGTTAAATTTCACTGAACCAACAATGATAGGCATGATCTTCTACCTGGCCCAGAGTGGTTCACAATTGGAGCTATTCTCCCTTGACAGCCCTGAAAAGAGGACTAATGCCTACTGCTGATTGCCGGTGTTTTCTGACAGCAAAGCGAATCACTTTTTAAAGACAATGACTTGTTTACTTTTCATTGAAACTTGAATTGAAGATATCTCATAATAGAATTTGAGCAAATTTACCAGATGTTTCATCCCTCTGTGCTTTTCTGGCAGGTCTACAAGATAGAATGCTGACTAAGGCTAATAAATCAGGCTGCATATGAAAGGCTTGGAGAAAGAATACAATATATATGCCTGAAACCATAGGAATATCTTACCCCATCGATCCTTGGGAATTCCTGATGTTTTCTGTGCTCTTCTTAGAGACTGATCTCAAATACAGGAGGCGAAGGGGGTCCTGTTCTCTTCTTGTAGCCTACGGTGAGACATAGCTTTGTCTAATAGCGCTCCTTGTCCTGGCATTGGAGGTCATAGACATAAAAATGATTAATACAATTCTGTAGTCTGGCAATTATCTATCCAGCTGGGAGAAAATGGGAAATAAGAGTTTGCTGTGACCCAGCAAAGTACTGTATTGCTCTACAAAATAATATTCCCTTCCTCATCCATCTCCTTCTCTTCCACCCCCCACCCTTTTGCTTTGTTCAGTCTCTACTAATCTCTTTGCTTCCTTGCTGCCCTATCCAGCAGAGCTCTGCTGGTTCCCTTGGAATCAGGAAATAAAGCCACCTATAGAAGACTCTTCTTTTAGGGCCTTGCATTGCATGTGTTAACCACACAAAACTGTTTTAAAACACATTTCCACTCCCCTTTTAGGGACTGTTACAGTACCTGATTCAGTTTACCGACCATTGTCTTTGCAAGTTTGTGCCTTTCAGTCTTCTTTTGGCCTGGATGCCTGCTTTCTTTTCTCTACTCTTGCTTTTATTTTCTCTTACTGTACTTCTGCTAGATCTCTAGATACTCCCCTCCTTGTCTCTCTCCTCCGTACATATCAGGAAAAAGCAGCTGAAGTTTCCACACCATCTTCCAAGCAGAGGAAGCGATACAGGAAATACTATTCCTGTTGTCTGACTGCAGTAGGAAAACATATCAAACTCCTCACTGAAGCCCACACCAGACCAGCAGCACTTGTGCTAGTGATACCTGGTTCACCAGGGTGGAAGAGGCTTTGGGTGACAGCACAGCATCATGTCATTCTACCCGTGCTTGGAGTGACTTAATTAACATGCCCCTGAAATCCCTCTGTGGCTAAAGGCCGTGCTAGCTGCAGGACTTGCAGTTGCTGCTCCTCCTGTATGGCCGTTCTTGAGGATTCTCACTCGCACCAGGAAGACAGTCATATCAGGCAACCCCTCTTTCAGTCCAGGACATGTGAAATCAGGATACTCGAGCATAGCAAGGTATTTTTAAAATAAAAACATGGACACACATGGACCCAAAAAGAACAGATTGCCTTTAAATAAAGTTTGTCCATCTGAATAGCAGTGTCAGGTGAAAAGAAGCTGCATTTTTAAATCGCAATCATATTATTTAAGCAAGTTGTATTATTCTGTGTGTTGCCTTTATCTGAAGATTGCAGGCATTTGTGATTATCTGTCATTTTACCTTTATACAGCTGTTTTCATCCTGATAGGTCACAGAAATTTGCCACGTGGCAGTAATGGCAACCATCTCATCCAGTGTATTACAAAGGAACAGAGGGAAGGGGAGTATCTAGACCAGGACTGCTATAGCAAATTGCTACACTTAGAAAAATGCTGTAAAGCCATTCCATTCCATTTTTAATGCTGTATTTGAACAGCCTATGCTCAATGAATTGCATGGTGTTCAAGTTATCTGTCTGTGCAAGATGAAGAGCTGAGCTGGCTGCACTAGGATTAAACCTGTGCTCCTTGTGGCAGTAGGTATTCCTCAGCCCACGCTTGGGACCGTGAAACAATCCTGAAACCTGGGCTCTGAAAATACAGCAGCATCTTGAGGGTTAAAGGGCTGGAAAAGGCAACATCGACTACCCTCCAACTCCTCAGGTCTTAAAACCATCAATACCCGAAGCTATTGTGTGATGTTCAGCCTGTGTCTGCTCAGTGAGTCTGCACAGTTGGCACCGCTCCAGCTGCAGCTGCTCTTTAAAGTTGAAAAAACTGCTTGGAAAGTTGTTTGATTTTTTTTTTTTAATTATTATTTTCTCAGCTTTGAGAATAGTTCAGTGTAGTCTTGTCCCCCCCTCCCCTTTAACAGTAGTTTCAGTTTAGCTTGTGTCCCACAACTCATACTCTCCCTGCAGCCTTAAAGGAGCACAGACCAAACCTCAGCAATTTTCAACAAGGCCACAGAGTTGTTGGAAAGGTTCCCACTAACTTCTTCAGTGAGCTCTAAAAGGCAGACTACAGCACTTCCAGTGCTGATGTAAATAATGTCTAGAAGGGGCCAGATAAGGAATAGGGGGTACACATGGCCTTGCTTCTAGCTCATCTTTCATTTCCTTTGTCTCTTTTAAGAGAAACAAGGGAGCTAATTTCACATAACTTGGCACATCGTCTGATTGTTGGGCCCTTAGGGGTCTGTTTGGTGCTGCCTCTCCCCCCGACAGGACTTCAGGCTCCAAGTTTTACTTGGACGAGCCAGAAAGGCCTCTCGGGCGCCCGGAGGGAGAGCGCAAAGTGTTAAATGCAGGAAGAGTTAGAAACAACGGCAGTTTTCTGGCTTTGATCTGTCACTTGGCAGATCCTGGAGACAAGCTTGTCTGGGGCTATCTCTGTAGCAGAGTTTGGAAGTGGCTGAGCAAGGCACTGCTCAGCCTGGGGGATGAAAGGGCATCCGAGAGCAAAGGGGCACGATGTCCTCTGTTTGAAGCAGGAGCTGCAAAATACAAATGCAGTGCTGCTCTCAGCTGGGAAACCAACGTGGAGGATGTGTTTCCCTCCTTTCCCTCTTCCTGTGGATTTTTCAACAGGTTAAGTTGGATTTGGTTGTTAAGAACTGTAAGTACTGAGAGAGACAAATGCAGCATCTGCAGACAGAAGGAAGGTAGTATTATTAGGGTGGGGTTAGTGGCCAGATAAAGTGGCAAATATTAAGTTATGGAAACCTTACTGTATCATTCCCTTAATTCAACAGAAGGTGACAAGGAGATAAATTAAATATAGAAACTAGACATGACAGAACTCAAAGAATGTCCATGCTTTTGTTCAACACTAGGATACAGAATGCACCATTTCATGCAAATCAGATTTCATTTATTTTCTATTTTGCTTCTTCAGTTAAATATGAGATGAATGAGAACAAGAGCTTTTTTCAGCATCCCATATCTAGTAAATTCATTCTGGGAATGGAGGAAATAGAGTGAATATGATTCTGGACAATGACATCGCCAATGATCCAAAAATATTTGCACTGGGTGACCTGAATAGTCTCTTGAATATAAATGAACCACAGGGGAAAATTTCTATTAAGAGCAAATGCAGTAGTTAAAAGGGTGATATTGCTGAACTGGAAATATGCAGAAGGATTAAAGCTTGCTGAATTGTACACAGGATTAAGTGAATTGACACATGTGGAGAAAATAATTTCAATAATAAACAGGTTTTTGTTCTTTGGGAATCTTTCTGGGAAATATAGTTGTAATTTTCAGAGTTATGATTGAATTGTCATACTGTACATAATAAGTTACTGCTGTAATCTAGAATGATGGAATGTATTCATGTGGTAAAGCGGTGATCCATAATCGTAGTTATGCTAGACAGTGAAAAAACACAAACATTTGAAACAAAATTAAACTTTGTATGTTAAAGTGGGTATGTAACAATAGGCTTCCTTCTGCAGGACGCCTTCGAAATGATGGTTTGCTTACTGGGTTATCACACAGCACTTTCTCCTTCTGGTTGGCCATTGGTGGACCAACCAGACCAATGCGCAACTAAAACACACACAGGGGCAGAGAACTTTGCCAACGCCATGCAGATGGGACCTCCATTTCTTGGTCATCTTTTTTTTGCTGACTCTCTCTGCTGTTCCTCTACATGATGATCCTGTTGAAACAGGGCCATGCAAAAGCATTAGCTGGTGATCCTGTTGGGAACTACATGGTTGTGGTTATTACTGCTCTTCTCCTAGAGGCTATCTGCCTAAGTCATGAGCACTCTTCTCAAAATCAGTCAATCTGGGCCACCACAAAGGCTTACAAGCATGGGGGTTAAAAGCTAATAAGCTGGACCAGGCAGATTGGCAAGGGCTCATCTGTCTTCTCACAAAGTTTCAGGCTTGTTGTTTTGTCAGTGCGTCATATTTATTATCAGGTTAAGTCTAACTGGTTACGATTACCGTGCATTGAAGGTTACAGCAGAAATATCATTGTTACATGTCTCTTTTTACAGCCTTACAACTTCCCAAGGCACTCTTTGCCACTGAATTTTTCCATGTATAGTCTCCAGCAAGTGTCAGTCACTTTTTCATTAGCCCGTTTGAGTTCTTCAGTGAAGCCAAATGATTGAATCTTTGTAACTTACTGGGACAAGGAGTACATCTTATCTTCCTTTGCATCATATAACAGTGTTTGCTTTCAGTAAATAATAATAGCAACAACTTGTTCATTAATGGGCAGTTAGGTGTGTCTTTTAAGACCTAAGTTGTAGAAAATGACATTTAGCACGTATGCTTAGTACATATCTTCCTATGTGGCACTTGAAATTTTGCAGTCAACCTGTGATCTTTGGTTTTGCAGCATCCATGAGCAAGATAGTTCCTAGCTGAACTTTTTGAACAGTAAGAGTTCCGATACCGACTAATTCAGGTAAAACATTACTTCCTCATAGCACTGGCGTATAAAAGGTTCCCCTGAAATGCTTGTGACCTGCCTGTTTTCCATGGCTTTGAGGATTAGCAAAGTCTTTATTGAATTGACAGAGATTAAAAAATATTTCTTGACAAAATAACTGTTATTTATGTGACTAGCAAATCCACTGATTGGGGAGTGGTGAACAGTGGGCAAACACAAGCTCTGACTCCAGCTCTGCAGTTAATGCCAGAATTTTGATGGACAATATACAGCTTTTAATCATTGCATACAGGACTGTAGACAAATGAAGAAAGGGTCTGATCCAGCACTGCCCAGTGTCTTCTTTGAGGCCACTGCAGTGGTGTTCAGAGAAGGTGGCTGGCTGCTTGGGGTGCCTGGCAGTCAGGGCTGCACCTGGGGGTCTTCTTTTGGTGTGCTTGGTAGTGCAGAGCTTCTTCCTCTTTGGTGGAAAAAAGTGTGTGTACCTGGAAATGTTTATGGTGGCAAGTGGGGCTTGTTTTTGTGGTCAGTTTGCTTTGGTAAAACCTGAGGAACTGATCCTGGAAAACGCTGAAGGATGGAGGTAGAGCGTTGTGCTAGTGATCTTGCAGGATATGGTAGCAGTGCTCTGCTCTATCACTTTCTTGACTTTCCTCCATATACCTCCAAGTAGTGCCTGAAATCATTACCTGTCATAAACAGTTACTTGTACCATGTACCACCTCCCCGTAACAGTCACTTCGACAGCAGAGGGCTATGTAGGGTTTTATGGTAGGGAACTGGGGTTTTGTTGCTGTTGTCATCTGTGCTTGGATTTGTTTTTAATGCTGGAAATATGCTTGGCACGGACGGTGGGGATGTAAGGCACTGTTGCTCTGGGGAGTTCTTTGCACAGTCTTGTCCTGGATAGTATCCCATAGAGATGAGTTTTACTGTTGTAGCAGAAGGAAAGTGTGACCCTGCTAAAGGAACACAGTTGGTGATTGCAGTTCTCAAATTGCAAAGAGGATGTTCTTGAGCAATTGTGTTGCTATGTTGGAGATTATCAGGAATGTTCAAGAAATGGCCTTGACCTATGATCCCAATGCCTGCTGTATATGTCTGTCTTGAATAATGGTTACTGAAACTCAAATCACTTTAATTTGATTTATAAATGAATTATAAACCATAGTACTGAGACCAGAGTAGGAACTACTTTTCTTTACCTGAAAGGTGAATCAAATGCTGGTTGGTTGCAGCATAGCTGGAGCCCAGGTGAGTGTCTGAAAGTTCAAGTAACTATACAGAAGATGGCTGTGCCATTTTGGGTGCTGAAGCCCTGCTGAAGATGCCTGCAGCCTTTGCCCAGGATTTGTGCTCCAACAAGGGACGAAATGCCTTCAAATGTACACTTTGCTGACGTTCACTATGGTAGTTTGGTGTGTGGGGCTTTGGATCCCCTTCTGACGTGCTCAACCCTTTTCTGAATTTTGAACACCCTGGCTAGATGGGCTTCTTGGGATGACACAGATGCAACATGAATAATTTAAGGCATTTTAAAACTTCTGATTTTGCTGTCTGGAGAAATGGACTAACTACAGTTTGTTGCATTTAAAAGCAGAAGGTTGTTTTTATTGTAAAACCCCAAACTGCATTTGAATATTCCTGTGCTCTACTATCTCCCATCTCTTGCTCCCTGTCAATAAGCAAGATCTTTCAGTGGCTTGCTCAGTAGGAAAGTGATTCTACATTATTTCCTACAGAGGTTTCTGCTGAAGTGGGCTGGCTGTAAAGAAGCAGCAACTCCTTTACATTCAGTAACCATACCATTTTCTCTGTCAGCATGGAGCATTTGACTTGTGCCCTAGAAAATAACTCCTCACTCCCACTATGTGCTCATATACTGAGCTGAGTTCTAAACCTGACCAGCAGTTCTGGGATGCAAACTCATGATCAAAATCACTGGATGCAGGAGGTCAGTGTTTCAGTGTCCTGAGTCTCTGGGGTGAGAGTCCACTATTTAAGGAGTAGTGTTGTGAATTCAAAACAGGTTAATGCTTCCTAAGGTCTAGTGAAGTTACAAAAACACAGTACAAAAGAGCATGTCTGCCTTAAATAAAAGCTGATTATAGTGCTCAATCCTGTTTCTATTAAAGTCAATAAGGGGATCATGCTTCAAAATTTCACCCAATCTGAGTCAGGGTCTTTTATAGGGGGCAAAAAATTTCTGTATGAAAGATTGAGACTCTTTGTTTCCAGCACAAGCAATAGTTCTACTTTTGCAGTAATGTGATGCAAGTGTGCTCTTCAAGGAGTTTATTCATAAACAATACAAAAATAGCGGTTCTGTCTACAGCCTTTTCCCCTACACAGTATCTCGAACTGTATTGAGTACTGGGCCTTAGGAAGCAGAAGGTTAACCTTCAACAGGATTTTACACTCCCCATAGTTCAGGGACTGGGTTTTCATTACAGTTAATAGGAGATGGGGTAACTAATATTTTAAGCCAGATCTGGGGCTGTGAATGTGTAGCAGAGTTTTGAGTGATTTAATTTTCTTAATTTGATACTCTCAGAATGTGCACAATCCAGAGGTGCTAGGTTAAAAGGCTTGGAAATAGGCTCACCTCCTACTGTAATTATCAGAAAGACTTCTGATCTGTCTGCATGCATAAACTGGGTATTTGTATGTACACATGCATCCACTAAGCACAAGACTCTTGAGAATTTTGGCTCCTTTTATTAGTAACTTCTTGTTTCATGATCCTTGCTCTGAATTTCTTGTTTTTCATTCCCTGTTTCCCATACTGGAAACCGTGTTGCTGAACTCACCTAATAAAGAAGTGTCTGCTAATAGTTGCTCTTCAGGGGGAGATTGTGATGAGCAGGCTGGGATTTCAGAGAATGCTGCAGAAACCTACTTCTGAGACCCATGTCTGACAGTGTCTTACTCATGTAGCAGCACCCTTGGCTATGGTGAACTCCTCTCATCCAGACTGCCTTGGCTTGTGAGTAATTTTCTTGTTCTCCTGTAGCTACCCACGGATTTGCTAAGTGCTGAGGAGCATATATTGAAAGTACCCTAGAGAGCTGGTAGCCATGTGGCTGCTCTGTTAATTTTCATGGTGGCCCTATGTTAGACCTCTATATGTTGCCTTAGAAAAAAAGTGCCCTCTGAGTTTTAATTCAGGGACCATAAAGACCTAATGCCACTTTTCCATAAAGGAGAGCGGCAAATGATTCCTCGATGCATTTTGCCTTTGTTTTGCAGTGTGAAAAGACAGGGAGGTTTATGAGTTTATTTGTTATGTAAAATCACTTAGTTGTTTCTGAAAAATGTCGTTTACAGATATTTCACAACCTTTTTGGACATTCGCAGAGACAAAAATGAGTATCATGGTGTGATCAAGTAAAGAAAGTGCTTGTTCTGAAGTTCCTTTCTATAGAAATTAATGAAGTCTTTTTAGGAATGAATTCTGAATGTGTTAATTTTGTGATCATCTTCACTATTAACCAGAGATTGACAGAGAGGTGTCAAGTGCAGTAACCCCAAGCCAACAAGGAGAGCTGGAGACAGACTGCTCAGCCAGTGCAGTCTTTTTCTGCTCTGTTCCCCTTACTGTGGGAGGGCTCTTTTCAGGCATTGACTTTATTACTTGTCTATTTAGGAGTGCTAGTAAATCCAGAGGGACTGTGTCCCCATGGCTCAAGGTCCCTCTGCGCATGCATGCACAGTAATAGTCCTGCCCTAGGTGCTGCTTATAGTTCTAGGTGTTACCTTCAGAAGGTTGTTTCCCTCCCACATAGAGTCTCAGCTTTATGAAGGCTGGATCTCCTTCAAAGAGAGCAGCCTTCACAGTCCTACCAGGCTTTCATCCATAGGGCTTCTCTCTTTTTTTTCCCCCTCCGTCTGCTTCAGCATCTCTTCTCTTGTTCTCTGAACATCTCTTGTTCACCTGTCTGCTTTGCAGCATGCTTGGATGCGTTGCTGGCTTGGGAGCTCACGACCAAAGATTCTTTCAAGCTTTATGTCCTAGCATGTAGCTGAATACATTCAAAGAATCCCAAATGTGACTCTCTGGTTGGGAATGTGTTGCGTGGGATGGGCTGAGGGCTGTACCTAAGCCACTTTCAACTCTCACAGTGCATCCCAGCCCCACTGGCCAAGGAAGCTGTACATCCTTTTCCTGGGAAGTAAAAGAAGAGTTCAAAGACTTGCTCCTGTGGTTTTCTTCCTACCATTAAACAGATCCATCTCTATACATCAAATATAATTTTCTTTTGCAGCTAGTCAGCTCTCTTGATTGTGCTCTTTGCTGATCTGGTAGTTATTTTCGTTGCCCCTGTGGAGGTCTGCTCTCAGCACACCCAGAGCCAATGCTCCTGACAGGCAGCACAATCCTGGAGTGCCTTGGCAGGCTGCCTGTGTCTGTCCTGCAGGCCCTGGGGGTACTCTCACATGTTTTGCTGCTTACTTTTCTCTTTCCTAGAGATCTAACGCAATTTTGCAAGTAGTCACTTGGAGCCATATTTCCCTTTGCCGTGGAATATTTTTTAATTTATTTTTAGTAAACGTTTGTCAGTGTTTCTAACGTTGTGCCTCCAGCAACGTGGCCTGGACTGAAGCCACGCAGCAGTCTGACAACCTGTTAGGCAAGTCTCCTATCAATTAGGCTGCAGCTGTCATTGGATCTATTCTCAGCCTCCTTGGTACGTGTTTGCAAATAACAGGGGCTGCTGTTTTGCAGCTCTTGATTTTTTTTCTCCATAGCCAGGCAAGAACATTTTGTCCCTAGAATTCCTCCTGTCTCCTTTGTTTTTGCTTTCTAATCATCTTCACTTTATTCTCCTAGGAATATATGCTTATCAGGGATATTCTTATAAGTAAAGTCTCTGCTCTGTCTTTTAATGCACAAAGCAAGGAAAACCTCCCCCAAAGAAACAAAAAAAAGGAATATATCACTCAAGGCTATACCTTGATCCTTTAAATGTTTTCAGACTTTCTCCAAAGCATCCAAACTGCTTCTTACCTGTGGGGAGCTGCCATTTTGAAAGCCTGTCTTGCATGGAAGCTCTCCATGGGGGCTGCCTTGTTTCTGCTGATGTTTGAGCTTTGAGGTGATTGTGTGTTTTATTATCAGGTTTGCCACAGCTGGAAAGAGAGTCCCTGACAATGTACAAGCTGTTAGAATTCCCTCTTATACCTTCTACTATTTGCAGTTTTCTCTTCTATAAAAATAATGAAAATCACTCTATAACTTTTTTCCAGATGTTGCACACAGCATGGTGGTACTTGATGCTAATATTTCATTCAGTAATCTATGGAGCACAGCCCAGTTTGTATTAGACAGAGCAACCACGCTTAGGCATATCATTTTCTTGTTTTGCTTCCATGTGAAATGGAAAATCAGAATCGGGGTGTTCAAGCAAGGCAGAAGCACCCAGGGCATTTAATCCGTGGGCTGACTGAAAGATACATTTTGATATTATGCTGTGATTTATTTCACAAGCCAGGCTCCGGCTTTGCACAAAAACAGTGGAAACTGTTCATTTCCTCTCAAACTGTAGGTCCTAACAACAGGTCTCCAGCCAGCTTGCAGCTTTGGAGGCAGAACTAGCCCATCGTAGGCAGATTGAAACAGTGAAGTTTATATCAGCTCATGCTGCATTGGCAAAAGTTTCTACCCTTGCCTGGTGGGAGAGTAAGGACAGGGCTTTTTTCTGTCCCCGCTAAATAGAACACAATACTGTTAGATGCTTCCCCTGCAACATGACTCAATGTTTGCTCTGCAATAATACCCACAAGGAGCCTGCCTAGTGCTGTAACTGTGCTGGCATTCAGAGACATCTTGAAGTTTTCCCCGAACTAGCTGTGTGGCCCTGCGAAGCTCTTAGGCACGGTAAGTGTTAATACAGCACTGCCTGTCTACGCTGTATTTTCTGGAGTACAGAAAAAGCATGACAGGAAGGCTCCACCAGGATCCCAGGACTGGGAGGTTTGGTGTTACACCACCAAGGTATGGGGCAGCTGGCTCACTGAAGGGAGTCTGCAGGGCTCTGAGCAGCTGCTCAGCATATGAGTGAGAGGGACTTCTGTGGCAAAATTAGGGAAGCTGGGACATGTAGAAGGCCTAGGCAGGGCATTGCTGGATTGCCTAGTAGTGCATTAGCACCTCAGAAAGACCTGACTGCTTTTGTGATCTTTCTTTACCAGGGGAAAAAGGTGGCTCTAAATCCCTCAGGAAGACTGGGATGTAGGCTCCAACAGCACTTGAGGTGTTTCATGAAATACTTGTTGGAGATAGATCCTGTTGAGCAGTGCTGCAGATCTTTGGGCAATCTCATGCTGAGACATTTAAGGTTTTCTCAAGTACTTATTTAATGAAAAGCACATTTCACATGTATACAGCATCCCAAATTGTTCCTGCTCAACCACTGAGCTTTCAACTTTTTGAAAGTGTAAACATAGTTAGAACAAGCTGCCATCCTGTAGACAAAGCTTAGCTGGCAAGAAGATGTAGTTTATGCAGTATTTATGTTCCCCGGGTAAACAAAGACAAGTAAAATGCTTTACTTGTTAATATCAATTCAAAGGAAAAGCGAATGATGGCATTCGCTGTAGTCCAGTTCAATGTTCTGAAGGTGTCTGTGTGTTTCACCTTTATTCTAAGTTCTTGCTTATAATTTGCTTCTTGTGTTTAATAGTGTGTGGCTGTTTCTGAGCATGCGGTGTATGACTTTGTTTCAAGACTGTATTTCAACAGAAGACTTCTCTCTGGATTTTATAGTGGTAATACTAAGTACAGCAGGAGGACTGGTTAAATAAGCAGGAGGGGCCTGAGCTGACTAGTTTGGTGTTCATTTCTTTGTCAGCTGCCCTTGGAATAGTGTTCAGATTAATGTGATTACTCTGCGGTGGCTGCAAGTTCATAGACCAACTGTGCACTTGTATCAAAGCCATCAGAATGATTTTAGTCCACGGTTCCTACCAGAATTATTTATATAAAATACATTTGAAATTCTATATTGGCCATTTACACGTGAGGATTTCTATTTCAGGAAGCTTTGGAAACAGCCAGGATCTTCAACTGCACCCTTTCCAAAAGATACGGGATCCTTTTAACATTTAATGATGACTGAGAAGGTGCTTAAAAATAACTTAGAAGCACAAAGCATGTTACTGGGCTCCCTGCTGGTTACAGGACCGGACCAACAGTTGAATTTTGGTTTCTATTTGCATTTCTTGTCCTTTCTTGCTTCATGACCTGAGATGAATTGCCTAGTTCCCCTTGACAAATGAACTGAATACTTATCTATTGTCCATATTTACATTATTACATTTAGGAGGTGATAGAATCTGAATTCATCTGCTCTGAGGCAAGAACTGTAAAGCTCTGTGGTGGTCAGGTAGTATAAAATATATCCTTCTACATGACTGCACATAGTATTATCCACTGTATAATTTGCTGGGTATCAAGTCCATTTCACGTGCAAAAGGTCCCCGGTTAATGATGATCTAAGTTCTTTCAGGAGGGATTATGTTTACATATATATTTGCACAATATTCAACATAATAGCAAGCTAATCTTGACTGCATCATTTATGCTTTGCTACAATTTAGACAATACAGGTAATCAATTAGTCTGATTCTTCTGCATGCTGCTAAATGGAACATGAACAGCTCATAATGGGCAGCAGTAAACAGACATTTGTATGTGCACAGGTACACTGTGCAGTGAAAGAGGCATGCAGGAGACAAGGTGCTGAACAAAACAGCCCTGCATAAAAACAGGCATTCATTTAAAGGAAGAAAAATGTCGTTGAAAGCTGCAAGATCATTAGCATTACTATGCATGAGGAGTAGTCAAAGAAGATGTTACAAGAGGAACAGAGATATTATTCAAGTGTCTAAGAAGACAGACCGTCATCAGCAGTGGAGACAGAAAAGGCTTCTGAAGGAATAGCATAGCATTTCAAACATTAAATTATAAGGGGACTGAAGCTTTAAAAGGTATGTTGGAGTTTCTACATTATTTATTATTTGAGATTGCCTTCCCCCCAAATGCTTAAGTTTTGTTCCATTCATACAGAACAGAAAACTCCTTGCCATACTTCTCAACTTCCCAGGGCTTTCTGGACACTGAGCCAGCTCTAAGTTTTGAGATATGATTTACTCTAAGCAGACGTTGATTACTTGCAATGCTGCAGTGGGTTGGAGCAGCTTGTTAGAAAAGTTGGGGAAGCGAGAAGGATTTGGCTGCCGTTACTCTGGAGCTTGGGAAAGCTGGGCTCAGAATTCATTATTATTTTGTATTTTTATTGCATCCATACCTACAAGCTCCAGGCACTGACAGGATTTCACAGTGCTAGGTGCTGTCCTTTCTTCAGCACAATTTAAGGCCTTTTTTGAACCTAGTGGGTAGCTGCACTGACAGTGTAGTCATTCAGAGTGCAGAAGCTTATACCAGGAAAAAGCCTGCAAAAAATATAGCTTGTATCAGTTGCCTGAGCAAAAGAAGCTGCATTGGCAAAAAAGAAACTTTTTTTCCCCTTTTGCTCATATTACAGCTGTGTCTACATTAGGGCTTCTGCTGGCATAGCTGGAAAAAAAAAATCACACTCCTAGCTGACAGGGATATGCTGTCAATTTATTTAAATAGATGAGTCTGAAGTATTTCCACATGATGGATCAGTGTGTGTTTCTGTGTGTAGGGAAGGGGGAGGGGAGAACCTGTTTTAAAATAGAAGTTTCTAAAATTGGTTTCCACAGATACCCTTAAAATGGCAAGTACTACCCTTGCCAGTAGCTTCCCGCTTCCTGGCCCTCCTGTCCTTCTCGCCCAGGATCAGACCCCCAGCCCTGTATTCCCCTTCCCTTTCGCCTTGTCTGCCCCACAGCCTGATGTGTCCAGCTGGGGACTCTTGCCTGCTGTCTTCGTTTCTCCTGCCTGGCTTCTGCCCTGGCAGCATCCTACCTCTGAGCCTCTGCCTCCTCTCCAAACACCTTCACTGAAGCTCCAGTCCATCCCCTCTGCCACGAAGGGCTGGCTGTGCTTCCTGAAGTGTGGGTTTCTTACCTTCCTCTCCTACTGCTGCTCCCAAGGCCTCTGTTGGGCGCGAAGGCTCAGGCTTTGCGTACAAACAGAAGTCCTCCATAAGCTCTGTGCCATTGCAAAATGTTTCATTTCCTGCAGACAAACTGCATGTTAAGTCAAAGAGAGAGCAGAGGGATTTCCATTTCAAACAGGGAGGCAGAGCCTTTCCAGAACATCTGGAGAATATTTGGAGGAAGAGACGGAGCTGTGATAAGATCACAGGACTAGAGGCATGAAGGTTGGTTCTGTTGCTGCTTGTCCTGATGAGACAATTACTGATGTTTACCTTGTTCCATCAGCTCAGGTTGGTTATGGAGTCCAAATGGCACATAAAGGTATCATATGTACTGGCTCCCAGGGAAGGAATTGATCCCAGAACTACTGTGATCTTTCTGAGTCACCTTTGGGCAAAAGTTACTGCTTTGGTGCCTCAGATTCTTCATGTATAAAATGAAACTTCACAGTCATGAGGTATGAACCTTAATTTGATGCAACTGGAAAGGGGGTGAGGTCCTGTAGTGGTTGAGTCTGCTGAAGTGCAAGGAGTAGGGATTAGCTGGTCCTCAGATGACTCACACTCCTTCAGAAGTACAATTCTGTGAAAACAAGTTGCTAAATAACCTGCACACACGGTGTGAGGGAGTGAGGGGTCGGAGGCAAGCAGGCTCCTGAGCAGACAGCAGCCTGGGCAAGCAAGTCCTTGAATCACCCACATGTGTGAGTGTGCATAGCCAGCACCCCAGAGCCCTTACTGATGGTTATTGCAGGTAATCCATCAGTTATACACCTGGAAATGAGGCATATGTAGTAATTTTTAAAAAGAGCAGTGAGAGGACTTCTTTAAATTTTTTCTGAATATGAAAGTTTAAGCATTTAAATAGCATTGAACCAAGTAACCTGCAGCCCATTGGTATCAACTATTTGTTCAGAGTTTAAACTGACATTTCATAAGTATGTTAATTGATACTGCACTAACTTACTATAGGTATCTTCCTAAGTGCCAATTATCTGCCTCAACATTCCCCACAATTTAAGTTTGTTAGTAAGAAGCTAATTACACTAGTTTATTGCTGATGGAATTATATGAAGAGTAGATTTCGCTCTTACATACTTATTAGACCTCAATAAGTGATCCTTAGCAGTCTGTTGCTATTCAATTAACAAGTAATAACTTCCTTAATGAATCTAATTGAAATGCTTATTTCAGTCAGGCACCTAATATAAAGCGCTTTACTTTGAGCACTTTTCTGAGTGCTAGTCTTGTTTACTTAACAAGAACAAAATGGGGCCACTGAGGAAAACTGAGCCTGTGATGAGAACTGAACCACTGTTGGTAAATCCCTGCCAAACATGACCAAAAGTAATTTGCCAGGTGATTTCTGTTCTACAGAAATATCACGGGAATAAACCAAGACGTTTCTCTCTGAGGGTTTAAATCCATGGAGGGGATTCTGCAGCATGAAATTCTTCTAGCACGTTAGCTCTGCCTCCTGCAAGGGACGTAAAAACACTTGCAGCTCCACTGAGAGCCGCATAGCTAAGCCCCGGGGTGCACTGCCGCAGACACTGTCATTGAGTTCTTGTTACAGTTCAACTCCCTTAAAAACTCACTCCTTTTCTTTGTGAATCTGCACATTTGGGTTGAGAGATTATTGGAAGTATGATGATGGCTATATTTAATGATCTAAAACTATCAGTATAATTACAGCCAAAAAGAGGATATAACTGGAGGGTTTTATACTGTTCCATGTACTTCAGTGAGACTGACACTAAATCACCTTGAATTTAGTCTGCTCACAAGTGTAACCTGTGCTGAACTGTCTTGAGTGACCACTCCTGGGGCTAACGTAACCCAGTTGCTATGTGGAGACAGCTTCCTAACAAGTGGCAAAGAAGTGTGTGCAGCATACCTGGGCTGTGCACACCGTACCTGGTGAGCTGTTAGGTTGGGAGTCTCCTTAATGGGGAAGGGGAGGATTCTTAGCTGGGATTTTGTAGTCTGGGAAATTATAACCTGCTTCATCCATTTATGGGATGGGAAGATCCAACAATGGTTGGCTTCTGAAGCTATTTTTTGTTTCAGGATTAAAAGTCTGGTTTCTCCTGTAATGAGGATTTAACAGACAGGACTTGTGTTTGTGGATAAATGCCAGGAAATCTTCTCAAGCAACACTAACAAATTATTCCATTTGGCAACGTTAGTGTATGGGCAGTAACCTTTTCTCAAGAATTTTTAGCAGATAGATTTAGTGTCAAAAAACCCCATAACAGGCTGTAATATCTTCTCCAGTCTATGAGGTTTGTTACCAACTTTTTAATGTATGCCTTCTACTCATTGAATTGAAAGACCTTATTGATCTCTTTGCAGCTGAACTGATTATTGGGGTAAGAGAGAGACTTCCTGAAAGAAGCCAAGAGAAATTACTCTTTTAACATATTCTGATTTTAGTAAACTTCCATTTAACCTCCAGGGTTAATTAAAAAAAAATTGCTGGTTGGCTGGCATAAATTTATTAAATCAGACAGAAACAGAGTTCAGGCTAGTACATTTAATGTCAACTTTTGTAGTATTCTTGGGGAAAAAAATCCACATAGACTTCTTAGTATTCCAGAATTGCTTATTTTAAAACAACAGCCATCACAGCAAAGCAACCCAATTAGGAAAATAACCCCCCAAATGAAAACACATTCTGCAGCTTCGGATAGTTCAGAAATACTTCAGTAAGGTATCGGGGGCTTCATAGCTCTGTGGTTATTGGTTGAAATCCTGTCTTCATCATGAGGTATTAGCTAGTTGGTGTCTGTAGCTTCTTTGGGTTGGAATTAGGGGATTTGCTATGTTTTCCAGAGATGCCATGGTTCTTCCCTGTGCCTACAGGGTCAATGATACACATCATGGCTGGCGTCTTTGTTAATGTCTGAACAGAGAGCAAGGATTAAATGGGCCTAACAGCTGAGGGGATTTTCAAAGGCATGAATGGTATTTACACATGGATCTCCGGCTGGTTTCTATTGGTTTTCCAGACTTGCTTTGAGATTCCTGGTTTGGTGTGGGTCTGTCTCCCCACTGCTCTCCCTGACCCTGCTATGGACAAGATACTCATGATAGAGATCTGGGGAAGTTTTCAGAGGTGCAAATGTCAACGCCCAAGTTACATTCACGGGATGGAGAAGCCCATGCTTGATAGGAAAGAGCTAATAGAGAACCATCCTGGAGAAGGTTCTGTCTTGTTATTCATGCTGTGATGAGCTTGGAGGCGAGATTGGGTGGCATAAGAAAGGTGCAGTCTGACTTTTTGAAGCTGGGCTCCTCTGACCCTGACTTGACAGTGCATCTGAAGCAGATGGGAATGGGGCTAGACTATCCTGTGAAGCAGCAGCCAGAGAGAGGAGAAGCCTTCATTGGAAGGACTTTATGAAAACACAAATGAGCACTAAAATACCAAAGTGAGGCTTCAAGCCAGGTTAGCTATTGTCCTGTGCAGGCCAAGTGAAACTGTGTTTTAGAGAATACAAGGAGGGTTATAAAAACATCCAGTACTGCATTTAGATAGGAACTGCTGACATTGTTAGCTGGGTGGCATTTGGGCAAGATTTTGTTACAAGCCAACATCATAAAGCTGTCCATTCTGTCAACCAGTTTCAGGGCAAATATTTTCTCCTCCCCCCATCAAATTGAGATGACAGTTTTCTAAGTGGTTTTAGTCTGAAATGTGACAAAAAGTACATTTTTGGCAACTGATCTTCTTTTGTGTCCTATGTGATGTTTTCTCCCTGCTGGCCTGGAATATCTTATGTAGTTAAGAGCATTTTGAAGCATATTCCCTCCCTCAGAGTATGGGGAGAAATTCTACCTGGAGTTTTGTTCCTGTGAAAGAGAAAATCCAGCCTTTTACCAAGTACTGCTGTTTAACTGAAGCAGCAGGAACTAGCAAGGAATGCTTGTAATACGGAACATATCATGTATAGTAAAATGTCATTTTCAAGTGCTTTCTGAACTATCCATCCCAGTAATGAAGCAGCTCTGAAATACCATGTGACTTTTTCTCACAGTGCATTGCACTCCGTCTAACCTCACCTTTGATCATGATGTCACTTCAGATGAAAGACTTGCATGGAGAGTCGTACGTTCTGCGTTAGGATCAGCTGATACCCTCTGGGATCTGAACAGTGAAGGACTATTTGAGATGTGTGCTCTATGCTTGTCAAAGAGAACTATGCTGCACTAAAAACAGTAGTCAGATATCCAAACTCACCTCAGTCTGGGTAGAAGGAAGACTTCACCTTTATGCAAAAAGATCGACTTAATCGGAAAGTTCTAGAAAGGATTTCAAGGATGAGTAATCATTTTTACTTTCTTACAGTTTAGGGTCCTAATTCAGCTCAGTGATTTCCTAAATGCTTGAGTAGCTCTAGGGGGCCCTGCTTGAGCAGGAGCAGTTGGACCAGATGATCTCCAGAGGTCCCTTCCAACCTCAGCCATTCTGTGATCCTGGTATTTTGATACCATACTTGAGTGTTACCAATCGAAGTGAAACAAACACCAAAACCCACCCTCTTCTGCTGCACAAGCAGCTCCCCACAGAATAGTCTCAGTGTGCTCAGTGGGTGCCTTTATATAGCTTTTCCCTTGTGCCTGGGGAGCTTGGTGTTTGGCGCCTTATGTCCCAGTTGAGTGTAATATATGATGGGCTTTTCTAGTGAATTTAAAACCAGGCAAACTTAGAAGCACACATACTGTGGTCCAGGGATGGCAAGAGGACTCCACACACAAAATGTCAGCTGGCCTAAGCTGTTCAGATCCCATTGCGGTACCTGCTGGAAAACCCTCCAAAAACCAGAAAAAGCAGACTGTTCCCACAGAGGTGTTTTTCTTACTCTGAAGCCTTGATCTCCTTATAAAACAAACATGGCCAGAGATGATGTTGGGGCTGCGTCCTGTTACAGCAAATGCTTTCCTGCAGATGTGCATCCCATTTTGCTTTGGCCTTGCTCACACCTCCTTAGCATTTGCTTTCTGGGAACGTCTGAGTGATTGAGGGTGAAGGCCTGGCCCCATGCAGCTCTGCCATCTCATTCGATGGAGTCAGTATTTCACCTGTGCTAACAGTGACAGAGACTGAATGTCAGCGCTGCATGCACAAGCTTTCACAGAAATCAATTCTCACATACAGCATTAATATTGGAAGTGCTTCTCGCTCACCTAATTGTTGGCCAGGCACAATAACCTGTGACTAATAGCCATGCACGGTTTTACAGCACGGCCTGTTTATAAAAATTTGCCATTAGTCTGTAACAAAAAAAAATCTCAGGCTGTTAATTGACCACCATGTATTCCTGAGGAAATCGGAGTAATCAGATGGGTGTTCATTGCACAGAAGGGGAAGGTACAGCTAGCTTGTGCATTGCTTTTATGATTCAGCTGCTCTGATCTACTTTTGATTATTTTTTCCTCGTGTGGGGCCAGTATTGTAAAGCAAAGATTTGAGAAATAAGCCTGTGTGTAAAGTGACCCAAATTAAAAGCCAATTGCCACCTTTATTCTCTTACTAGGCAGCCGTCCATTTCTGTGCAGGAATAGACATATGTTAAAAAGGCTGTCATACAGCTACAGAAGCAAACCAGTTAGCTTATGGTCTGCCTTTGCCAATGTTTAAGGTCAGCTACTGGAAAAAGTTACAAAACAGCTATTACAGCCAGGTATGATCCTGCAGAAGGGCCTCTATTGAGAGCTGTTATTCTTTGCTCATTTTTGTGCAAGTCAGTGGGACGCTGCCCTTGAAAAACAGCCTGTGATTTGCAAAACAAGGACAGCAAGATGTGTGCAGGTTGGTTTTGGGGTTGGGTTGGGTTGTTTTTTTTGGGCATTCAAGTTTTCCTCTAGTAAACTCCCTTTTTTTGTTGACAGATGGGGACCATTCCTGAAAATGGTCAGGACAGCTTGGCCATGTGGTAGATTTTCTTCTCCTTCCCCACCCTGAAAGTATTACAGGAGCTTGAGTATCATTCTTCCTGGCTGACGTGAAGGGCAGAGGCACCAGTCTGGCAGAGAGGATGCAGCATCACCATTGCAGTCCAAGGAATTCTCGGACTTAACCTAAACATGATTACCCTCTGGCATCTCCGCTCTGGTCAGCAGCCTTCACTGTAGGACAGGGTTGGATCTAGTTATGATTTTAACAAGCAGAGCTCAGAAAAGTTGTTGGTGTCTGTAGGAAAAAAAGTGAGCAAGCAGACCATAAATCAGGTCATCGGATGAATTCAGAATGCACTAATAAAATCAGAGCTTCCAATAAATTTCATTTCAGGCAGAGTAGAAATGGTTTCTCAGTCAAGAGTTCAGGGCAGATTATAATTTCAGATGTGTGTCGGGCCAGTGCAATATGTCTACAAAAATGTTTGCAGGCAGGCAGCAATGGCTGGTCTGGAGTCAGGCCCTCGCATGAGTTGCACTTTAGTATGATTGAATAAAAAGGCGAGACTCCCTAGTTCTTTGAGCAAAGCTGAATCTAATTAAATATTTAATGTTTTTTTTTTCTCCCAAATCCTTTGGTTTCTTGCTCTTTCGTACTGTGCTATGATGACATTTGAACAACAAATGCAGTCTTGGTAGGTTGGTCTCCTGGTACTGGTTTTTTATATGAAAAGCTTGCACATCCCAGCTGAAGTCCAGATGCTGCATTTATGAGGTATTTTGTCGTGATCAATTTTTAAAAAATATTTTTCCATCCCATGAAATTAATAGGCACCTGGGGAAATATCAACCAACTCCTCCCCACTCCTACAAATACTAACCTTTCCCAGATGGGAAGGGATTTCTCGTTCCCTTTATTTACCTGCAAGATGTCCTTGCTGGTACTTAGAATCACAGAGAGAGAAGGAAAAATAAGAAAACCTTCGTAAGTGGAAAACATTACAAAGAGAGCGACTGCACATACGCCAACTAAGAACACTGCCTTCTGCGGATCCATTATACTGAACAGACCCTGCATAATCTTGCCAGGGTCACAGAGTGAGTCATTAGCAAGACGGCACTAAGACAGAGGCATCCTGATTTTTTGTAACTACTCTGATTACTTTAAGACCCCAATTTAAAAGGCCACAGGTTTGTGCTGGCTGCACAGTCATAGAGATAACTACTCGTGGCTTTACAAATTGGTTTTTCTTGCAATCATCTCACTACTCTGGGCCTGCAGCCCTTTTTTGTTTTGGCTTTTTTACTTGTCTGTGTTCTGTTCAAAATTATTTATGTTTTTTTTTTCTACAAAAACAAAGCAAGCCAGAGATGAGCGGGAGCTGCTCTTCTGCCTTCACGCGCCCACACCAGGACTGCGCGTGCCTCCCCACAGCCCCGGGTGCTCAGGCCAACTCTGTGCTCTGGGCCTGGGACCTCCCCTTGCAAGCATGTTCCTGCCCGCCAGCATCAAGCACCTTTCACGTGCTCATCAGCTAGCGCTGTGGCTATGGACTGGTCTTCAAGAGAGACTTTAGGATGTGTAAAACCAACCAAATGACCCAGGAGAGCATCTGAAGAGAAAAACTGAAATTGCTTTAATTTCTTTTCTTGCTAAGTTTTCCCTTATTGTTGCAGTTCTCCTTCAGAATGGGGAGTCTGTAGGTGGCTGCTTTGGCATCATCATTAAAGACAAAGTGGTTTAAAAGCTGCTGTTACAGCTGTTTAGCCTTTGGCTGCCAAGTTCCCTGTTAGTAAAGGGGGAGTTTTGCTTGTACTCACTCTTCTAACAAACAGTGAATATTTGTTTTTCCACAGACTGCTGTGGTGGTTGCACCCACAATGTAGCCCGGCAGAGCATGTCAGGAGAGACAATTGGCTGGCTAGACTCAGCCAGCCACCTCACTCTGGTTAAGTGAAGGCGGGTTCAAAATAGACCAAAACAAGTAACTGGGGAAATGGTCACTTGACACCTTTTAGACAGAATAAATAGATATTTTCTGAACAAAACAGAAGTAGTCCGTTGTTTGTGTTGTAGATGCACTTTTATATGTCACTAAAATAACTACTTGGAATCTCTCATTACAACCCTTAATGCCTGACTGAAAATTACTGAAGTGGGTGTGCTCCACAAGGTACTGCCCCTTCACAGAGGGCACACCTTTACCCATAGGGGCTGACACATTCATGCCAAAGGCATAATTAATTTTAAAGTGGAAAAGCAGCACAGGCTTGCAGCATATGACAGCTGTATGTGTTTGACTCTTCATTTCATATCTAAAGACATCCAATGAAAAAAACCCACATCGATAAAAAGAAATCTAAATTTGCTTCTGCACTACAAAAAATACATATAAAGCCATTATAGGTTTGGGGTTTGGTTTTTTTTTTTTAACACCGTGTTTCTTTTCTCATTAAAAGATTTTTTTTTTTATTTGAGTAAGATACAACTAGGTGCCATTGTATTGTTATAACATGCACAGTAATTTAAAATGATTAATACCTTGACAGCATAATCTCATAACAAATCATTTTTATCCATTATCTAAAATCAACTTTTAATTAAAAGAATACGTTATATTTGTTTTCTGATACTAAATTACCTTGATTATTTTAAAATTACGTGTGATGTTGGCACACACTAAATATACGGTATGTATATTTCTGTTGGGCTTTACTGTCTGCCCAAAACATGAATTTCAATTATTAAGCATTCGTAACTATTTAGGAATGTCCTGCTATGTAGGGTCTGCAATTAATTTTGCCAGGAATGATGTCTATCTTTTTTGTACCCTACATTCTAGAAGGAACACAGTATCTTCTTTAAAAACTGTACTGTGCACAAAATTGTGGTGTTTTTCTAACCTTAACAAGAAAGGTTTGCAGGAACCAGAGCCCAGCTGAAACCTGGACGAAGCTCCAATAAAGGCTTCATACGGGCGTATATCACGTATTTTTCAAATTCAGTGCATCTGCTGGGGTGTCTATGGACAACCCTGACACTCTACTACACTCTCCCACTGCATGGCAGTTACTTTGATGTTTTATATTTAACTCGGGAGGCTGAAAGTCATCTACAGACAGTCACTCTCCCTCAAGAACATGCCTCTTGACATGTGGCTGCAATGAAAACGGAAGGACACTTGTGTGTGTGTGTGTGTGTGTGTGTGTGTCCGTCCTCCGTCCTGTACGCCTGATGAAAGGATGTCTCTGTGCCTTCCTCACAGAGCTGTTAAAGGCAAGCAGAGTTTTTCCTCTATTGTAATCCCAACAACGCACCTAAAACTAACTGCGCTAATAATGAAATTAGACACACAGTACATCGGAATAGTTTATTTTGACTTTACATGCGGTGTTAAAAACCCAAAGAACGTATTATTTACACATCCACAATACAAGTTTACAAGATATCTATACATGTTAAAGTACTCTATAGTATAGAGCAGCTTCATTTAAGGGTTACTTTTTTTATGCCGTACCATTAAAAAAGATACAATCTGCGTTTACCTTTGCACAAATGGATAAAGCATCTTTTATTATTAAATTAACAGAATAAGGACTAGGTTGAATGTTAGAAATTTCAACATAAATACTGAGAGAACTCACATTACCATCTACAAGGCAGCACAATGTTACAGGAGGTTATCAGGGTTCACATACATTTATCTTTCGGTTTCACACAAGTCTGTATTAATTAATATTTGTAAAGTGAATTCGGATCAGTTTGTGTCTTTTGACAACTGAGTACATGTTTAATAGTTATTAATCTGTAGTGTTTTAGTTGCAAGACAGGAGTGTTTAGGAGGAGAGATCATTGATTTTTGGATCCAGAGGTCTCAGGAATTAAACGTCCCTTACAGCCTTACAAGAAAAAATGACTACTTCTATCCTTTATTCTTTGTTCTGTAACAGAGATCCAGTTTTCAGTGACTAACCTTTTCTCCCCTTTGAACACATAATATAAATCTTTACTGTCTCTGAAACCCATTGCAGTTATTTGTCCCGCTAATTCATGAATATTCCTCTGCCATGGTTATTTCTATAGTTATGTTCAATAAACAATGTGGTAGTGTGTAGTTTGCAAGCTAAAATAGCCATCTGTGTTGAACATCAGCTGCAAGTGGATACTGTAAAACCTACTAAATAGCTTACACAACTTTAGCAGGTGTTCCATTACCCTAGAAACCTCATCTGATTTCACATTATAACTGTTTGATCCTTCGGAGAGCTGGAGTGGAATGTTTATTGTGGTAAGGTGATTTAATGCTGCTGTCTTCTTGGATTGTAGGCTGCCTTTAGTTACCATTAATTATTCTTGCTTTTTATCTTTCTTCTTCCTTTTTTTTTTTTTTTTTTTTTTTTTTTTTTTTTTTTAGTACTTTTATCATTTGCATGAATAAGGCACAAAATGCACAGATTCAGGTAAACTCACACATAATATTTACAGAATATTGTCATTACCTGCATGACTTTGGAAAAAAACCCTTACATTACACAACAAAAACAAATTGATTGCACTACTGTTGAGTTTTCACAGACTGCTTCTGCCAGGCCAATTAATGTTTCTTCTTTTTTATTGACAAGTCTATCAGCACATAGGGTATTATTAAATGCAACAAAAACGTGACCTCCTCTAGTTACACAGGCCTTTGCCAAGTGAATTGATTGTTAGCTGCCCTCAATGAGAAGTACAGGGGCTCAAGTTCACAGTGGCCAGGTATTGGATGGAGGCACTGTGGAAACACAGTGAAACTCCCCCGTTCCAGCCCAAAACACTAGATTTGAAATGCACAGCTCTGAATCAATAGCAGCATAACAGAGTTATGAAGAATTAAACGTATCTGCACTCTTTCACTGGGTGACTATTTCATCAAGGTGTTATCATTCAGAAGGCTGGCAGAGATGCGCAGTTCATCCTTAGCTGTCTCCAAACTGAACCCAATAGGCTGCAGAAGGCAGAGTCATCTGTTTGTTCAGTCATGCTCAATGTAAACAATTCCATAGCATAAAAGATGCAATGGGAATCTAAGTACATCCTAGTGTGTACAGTACACACGCACATCCACACACACGCACAGCTTTATCTGTCGCACAAACAAAATGCCACACACATGGAGAGAAAAAAATAATAATGCTACAGTTGGGCCAGAGACTGAATTCCAGCAAATTGATTATTACCCAGATATTCATTGAGACATTACCATTTTCTGACATTTGTGCAAGAGGCAAGGTGAATGCATACATATTAAAATGTTCACATTTAATGGGAAGGACCACGCTTAATGGCAGTCTAAAATGGAACCCATTTTTCAAGTATTTGCTTACTGATTTTTTTCCAAGAATTTTTTTTAGCTAGTTAGAACAGTAAAGTAGCCCCCACCCCATTGTGCTACATGTCTCCTTAGCTCCAAACAAAAGAAATGTAATGACCAGCACTTTCCTTTGTTTTTTGTGTTTGCTTTCAGCAAGTACATGAAGTCTTGCTATAGCTACATGTGGCAAGACACAGATGTTGCTGAAGTACAGACAGTTTCTTTGGCCACTTTGTTCTCTTTAACAAGCAAGTCTCTGTCTTATGTGTCTACCACAACATCATCTCACAACCTGTACAGGTCAATGCCATACTCATTTTTAGCACAGACATGTCCTAGTAACTGTATTTGTTCAGTGGTCTGACTGAAGTTGTCTGAGGAACAAATGAGGGTTTGGGGGGCACGTCGGGTTTTAAGGAGGGTGTCCTCTTTATTCCTGTACGAGGAAGGGTGCCGTTGCTTGTGTAACTGCTTTGCCTGGACAAGGAAGGCTGGAGGTGAACGCTGACAGGTGTCCCTTGCATGTAGTCCATCTTTGTGCCTGCCGCGGGAGGCATGTACCCCCCACGATTAATACTAGGCTGTCTGGATAACAAAACACCATTTGGTGAGTTTAAGTTTTTAGGAAGGGCAGATATTGAGTGCCTTTGCGAAGAATTTTTGTGATAACCCCTCTGCCTTTCCAAAGAGGTCATTGGTACTGCAGGAGTGGTGGGAACATCCACTCGTTTTGTGGGGCTGTTTCTCGGAAGAGTTGATGGAGGAGAGTATAAAGATGCCTCCCTGTTGGGAACCTTAGGTGGGATCTCAGACATATTTCCCATTGGATCCAGCATTAAAGTCTGGTGGGCCATTTGAATATCTCCCATAATTGCTTTGGGATTACCAGTAGTTTCATTTAAGTGTTTCAGAAAATCATTCAGGGTGTTCCTGGAATCAACAGATCTCCTGTGGTCTCTTTTGCTGGATGGTTTTGTAAGTGGATGATCAATATGCTGCATCTTCTTGTCTGCCTTGTGCGCATTAGAATTTGAGAAAGATGTATTGTAATCATGGGTAGCATTGGGAAGAACGATAGCACTAGGAATATGTCCATGACTTAGAGGAGAGTGGGGTGGAGGACTGGAAGGAAAAAACTGAGGGCTTTTTAGTGGGGTTTCCTTTCGTGAAGCATTGAGGTTACCATGCGCTTTGTCCGACTGACTTTTCATGGCCTGCAGAGTCTTTTGTTGAAGAACTGGTGTAGATTCAGGAGTTGGAAGTGCAGCTAACTCCGGAGGCTGGCCTCTGTGGTCCATCATCATGGACTTTGTATCACCGTTTGGTGGCAACTCCTTTCTGCTCGTCAACAGGTTTGTGTAAAGTTTGGGTGAATCAATGTTTTGTTGATATTCCTTGACGGGACTATCAAACAGCCCATTCAGTTTAGCAAAGCTCCCACTGGAGTCAGTACAGGACTGAGCTGATTCTGCATCTTTGTGTATTTTTCTGGATTTCCGTACAAATATATCCCGGTAACAGTAAACGGCCACTCCCGCAATAAAGGCTCCCAGGACAAAAGCAGCAAAGACACAAGTGATTAGGACATTCATGTGTACCATTTGGTTGGACTCTCCTGATTGTACTTCCCACCTTACACCTGCAAAAGACATGCAGTATATCATAAATCCACATGTACTTCATACCGATGCATTTCAGAAGAAGGTAGCCTCCCTCAGGGAAGTGTCTATTAAGTGTCTCTAAGTGCTCTGTGCCTAGTGTTGGTGTAACTCAGTTGGATCCTGCAATCCACAGCACTGGTGAATGCAAATAATTTTATAAATAAAGATGACCGTGTGAGCATCGATCAGTCTAAATGAAGACTGCCCGTTTTCTTTGGTAATGAGGAATGCTCGTCAAAGCTTCTCTCATAATATGTTTGGTTTAGCATGTCCCCAAATTTCCTTAAAGGCTTGCAAATAGAGGCCTGCATGTTATTAACATTAACGATTTCTGCTGGAAAATTGAGGTTAGAAGGTGCTACTGGGCCAGACAGCAATTAATAACTCATGGATGGATTTCTCTCTCAATTTTCTGCCCAACTCATAAATCAGTATCAAAAGAGAGACAGGATTATGCAAATGCTGTGTAGAACTGTATAAGGTACATACTGCATTGTCATAACCACGTTAAGGTAATATGGTGCAAAACTTGCAAACTAACACATCCATAAGTTGCTAGCCTTGGAGGGCCACACCTTGCATTATGGAAGTGTACAATTTCTGAAGTTCAAGATTATGTCACTCTATTAGAGCACTAGTTTTTCTTTGCTTTTTTTTTAATCAATAATGAACATAAATACTTGCATAACATTAAAAAAAACCCCCAACTTGCAAGGTTAAGTTATTAGAGAATGTTAAAATTGAGAAAACTTTTAGCTTAGACCAAGAAGTTGACTATTGGATTAGTTTTTTGTGTATTAACAAGCTCCCTTTGTTTTTTGAGATTTTTAAAGCAACCACAGACATCTTGCAGCTAAGACAATGTTAGTTTTTAATGAAAGTAATTCTGTTAACTATCCCAAGGGATGTTAAAATGAAAGAGCAAGAGGGAAGGAACAGATTCACTTTTGTTAGAGGCAAGGCCTTTGAACACTGTTAATGTTCAGGGTTATAGGTTTTAATGGCGCTGTGCAGAAGAAAGAAAACATGAGTAAAGTTCACTAATAGCTATGACACAAAATGTGATTCAGAACCAAGAGCAAATGATAACAAAAACTTAAAGTAAAATGGAAAATAACTGCAACAAATTAAAATGACAAATGCGCTGCCGTAATGGCTGACAGGAAACCTGATATGTTTTGGCAAATGGTAATACAACACAAATGGGTTTTGGCTGGTGAGATTTTCAGTAAATACAGAATTGTGCAAACATGTCTGTCACCTGGCTAGTCTGTGTATTGATGAAGACTTGTGTTAAGTTTTGGTTATGGGATTGGAAGCTTCTCGATTCTTTGGTTGACTGCAATAGTCCTACTGAATTAAGGTCTTTGTTGCCATAAGAGCCTAATCAAAGGCTCACTTAGCTGAAAGAATGGCTACAGAAAAATGAATTACAAGCAGAATATGTTTCTTTTTGTGTTCAGCTTAAAACCTGTGTCTCTGCGCACTAAGATTGTAAACTTGAAGCTCCTGTAAGCAACCATTCATGAGGACTAATAGTGTTACCCAAACTAGACTGGTTTGAAAATAACCACCAGAGGTGCAGATAAGTCTTGAATGTAATTTTTTTTAATGCATCCAGAACTCCCACTGATTTTAATGGGAGCTTTGGAGCACCCCAGAAATAAAAGGCTGAGCTTATTATCTGTGTTTCCCATTATAAGCTCTAAGCAGCACTTTGTACGCCGGATAAGTAGGTATGAAAAACATGATTGCACTGTCTGCATATTCACAGGAAATGGGTGTAAAATATAGCCCAACAATCATGGCTGTTACATTTAAGCCTTAGACAATGCTGAGACTATCAGGTTTCCATTCAGCTGCAGTGTATTCCCTGGTAAGGCCTTACCCTTTGGGACACCTGATAATGGATCAGAATAATCAGAAGTGTTTGGGTCATCTTGAACTACAAATTTCCGAGAGCCAGTCACTTTAGGTTTCCAGGAACCAATCACTTTAGGTGATATAACTGGGATACTTGCCATTGTGGTAATGGAAGCTGAGGAGAACTCCATGTCTGTGGTGGCAAACAGATTTTTATTAATGTGTATTACAGTCAGGCTTTCCTCACTGTTTCATGGCACATCTAAGCTACAGCTGGAGACAGTATTTAACGGGAGTTACACGTCAGAGCAAAACGTGACCCCCTACACTCTGCAGAAGCACAGAGGGCTGATTAAAATCAATTGGTTCAAAACTTCAAGTACAAAAAAAATACATTAAAACATCAACAGCTGCTATCCAAAAAGCCAGAGAAGTCAAACATGAAAGCAGTGCAAAAGTTAAAAGTAAGCAACTGGTGGAGGTGAAAAGCACAACTTATTCTACTTAATTGCTATATTCTTCACTGGAGACAACATACATGGCTGCCTTTTAAACAAAAAAAAAAAAAAAAAAAAAAAAAGAAGTTACTTGGAAAGATACACACTCATGACAGGTTACGCCTGAGAAACCAGATCAGCTCCATTAGTGCTATTATGGTATACGAGGAACTGCTGAATGAGCCATTTCTACAGGTGGGGATGAAAGGAATGTTTTTAACCTCTATTTTGTAATGGTTCCTAAGGAACAACATTGCATAGATTCTGGCTCCCCTGCAGTACATTGCTGAACAGAACCACCATAGCCTAGGCGAAAATGCACACGAGGAGGAAACGCATGAAATTGGGTTTACAATCCAAAGTCTACTTCGCACACCAAAGTATTTTGTGTTCACTGTCCCTGTAGGTTTAGTCATGAATGTCTATGGCTCGAGATCTGACTGAGAAATGCATTTCAAAAGCACACTCATTCAGGACTTCAAAATAAGGTTCAGTTGTATCTGCGTCCTAAAATATCACTTTGAAAATTCAGTTGATAAAGTAAACACGCAAGCAAGGTAGCATTTCCATGTAACACAGTTTTGTTTTGTTTTGCTTTCCTAAGTGAGTCTTTAACTTACATTATGGGTAAATATATCTGGAAAATATTTGTCTCAAATATTACTCCTTGTCAAGTTACAGAAGTGCAAATATCAGAAACCAAAATACAAAATAATGTTCTGGGTTTTGTTGCACTCTTACAAATTCAACATACAAACAGATTATTTTCATATTTGTCAGTCAGAAACGTGCCCTTGGTTTGAAAGCAGAGACCAAGTTCTGGGAGCAAAGACTGCAAAATAAGGGCTCGGTCTTGCTCCTGTTGAAGTCAATGCAGGTTCTGCTTTCGAGTTCAGTAGAGGAGCACTGGGTCGTGTCTCCCTGAACACCAGGGGCTGATGGTGAGAACACTATTAGAAAAATCACTGAAGGAGCAAAGGATGTGAAAGTCCATCTGACAACAATGCATAGTTTGTTCTAAGCCACCTTTGTCTACACAAGTCCTCATTCAGCTACACAGTTTGTGATGTTAAATTTTTTCCATTAGCACAAACTACTTGAAACATCTCAAAAATATAGAAAATACACATTTTAGAAAATGTGTATTTGTGCAAAAAGCTTGCTGGGAAAGAAGGAAAAGAGGAAAGGAGAGGTAGGGAGGAAGATGATGAAATTCTGCCATTCATCTACTAGAGATGACCAATAGGGGCATTCACAAATGCATGGCTGGGGATAAAGAGTAAAGCTTAGTGGACTTTCGTGCAGTGAAGATGTCATCTATGTTAATCAGGCTCTTTAATAAAAGATGTCTCAATAAATAATGAGCTGTTAACATGCGGCTACACAGGGTGAAGTGCTGAGTGAGAAGAGTTTGACTATCTTTACCATCAGTGGGAACATGAGTAAAAGCACAAAAATGGAGGATTGCCAACTGTGCAAAAGGAAGGAAAAAAGGGCTGAAAATGCTGAACTGAAGGAAAGTAAAGGTCATTAATTCAAAAAAATTAAAAAAAACTAACCAGATGTTGGGTCGCCAAATATTTTGTAATCTGGTGTAGCTGTAGTAGGCAAAATTTCTAAAAGAATTAAAGGAACAAGTAATCAGTAAAAAGTAACAAAAAGAAAGCAAAAAGATCTCAAACCTGAGTAATGGAAAATAAAAACTAAAATATTACTGGTTACAAAAAATAAATTCTTCAGTACTTTGCTGTAGACCCCAAATAGTTGTAAACTGGTGAAGGAAAGACAAAACTCTGCCACCCAGGACCAAAAAGCTCAGCTTTGTGAACATTCACAGGAACACCAGGTGATGTGTTCATCATGTTACTGAAAAGCTCATCATAAATTTAACATCCATAGTGAGGTGTGGCCACAGACTACTGCCGAGACATTACAAACGAGCAGCAATGACTATGCCTTACCATGGCAGTCCCCAAGCTGCGCTGTGTTGCCGTATTCGACATCTTGTGTATATCCTCCGGTGCTGTGGTTGTATGAAACAAACAAAGAGAACCTGCAATTAACAGTATCAGTAGGGAAACAAATGGTGATTTTCTTTTCTGGAAGCAGCAAATGGAAAGATATACAAGAGCTAATGTATGGCCCAAAAAATTGTTTTACAAAATGCGCAAGTTAGTTGTAACCAGGCTTTAAAACTCTATATATGTGCTTATGCCAGGAAATAGAAAAAAAATCCCTTTTTTTGGCAACTTCATCATCTCTTCTACATTGGGTGTGCTCTTGGTTTTAGATACGACCATTCAATTATACTAGTTAAAGTTTGCACTGGCCTGCTACAAAGGCCTCTTTTGAAGATACAGCTGCTAATGCACTGTATATTACAGACTTGATTTGTGCAAAATGCCTTTGGTATGCATATATATCACCCAAGCTCCAGCGTGCAGGCAAAATCTTACTCTTTTTCCTACTGTGAATCCTGTGCTTTCATATTTGCAATTGACTGTGCCCTGGTCGTGAGCACGCCTGGGAGGAGATACTGTGTACTGTCCTCTCCGAGCTGCTCAGGTTTGCAGGCTGCAATTTCTTGCCTTCCTGCTTCCAACTGCTCTTCCTACGGGTCTGCTTGTCCTCCCCCACACATGTGAAACTCCCACTGAAAGTAAGTCTTCACCTAGAGACTGCAGAATTAGGTCAGGCTTTAGCATTCTGTTCTCTTACATATACAGTACACTGAAAAAAACATCCCTGCAAAAATGGAGATTTATTAATTGAGTCCAAGGGAACAGGCATAGGATATGAGCTCATGTGGTCTGTAAAGCATATGTAGAGATGCTGGGCTAATTTGAAAAGCAGTACTTACAGCATGCCTGGTGTCACTCTTCCACATGCCTCGTGGTCTAACCAGCCACAGTATGGGTCCCGTGAAGCAATACATGCCCTTGCAAGAGAAAAACCCCAAAAAATCATGCATTTTTTACTTCCTTCCCAAGAGATGTTGGTGCCCTTCCTTTAAGGGGGAGTTCAGGAACGGGGCCGTACTTTTTACATGACCCGTGACGCTCACACCGACTCAGAGGGATTCTAATGACGCAGCTGGAGAATGCCACGAACAAAGCATGGTGGTCTCTGTCCAGCTGAAGGGAAATGACTCTTCTGTCCTCCTCACTCTCAGCATTACACCTGTTCAGCAAAAATAATGGGATGCCATTATTTTCGTAACTGTAGTACTTTGTGCATTGCTTACACTGCAAACATTTTATTTATTTATTGTCTGTGTAGATGCTGAAAAGAGACTTTTTACATACATAAATGTATCTTACTAGTCTTTGCTGAGTGATTTCAGAACAAACCTGTGGGTTATCAAATGCCAACTTCTGGCTCTTATTTACAGCTAGGTGACAATTTCGCTGAACTATGTAGGAAAAAAATCCAAATCCATTTTTGTTGTTCTCTCACTCGGCATAAATATCTCGACAGAGCAGAACAGGAGTCCTGTATTGAACGCCTGTAGAGTCTAACTGGAATGCTTCCATTCCCAAATTCTCTGCACCAGAATAAAGAAGTTTAAAATGATTAGATGTAGTTTATACATTATTGGTTACTCTTGAGAAACCCTCAAGATAAGCTCACATCATTTCTTTTTAACAGCAGCAGATAGTTCTGACGTTTCATTTTCAGGAAGAAGTGTATCTATTTGCGGAGGAATTAGACTGTATCACTGACGTCACTGGAGTGGAATTAGGTTGTTCACTCAACCCATGCGAAATGGCAAGTGACCAAATATTTTCAGGTTATTCAACATGAGGAACATGGTGAAATGACAAACAAGTGGTGATGTCGGTGATAATGAGTTCGTTTTCATTGACTGTAATTTTTTTTAGCTAGGTATCAAGGACCAGATGAAGAGCTTAGGTGTTCTGGTAATACCTACTTTGCATGATTATATGCTTCAATCTCTTCCAGCAATACGCTGTCATTCAAAGAAAAAGGCCTGGTCTTTGCCAAGATTTTAAGTACTACTCCTGCTTCAGAGCCAACAAATATGACTGTGTAGTTCTGGTAGGGTCCAGCAGCGTGGTCTACAGCAATTGCTGTCAATCTGTATCTATCAAGACCAAAAGGCACATCATTAACAGCACGTTTTCTTGTTTTCCTTTTCACATGTGTTATTTTTGAATGGTGTCATACCTGACACGTGTTTTGGTAAACCAGGGCTCCTCAATGACTGAAGGAACAGCTGAATCCATCAAAGGATGAGATTTGATGAAGGAGAGTGTTTCGTCAGGGAAATCAATGGAGGTTTTGTAAGCCTCTGCTAGGCCATGTTTTGCGCAGCAGCCAGGTCTGAAAGGAGAACAACATTGTTTTCCTCTTGGTATTTTAGTTAATGAGAGAAGGCAGCCTGCTAATGAGCATCCTTACGGCTGAAGTGTAAAGCTCTGCTTTGGTTTTTACCTGACAAGACACTCTTGTGTCTTGTCAGAGTGCAGCTGATTTAAGGTAGCTCTTTACAAGGACAATATTACGGCATCACGAGTTAAGAACCTTCTACCTTGGCTTTGGTACTTTGTCTTCAGGTACAGCTGTCCAAACAGAGTCAGGAGTCTTTTGTTCTTTAAATCTCCCTTTGAAGACTTTCTCAATGTCATCCATGCTGAAAGCACACACTGCTGAACCAGGGATGCTGTAAAATTAGAAAAATAGTTGCAAGAACTCAGACTACAATGACACCAATCTCCGTGTATGAGAGAACCAGAGAACTACCTTTGATGTAAGGTTGCTCATCTCTCACCTGTTAAGCTGTGTGGTGAATACACCAACAACTGTGGGGACTCCATTGATTTCTATTATGTCTGTGATAGACTGCAGAACATCAAAGTAAAAGAATGAATCCCCAGGAACTGAGCAGTTGAGCCGAGCTTTCAGAAAGGATGTCCAATGTTTTTCCAGGACTCTTTGGGACCCCCCCATGTCATTTTTGCATATGCGTGCCACACGGGAATACACAGCCTGTGAAGGGGGGGGAAAAAAAAAAAAAGGAAAACAGAGAAAGACTTGAGAGATGCAAGGAAAACAGTGCTTGTTTTTGAGCTGTTAATAAAACACCAGAGATAATTTTGTTAACAGGAAGCTGCCATTTATCTGCACAGAAAGGACGAAAGCAGTGGTTAGTTTGTAGTGCACAGGCATCTTAATGTATCACCAAGCAAATGCAACTCTACAGCTCATCCCCACCCTTTTCTCCCTTCAAAATCATATTGTTAGTGAGATTTAAGGACTTTAATTAACCATGTGTAAAGGATTTAATAATTTATTATAGAATATTCTTCTATGGTGAGGCATGAGCATTATACTCTGTACTGGCATGACTGAATTATTCAATATCCAGCAACATTAGAGAAAGTTCTTTGAAAGTCTTCTTTTGTGTTCTTTTCTTTTGTTTCTTTAATAAGCATGAAAATACCCTCAAGATTTTCCATGACTTGCCACAAGTGTTAAGGCAACAGCAACACTAAAAGATACCTCTCGCGAACTCGCCGAACAGCGAGGCACAGAGAACAGAAACAACTTTTTGGTTGAAGAATGCACGGTTCTAGTTCTCTTTTTTTGTTCCCCCCTGTAAATTATAATGATGGGAAAACTAGTACTAGTCTCTACTTCATATTGCAAACTGTGCTGGTTACTGATGCTGTTTCAGGATGATCTCATTCTGCTATGACTTACGGCTACCTGACAGCTCGCTATGACAATACCTACCTTGCCTAAATTATTGTGCTCTACAGCAATTTCTCGGAAGAAGAAATAAACATAGTTCCCGTATTCTATGGCATGGAGGAAGTGTGGTTCTGTAAGAAAGAGCAAGAAGAAGGTTACTTCAAAGAACTACTCAATCGGCGTACGACACTGACTATGCTGTGTGACCTGGCGGCTTCTCCACAGGTCCATACCAGCTAACATGAGCTCCAGCCTTCCAGACGCTTTAGGATGTCCGAGTATGGGTGCACTGGAGCTTAAATGAACTTGAAGTCTTTAATATCGGCTAATGGACTGCAAAAAGGCCTCACAGGAATTGCATTTCAGCTAAGGTATTTTGTTACCGCAGACTCATTCATTGACGCATATAGCAAAAATTTTGCTTTACTGGTATTAAACTGCTTTCTTATTGTAATCATACTGTACTGAAAGCCGCACGTATGCTGACATTGTAGCATATGTGTAAAGCACGCTGGCTGTGAATTACCTGACCCTCTGACCACTGAAATTACATTTGCCACGTGTATGGGAAAATACTCCCCCAAATTACCTTTTATCCATTTGGAATCATACTTTATTGTTCTTAGGGCAGATCCATCCCCCATGCTGCGATAAATAACAGCATCACTTGCCAGGAAATCTGCTACTGTTGCCGAATACAATTTTCCATCTAAAAACGGAAGTTGAAAATGTGGTATTAAGAGGCCTTTAATAATCTACAGAATTCTGACTAGCCTGTATTTTCCCCCATTTCTTTACTGCCACTCTTCCCCAAATTGCTGTAACCTATTTATTAACAGGTCAGCTTTTAATCCTTTGGAGGCCCTTTAAAAAATTTAAGAGCAGGGGCACCATGACACCTTTAGCTTTCCTGTGCTTGCTTTAAAAGCTCTCTGGCTCCTTTGGTGTCATTAATCATTTAGACTCATTACAAGCAAAAGTTCTTACCAGCAAAGAGGGCGACATTGGTTTGTCTGGCATCAAATGGGCATCTTGCCAAACCACTAATTTCCTCCCCATCATACTCTAAGGTATTCAGCTGGAGAAGAAAAATAAATGGGTGATAGTGTCATTTCTATTTTGTACACTGGCACAAAAGCATAACATTGTCTTTCTAGAAAACTTAATTCAGCACATTGGCTTCTGTCTGTTTTTACTTCACCTTGAAGCACTCTCCAATCACACTGGATGTATTTCCTATAGCATAATTAGCGCAAGCAGAACCAGTAACAGATTAATGACATTTTCAATATTCTTACCCGGTAGTATCTGCACATAGGATTAAATGCATTTGTTCCACAGACAAACACCATCTCATCATTTCTTGGAACAAAGACTTTAATGAAGTTATGGCATTCATCCTGAAAACAGAGTAAGATGTATTAATCAGACTTCACATATGTAATAAATATTAGTGTTGTTTTCTATAATGTATGTGATAAACTTACTTTATGTTTGCCTTTCATAGCACAGTTCTCTCTGTCCTGCTGCCTTGACCTCCACGTTAATTTCTGTTAAATCAAACCACAAAAAAAAAATTTGATTTCCTTTCCGCAAAAAAATCTTAAAAAAATTAAACCCAAAGAAAACAACTCTCCCTTGCCAGCACCTGGATCTACTCACCTTACTCGGAGTAACTTCTGATTTTGGAACTTCATTTAAGTTTACAGTGTAAACTTGGTCCCTGTTTGCAAAAAGACATAAGTAAATTAATTAATTCACTGGCCTTTTGATAAGCTAAATGTATTTTTAGAGTGTTAGACCAGAAACTTCTATGAAATGCTTATGGATTTTCTGTGTTAAATACAAAGTGAAGAAGGCTGGTCATAGGCAGCACAGGGTGGCTTTGATTTTTATTGGTCTGGTCCTTAAACAGCACCTACAGTGGCCAGCTATCCAGGTCTGTCTTTCCATTCTGTTGAAGACTAATCCTGACTGTAAATATTCAAGTGTGTTATCCTCACTTCCTACATCCCTGATGTGTCAGTCCAAGTTTCAAATGATCAGGAGCGGTTTTTATCAGGGCAGTAATATAAAAGAGGGAAAAGAGTATTTGATCACTGGTTTTAGCACAACTACAGTAACTGCAGCCTTCAAACCCAATTTTCATGCACTGGCCATAGATACGGTATATTTCTCTGGGAAGTCCTCCCCCAATTCTAATTTTTATCATATTCTGCAGATTTTTCTAAATGAATTTTACACATTAATGCAAAACCAGAAGAGAAAAGAATTTTAATCTAATGAACTGAGTGAAGGAAAATTACCTGCCAGCGATATAAAGTGTGTCTCGAATTTTCAACATCAGTTGGAAGTCCAGTCTGTGCTGAGATTCATTGCCTGAAGGGCGTCCTCTAAATACTGGATATTGCCTTGAATCTGCAAGTAAAAATGGGCTACACCATCACTCAGGATTATAGAGCTAAAGAATCAATATATGGCATTGATTAGCTGTATATACTAGGTGTAGAAGGGTTTAAACTAAATTCCTTGAGTAATGTCTTGAATATAAATGAGAAAAAGATGGCTAATGTCAGCAAATGTTCTTTTTCCTGAAGTTATTCCTGTATTTCTGATTGCTTTTTTAAGAAAATGATTAAGTGTTCTATTAAAGATGCAAAGACAGTAAACACATTTCAATTTGAAAGAAAACAGACTTATTTTTTTAACTTCCCAAGAAAAAAAACCCCACATTAAAACTTCTTCCCTAGTGGTTAGCACCATTTGCAGATTACTTACAGTGGTAGTCAACAACGTTAATAGGGTCCTCATCTTCAGGGAAGCTGACAGCTCGGCACTGGGACAGACTCATTAGCATCACAGAGGCACAAAGCAGAGGAAGCCTCATGGCTGGTGAGAGATGAGTACTACCTTTGTGGCAACACTGTTTAACTACCTGGAAAACAGGAACATGCCAGTGAGATTTCAGCAGCACAGGACAGTAAACGTGACTTCCTCCTGCAGGAGAAGGGGTTTTTTTTGTTTGTATTTGAGCACTGGCAGCAGTGGACTAAACTGGTGCTTATGAAAGGCTCCTGTATGTACATTGATGGAAAACTGCTGCGTGACATACCCCTACTCAAAGCTGCTCTGAAACATATTGATGTTTGCTAATTTTTAGCTGGATTTACAGGCATTTCCAAAGAAGCTGATGACTGTCAGCCCATTTAATTCACAGGAATCACAAACAGAACATGCAGGCTGCTGACCTGGCAAGAAAAATTGTCAAACTTGGGATCAGAATTTTAATTAAACTGCAATCTCTTTCCATCCCCTCTATCACTGAATGTCATCCAATCAAACCCTTTCCCCGTAAAATACCTAAATCTTATCCACAAAAAGTCATGACACACACAATCTGTCTGAACATCCATGCCATGTTTTAAAATTATTGCTTGTTTCCAGGCTGTGCCATCGTAATACTAAGCCTAACATGCTCACTGTGAAAGACCTTACGTCTAGGACCAGACACTTGATGCTTTGCCTTGTGCAGTCATTTACACATGTGCAAAGTAAATGCAAAAATGCTGCCTCAGCAGTGTGACAGTGCTTGTCACGTGCTTTGCAAGCGTGGCAAAAGACTCAAATGGGGGCACAACGCTGACCTGGGTTCCCAGTAATTTCCCCCTAATTCTGTTTGTTACTGTACAAAGCTAGCAACTTACACAGGCTTTCACGGTGGGGATTTTGTGTGTGCGCGCGCGCATGTGCGCGTGCGCTCCATACATTACACAGCACACATTATGATAGCACCACAACATTATACAACAAAGCTTTTAAGACAGGAAGGGGAACGTAACTTCTCCAATTAAACCGCAGGGATATTTTAGTGAGCAGAATGTAACTACTCAAGTTGCAATTTGGGTAGGATGCAAGAAAACACATCTCAAAGTGAAATGCAATCCTTAATGACCACAAGTGGTCTGGGCAGGGGTCATATTTCTCATTAGAAACCTGGCAAATGTACTACTATCCTGTCCTCCAACCTTTTGGAGGCATTCATTCAGCCCCGATTCACAGGTCAGAGCTCTGAGTCACCAGCTCAATGCCTTGCAGTTGCTGAAATCGGTTATTAAGCTCTTTGTCCATGAGAAAAAAGGAAGCCTTTCCATTTTAATGTTTCAAGAATTGCTGCAAGATGTACGTGTTGCCAGCACAAAGTGCCAGGCCCAATCCAGCAAAGCACGTAAGTATTAATCATTTAATAATTTGAAAAGCAATTAAAAAGCCCCTTCATAACAACACTTAACCTTTCAGTAATCTTTACTGGGGATGAAAATACTGTGTTTGTTAATTGATACTAGCGCTGGCTAGGGGCAGGGCTTCCTCCTTCCACAAGGCTGCTGGGCCTTCTCAGTTCAGGCCGGACCGTGAGGAGACCAACTTACAGGGTGATCGTATTTGGTGATGGGGGTGTTGTCTGAATGCCTGTCCATTACGGACTGACCTGGAAGGAAGCATTTTCCACTGTTAATGATATTTCTGTATCTCAGGCCACCAGTCCAGAACGAATGGGCTGTGCTCTTAGTCAAGATTGATGAGCGCAGTGGTTAATAAACACTAATGATTCCTGGCACTTTCCCTCTGCTCCTCCTTGTCCTGACATGGCCTCTTCAGCTGAAGCATCTTGCGTTAAATTACTAATGAGCAAACTTAAAACAAACTGGAATTAATAAAGTTAGTCAAATTAGTTCTTTCTTTTGAAAGCACCATTACAGCAAAGTCCTGCAGCACAGTGGCTCCCAGACACAATAACAAATCATTAATGGCTACACAATCTTTTTTTTTGGTCTTTTTTATTTTTTTTTTTTCCAAGAAAAGCAGGCTCCAAATACCCAACCCAATGCTGTTCCAGTGAAGGAAGAGAAAGGGAAGGCACATAAACTGTACGGTGAGCCAGTGCACAGTAACATCTGTAAGGTGCTTAGTAAAAGTCCCCCCTCAAGCCTCTCTTTCTCGGAGAACAAATGAATACAAATTGCCAAAGAGCAAGAAGCTCTAGCAGCCATGTAGGCTTTAGTTAGCACAGAAGATAAGGGTGTTCATGGCCCACCCATCGTGACTCAAAGAGACCCTGGCCTGGCTGCAGAACACGCACAGCCTGCAAATTCTGCAAGTTCTGCCAGTATCAAGCACAGGCATGTATTAGGAAGTTCCTTTTTTCCTCTCTTTCATTCCAGTATCCCACCTAGGAAGAATTCACTGGGGCAACGAATACAAAACTTAAATGTAACCTGCCTTACAAAGGCAGGTACTGTCTTCTGGACTCCAGGAAATGGCTGCAGAGAATGAAAGGGCAATTTGCTGTGTATTGGCCACAACAATTGTGACCTAAAACCAAAAAGGAAATGATCGAAACGCCAGGTAAACAAAGAAAGTATTAGTTCTCTCAATTAGATTCAAATTTCTGGGGGTATATCATACTCCCTAAAACAAGGCAAAGTTTTGTAAATGTAAAACCACAGGATGTGTCTCCCTAGAGACTGCACCTAGGTCAGAAAAACCCTCACATTTATGTCTTCCTCAACAAAAACCCCAAACCTCTGAATATACTCCAGAGATGAACTCCAAGAACGTAAAAGGTGGGAATAGTTATGTTCGGCGATCTCTTCTAACTAAACATCACCTGTCACAAGTCTCTATCCAAGAAAATGTCTACAACTGCACGAAGCACAGACCTTTGTCATGACGAGAGAAAAGCAGACTGAGAGCTGGACTGGATCAGCATACCATAGGTAATCACTTCTTACTAGCCAGGTAAGAAGTACAGTTTTATTTTTTTGCTTGTTAAAAATATTACAAGAAAATGAACAGTAGCTCTGATTTCTAGCTACATATGAAAAGAAAATGCACCTGCTTTAAGAGGCACTTAAATGCACCTTTTAGCTGGTTGGACACAGGCTTGAGATCAGAACCACCGAAAAGAGAATAAACTTGGAACAACAGCTGTTCCCTGAATAATCAGAAAAAATGGGCTTCATCTGGCCCTTGGAACAGGGGGTTATGACAGCCAGGTGCATGCTTCTGGTAGACACAGATAGGCTGGTGTAAAAGACATAATTCTTGCCGCATTCAGACCTTTTAATGGAGGCCACTACCGGGGACTACAAATAATACTGCTGAAGTATCTGTTTGGACCAGAATAGCTGATTATGAAATGCTGGCAATGTCTACCTTCAAGAAAATGCAGAAAACAATCATGCTCCGGGTCCGATTATTTTTCCCCAGCCACAATTCTGACTAGTCTTTGATTAATTTCTCTTATAAATTGCATTCCTGGCATTTCTGCTAGGAAACAATTCACGGCAAGTGCAATGTTAGGAAATTACCATATTGCTATCCCTGTTTTGCAGCTGGGGAATTGAGGCACAGATCAAGGCTGAATTTGTGACCAAGGTGAACCACCAAAAAAGCCTTTTCAAAGGATCTGAGCTGCTCTGGGCCATACCTGATTCCTTGCAGCACAGGCAAATTGGCCAGTGTCATCAGAGATCTGGCCATTTGATCTATGCAATAACTAGTTGTGTCTACAAATACAAAGAAATAGAGGTATAAATGTTAACTGGTGGCACAAATCCACGCTGGTAAAGAGGACAGCAGGGTGACTGAAACAGGCCTCCAGGCAAGTGCTGTTGGTCAAGTGGAAGGCAGGCAGTTGTCCCAAGTAATAAACTGGCTCTTTGTGGCTGACATCTTTCAATCTCAGATACAAATCCCATCCTTCAATTCCTGATTGGGGGAATCCAGAGAAGCAGGATATCATTTCTGTTAAAATATGAGCCCTCCTTCAAACAATCACATATGAAGGGGAACAGGCTGGTGTTTTTGCCCATTAATCTACTCCAGCCTTTGACAATGCAGTGGTGACACTCCATCAATCATCTTTCTGTGTGCTGCCACGTAAAAGAGGAGGGGGAAGAGAAGGGCATTCAGCCAGCTGGAGAGAAGCAACACATAAAATAGGTTCAAACCAGACTGATGCAATATCTTCTATTCACTAAAAAAAAAAAAAAAAAAAATTTCTTAAAAATCTCCTTAACACAATAAATGTTTCTCAAAACGCTAAGTGCAGACAGGAACGTGGTATGGCAAATCCAGGCTGAAGTTCAAGATAGGTCAGAACAAAAGATATATCCTAGAATTTAGTTCACATGTGGAGAGTTTGGCGAGACAAAGGAGAAAAGGGTTGCAATAATAAAAGCTGAAAAATGGGCACATAACATGAAAAGGGTTAAATGACTACATTGTCTTCCCTCTCCACCAGACACAGGGCAAAATCAGGCTGTTCAGTGAGATCAAGGATCTCCTCTGTGCTTGGAGGTATGCGTTAACCATAATGTTGAGGGGGGACAGGCAGAATTGATTAGTAATATGCTGAGCTTAGTCAATTTATGTGATGCGGTTTCCCACAATCCCAAATGACTGGACTTCGACAGATGAGGAAATCCCTGCTGTCCTCTGTTCCTTCCTGCATGCAAATGGCTCCCTGAAGGCACTAATTAGTGCAAATGCACTAACTAGTGCATTTTTGACATGGTGCCTTCTGAAATTTTGAGCATGAAAACACTCTCATAATAAGATAGAAGTTAAAACAAAACAAAAATCCATTACTGCTGCTTGTTCACAGATGCTGAACAAGCTTCTCGGGGCCTACAGCTGAGACTTCAGTTCCTCTTTCTGACGGAGAGCAAAGCAGATCCCGTGCAACACTCAGCAGCTTCCACTCATCTCAGCCATTGAGAGAGCGCCCTGGTGAGGCTCACAGTGCATCCTTGGACAGTGGCTTCAGGGCACCGAGTGGCCAGCCAAATCAGTGCTTCGAAGGTCTTCAACCAGAAGACCACGCAAACAACAAGGATCTGTTGGCCAGGCTAGAGCAAGACAGATTTCACTTGCAACCAAATGAAAGTTATGTTAGTCTCTGAATGGGAACTGACTTGTGTTTAGCACCTCCCCCCCCCCCCCCCCCC